>JAWWEY010000005.1:26627573-26658610 GCA_035582745.1 Loriotus luctuosus | reverse complement strand
TGTTGCATTCCACAGCAGCAGATAATCATTGTTTACATTTTGTTCCTGAGGCCTCTCAGCTTCTCAGGAGGAAAAATACTAAGGAAAGGATTTTTCATAAAAGATGTCTGCAACACCTGCCCATGGAATGGGGGACTGGATGATCACTGAAGTCCCTTCCAACACAAACCATTCTGTGGTTCTAGGACTTTTGCTTTCCATAATGATAAAGGAGGGAGCTTTCAGAGATAGCAGCACATGCTCATGTTCAAAGACCCAAATGCAGTCCACCAAATGGACTTGTTTCATACTGTAAGGGCACATAAATACATCAATGCCATCATATTTTGTGGGAGGGAAATCAGCCTAGACAGAGATAGATACTAAATCATCTGTATTAAAAGGATTATTACAGTTTGACAAGAAGGTAATTAGGTCATGGTTGTATTTAGACAAGGTGTATTAGCTGAGTGGGAGTGACAAGAGAGGCTGAGTTTGGGGGGTGTCAATGGGAGCAGGTAAGGAACAGCTGAGCCTTGCTGCTGCACTGCATGAGGATCAGAGAGCTTGGCAGAGCTTCTGCATCCCAAGACAGACCTGGGGCTGCACAAGCTGAGTCTGGGTCAAGCCTGTGTGTGTGAGAAACCATCTCTATCCATGCTTATACTGAGCAGAGGGTTTAGTTAATATTTGCCTAGAAAACCTCCTCCTAATAGGAGGTCAAACACTCTTGGAGCAAAAGGACATGCCATAAGGGAACCTTCACTCTACTCCCAGACACATCCCTTACACTGTGGTGTCTAATAATAAGATGGTATCATCATTTTTTCCAGTGTAGAGGGAATTCCATAATTCTGAGCAGTGCATCAGGTATTTCTGCTGCTGTAGGTCAGGCTCCTCTGTAGCTTTGCTTCAGGGCACACACATTAAAACAGCAGCTCCATGGACATTTCTCTTCAGGTCTCTGTAGAGCCTAGAAACTTTGAAGACAGTATTTCAGTATTACAGAAAAATCACCAAATTATTTTAACCTCATTTTGTTCAATCAAGTGAAAATTTCTCCTCAGAAGAGCAGAATGATGTAATTTTTGCAGTGCATACGTGACACTTCTACCATATACCTCTTGCTTTCTTTTTTGTTTCCTTTAAAACAGCTGACCATTTAAAACACAAAAATAAATTTAAATATTTTATTTTTGCTGATTCTTGGTTTCTGAAAGGGGTTAAACCATTTTTGCTTAAAATCCCGATATCAGCTTGGAGCTAGCCTAAGGCTGAGGCATCACATTTCATCTTGCAAGTAGCAAAGGTGTTGTTATAAAGCACTGAAAAAAAATCTTTAAGAACTCTGTATAATCTTAAATAGAGCAGATGTCTCTAAGCATCCTCCCTCCTAGCACTACTTGCTTTTGCACTATTAAACTAGAAAAGAAATTAAAAAATCAACCAACCAGCTCAGTCCCCCACAGCTCCTGCTCTTCTCATATCCCAAGCAGCCTGAGTTAACCTAAATTGTATATTTTAACAATAAAATGATCTTTCAGAATCAAGTTTCAGGTGGTGACCAGACACATACCTGAGTTTCTATATGACCCATTAGTTCCTATCCCTGTATCAAAGCATGGTCACTAAGTGCATCATGCCCCTCCTCAAGGATCTTCTCTGTGGAGGAGATGTCTGCTGCGGGCAGGGAGCACTGAGCTGTGTTCCTCCATCCCCTCCAGATTCCCAGTCTCTGTTCCTGGCTGCAGGAATTGAAATTCAGAGATGTGTCCTGGTTTCTCCCAGTAAACTGGAGAAGGAGGCACCTGATGGGTAGGAATTAGGTCTCCTGAATGGCTTTGCTGCAGGTTCACTGCAGAAGTTGCTGACAGCCTAATTTTCAGATTTATGGAGCATTAAGAATTCCCATTGACTCTGTAACCAGGTGATGAATCTGTCTACGCTTCATTTTTCTCAGCTATAAAATGGAAGAAATGGCATTTCTCTCACCGACTAGCTGAGAGGTTAATGCAATGATTATTAATAAAGTTCCCTAATAACCTCTGGAGCAGCAATTCCCAAGCCAGGGTGGCAGCTCCTAGCAGGGTTTGCTGAGCTCCTGAATGGACTAACGGACCCAGTGGAAATTAGGTGGCAGCAGCAGGCTCAGAAACGGGAAGTAGAAGCAATTTTCCTAATGAGTCATCAACAATGCAGAGCCTGGAGCCTGGGAGGTGACTGTCACTTCCCCCAGACACACAGCCCATGGATCACTCTGTGTGGAAGAAGTCTCAGTCTCCCTGCAGGATGATCCATGCAGAAAATCCTTAATGATTTCCATGGCTGTGCTGCCACTGGACACCGTGGCTGCAGCTGCTTGTTGCACAGGTAAATGGAGCTGCAGCTGCAAATGTCACAAACTCAGGGGTTGTATTAAGTAGGGTTTATGTACCCAAAAGAGCAGAATCTTACACAGGTACTAAAGATCATTCATCTACAGACAGTACTTGACTTCTCCTTCCTTTAGTGCCATGGGTGTGTGTCTTCTTTCTTTGCACAGGATCAGAACAGATACTTTGCTGGGACGTTGTCAGTGACTGGCCTCAGAAGCTAAAAAATACAGAAAAGTTAGAGCAGATTCCTCCAGTCAGTCTTACAAAATGTCCATCTGTCAGAAATATCAGATTCTTTGTGTAAAATAACCACTAAGGACAATAGCTGGAGACAGCTTATCATAAATAAACTGATTTGTTTGCAGCTTAAGTTTCAGGCCACTTGGGAATAGGTGATATTTGCTTTCCATGCTTGGTCCACCTGCCTCTGAAGGCAGGCAGACCTATCTCCATTAAGACTAAGTGAGGAAACACAGGCAATCCTCTGGAAGCAGGAACTGTGAAGAGTGTGCTACATGAGGGTGCAGCTGTCCCCACACCAAGACTTTCCCCTCTGTGCTGAGCCCATCCTGAGTTGTGCTCCAGTGCAGGATTCTGGCCTGCAGGCAGTGCACAGGCACACTGCTGGCTGCAGGAGACAGAGAAACCTCTCTCACTGATCTATCCTGTTTCACTCTTGCACCCTGGCCACTGACAGTAATCACAGTGCTGTTGATACCTGGACTAAATCAAACTATTTCTTAGAGCTCACCTTGTGCTAACAAGAAGATAACTGACAAATCAGTGGTCCAGCTGCCATGAACTTTAGAACTGGAGGACTTTTCCCATCTCCTTTTTCCTGATACAACACACAGGTATCTCCAGTAAGTGGCACCTACCCTTCCCTTAGGAATACATGGATTGTGGAAGTGGTAATGCAAGGTAACCCCAGGAAAGAAGCGTCTCCAGGAGCCAGAGGCTGCTCCCAATGCACCTGGGCAGTGAAAAGAAGGTGTTCACTCAGAGGGTCTCCAAGAGCTCATAATGGTATCCTAAAGCTCAGGAACCAGGGAGATCTTCCCAAGTGCTGGAAGTCACACCCATTGCCAGGGCTGTGGGTACAGGGGATGTTGTGAAGGCCAGGTATGTATAGGCATAAGTGCTCCTATATTTGATCTTCAACAGCTTTTGCCTGTGTCATTTTCCCCCTCTGGAACAGTCAGTAATGGCATCAGCAAGACTTTTCAAGGATCAGCCAGTATTTCAGTGTGAAGCATGGGGTTGTGCTATTGCCAATACTACTGCTTACTGCTTCTGAAAGTCTATTGTAGGCACTCATCCATAAAGTTTTTGATCCCTCTGGAAGAGAAGGAAATGAGACTTCCCTTTCTCTTAGCAAAAGAAAATAAGATGCACACAGACACCAACAGCCAGGCTGAAAGAATGGTCTAAATAACAGCAATTCTCTTTTGCTTCCACTGAAAACAAAGGGAATCACTACTCTTGAGTGACTTTATGGAGCTAGTATTGAGATCTGCCAGGCAGAAAGCTATTTACAGAAAGCAGGGGAATGTAATGGCTTTCAAAAAACTCCAAACCCAAAAGAAAACACCAAAAAGAGCCCCCAAAACTGTATTAAAATGTTTTTACTAACAGCAACAAAGAGTTAACTCCTGGGAGTGACTCTAATGGCAGATGTCAGCTTGTAAAGGTGAGACTGCTGAGCTGGATCTCACAGGGACTCCAACTTTGAATTTCCTGGCTTAAATCGAATTCCTCCGAGACATTTTGGGTTTTGCTGACTGCCTTGGAGATTTTTCCCAACATGAGGGGTAAACCTACAGAAGCAAATACCCAATGGTATTCCAGCACCTCTGAGAGGGGAGGTGAGGAGGAGCACTGCAAGCTCTACCCCTTCAGCTGCATCTCCAGGGTAAATCCAGAGCTGTGTTTTGCCGTGCTGCCCTTGGGACATTTGTCATCCAGCATCCCTGCCAGCCTGCTGCATGCCTGGGAGGTCTCCTGACCAATACTGCCTACCTGAAGCACCCTTTTCTCTCTCTCAGACCAGTTTTACCAGCTCCCATACTGGTTTGACAGCTCGCTCTGCTGTCCCTGCTGGGAGGAGTGCTGCAGTGCTGATCTTTCTGGGCGTTTTCCCATACCTGGGTTTAGGGTTACCCTCCTCAGGGAATGCCCCACTGTTTCTCCAGCTGCCTCCTCCACTCTAACAAGTCAAGCTGACTGCCAATAATACAGTTACTCAATGCAAAGGATGCAATGTGTTTCCATAGGCTGTTGAAAGAGAAATTAAAGGGAACAGCAGCTATCTCTCCAAAGGATTTCTGGCCCAGCCAGGGAGTTGACAAGTGCTGTGTTTAATGAACTTTTCAGTCTGGCTTGCAAAAGGCTAGGTCTGGGGACAACATTTCTCCTAACACCCAAAACATCTTTGGGGCATTCTTTATCAACACTTTACTAATTGACTTGTGCAGAAACTGGTCTGCCCTTGCTCTGTAAAACTTAGGCCTGCAGTTGGGAAACAGGAACTCAACAGGCTGTGGTCCTCACCATTGGGATTCCCACCCACCCAGGAAGCAGAGAGCCGGCACAGACCTGGGAAACGCTGTTCACTCATCACCAGACATCTTTCACAGAATCATAGCATCATTTAGGTTGGAAAATACCTCCAAGATCATCTAGTCCAACCTGTGACTGATCACCACCTTGTCACCCAGAGTAGAGCACTGAGTGCCATGTCCAGTCATTTCTTGAGCAGCTCCAAGGATGGTGACTCCACCACCTCCCTGGGCAGCCTGTTCTAATGCCTAACAACCTTTTTCATGAAGAAATTCTTCCTGATGTCCAACCTGAACCTGACCAGGTTGTGGCCATTTTCTCTTCTCCTGTCACTTGTTACCTGAGAGCAGAGCCTGATCCCCACCTGGCTACCCCCTCCTATCAGGGAGTTTTAGAATGATAAAGTCCCCCCTGAGCCTCCTTTTCTTTAGCATGAGCTCCCAAAGCTCCCTCAGCTGCTCCTCAGAGGACTTGTCCTCCAGCCCCTTTTCCAGCCCTGTTGTGCTTCTCTGGAGCCACTCCAGTCCCTCAAAGTCTTTATTGCAGTGAGAGGCCCAGAACTGGACAGAGCACTTGAGGTGAGGCTGCTGCACCCTCAGACCCTACTGCACTTCTCCAGTCTGTTGCACTGCCTGGGTTTGTTGTGACCCAAGTGCAGACTGGGCACTTGTTGAAACTCACACAATTAGCCTCGGTCCATGGATCCACTTCTTTGTGTGGGGCTGCATGGCACAGGATAAAGCTCAGCATGCTTACAGCTGCCTTTTGGGGTACATATCTCTCCTGTAAGAGACAGATCAGCCCTGCCCTTCACAGGATCTCTTTGTGGCTCAGGGAGAGTCCCTGAATGACAGCCTGGCACATTTCCCTCTGAGGCCTGGCTGCCTTCCCCTCTGTGTTCTGAGAGAGATCACAGAATCACAGCCTCAATTAGGTTGGAAAAGACCCATGAGCCCCAAAAAAAAGACCCATGATGAAATTAACAGGGCAGTAGATCGTTCTCCTTTTTTTTATGCTTTTATTAAAAGTGATCAGCTCAGGTGGGAAAAACCGATGGGTCGCGCTTATGCCACTGCTGCTTCCAGGAGTGGCACGGCAGAGGAGAAAAAGTGCAGGTTTGTCTGCTGGTTTGCAAGCAGAGCTGGAGGTTCTGTCCTCACAAGAGCATCTGGGGATTCCTGGTTTTCCACTTTAACATTCGAGGTCCTCTGTCTAGCCGACGTCTTAGGTTAGGGTGAGAGGCAAAAAAGGTCTTGGCAGATACTGGATTCTGTTCCTCACGTCTAGACATGTTAGGGTGAGGGTAAAAAGGGTCTTAGCGGATACTGGATTCTGTTCCTCATGTCTAGACATCACTTTGATTCGTCCATTTTGTGTTGACTCGTTGTTTTTAGGGGTTTTTTTCCAGTTTTGGTGAGGTGCTTCTTCTTTTGCATGCTGGATCCAATGTCATTTGCATGCCAACGCCGATGTCCCCTCCTCTTCACCGTCCTGGGTGGCATCCTCTAGGAAGCGGCCCGGTGCCATTCGACAAAAGGGGGAATTCGTAACCATCAATGACAGGTAGTTAACGAAAACGACAGGTGATTACAATAACAAACAGAACTCCACCCTAGCAGCAACTAGCCCAACCTGTGAACTCTAACCTCAAAAAAAAAAATGGGCAGCTTTTCTACTCATAACACATGAGGTCATTGAGCCCAACTTATGACCCAAAACCGTCAACCAGACCATGGCACCGAGTACCACGTGCAGTCTTTCCTTAAACACCTCCAAGGACAGCGACTCCACCGCGTTCCTGGGCAGCCCATTCCAATACATAATCACCCTTTAGCGTGAAAAAATACCTCCCCTGGCTCAGCTTGGGACTATGTCCAACCTATCGTTGCTTGCCTTGTAGATTCCCACCCTCACCTGGCCACAACCTCTTGTCAGGTGGTCGCAGGGACCGAGAAGGTCCCTCTCAGCCTCCTTTTCTACAAGCTGAGCCCCCCCCCCAGCTTCCTCGGCCACTCTTCAACAGACTTGTGCCTCAGGGTTGTGCACCACCAGATGTGGTGTCACAGGGAGCAGCTTCAGGCGCGGCTAGGAGCTCCTGCCCTACACTCTGAGGCTGTACGAGGAAAACCACAAAGAAATCCACAACCGCCAGGAGCACCCAGCAGCCCCGGCTGCCGCCGGTCCGTGAGGGGAGCGCGGCCCGGCCCCGCCCCGCCCCGCGGGGGCGCGGCCCCGCCTCGCGCACGCGCGGCCGCGCTGTCCGCCTGTCAATAAAGCTTGAACAAGCGCCGCGCCGGGGCCGCCGTTTTGGTTTGGTTTTTTTATTATTTTTTTTTTAATTGTGGTATTTTCTCCTTTTTCTTTTTCTTCCCCTCCCCTTTGTTTTTTTTTTCTTTGAAGGAACTTTATTTTCCCCCGCGCGCACGGGGATGCGCTGAGGCCGCTCCGCCCGGCCCGGCCCGGCCTCGGCATGTCGGGCAGCCGCCCGCCGCACCCCGCCGTGCCGCCCGCCGCCACACCGGCCTCCTCTTCCTCCTCTTCCTCGTCATCCTCATCCTCCTCCTCCTCCTCTTCGGCGGCCATGGCCCCCGGCTCGTCCTCCTCGGGCGGCGCGGCGGCGCGGCCCGTGCTGGTGGCGGCGGCCGTGTCGGGGTCGGGCGCGGGGCTGGCCCGGCTGGCGGCGGGGGCGGCGCGGCCCGGCGGCTCGTCCGCGGCGCCGGGGGGCGGCGGCAGGAAGAGGCCGCTGCTCACCCCTCTCTGCAACGGGCTCATGAACTCCTACGAGGACAAGAGCAACGACTTCGTGTGGTGAGCGCGATATGTCGCGATATGTCGCTGGGGGAAGCCGGGGCGCCGCCATGCCGTCGGGAAGCCTGGGGAGTGTGTGTGGAATAGCGGCGGGAGGAGGGAGCAGCCGGCAACCCCCCCTGGCGCTGGAGCGGCTGCTGCCCTCCGGGGATTGTGGCTTTGGGGTTTTCCCTCTTTTGTGCCTCTCTCTGGCAGAAATGGTGCGGCCAGCAGGGCTAGGGAAGCGATTGTCCCTCTGTGCTGGGCTCCGGTGAGACCATATCTCCAGTCCTGTGTCCAGTTCTGGGCCTCTCAATTCAGGAAGGACATGGAGCTGTTAGAGAGGGTCCAGAGAAGAGCAGCGGGGCTGGGGAAGGGGCTGGAGCACCAGGACCAGCTGGCAGGAGAGATGGGGATCCTAGGGAGGAGAAGTGGCTCCGAGGGGGGACTTTATCACTTTATAGAACTTTTGCCAGGGTGTTGCAGCCAGGTGGGGATCAGACTCTCCTCTCCGATAGCTAGCAACAGGACAAGTGGATACATCCTTAAGCTGCGCCAGGGGAGGTTTAGGTTGGATGTTAGGAAGAATTTCTTCCTAGAAGGGTTGATTACATATTGAAATGGGCTGCCCAGGGAGGTGGTGGAGTCACCATCCCTGGAGCTATTCAGAGAACAACTGAACACAGCCCTCAGCTAGTTGACACCACTAGTTGATATGGTGGTATGGGGTCATAGGTTGGACTTGATCTCAGAGGTCTTTTCCAGCCTGATTCTCTGGTTTTGGCCCTGTGTAGCAGCATTGCCTCCACCCTCTCTATTTTTAAGCAAAATCAGGTTATTCCTGGCAGGTTCCTCCTTGAGTGCACCCAAGTTGTTGGAAAGGCCCTGCAGCACGAGATGTTTCCTCACAGCGTTCTGACAACACAGCAGCTGCCTTGCTTTCTGGACAGTGTGACCTCGAGTGGTCTGGAGCCCTCTCATCTTGGGAAGAGGATTCAGCAAAGGATTAAGTGCCCCTCTGGAAGGGACTCCAAGGAGCCTCATGGTGGCTGATAGCTCCAGCAAAGCTGGCTTGGTTTGCCCATGTTGCTGGGAAAGGTTGTCTAGTTTGAAGCAGCAGTAAGTTTTGTGCCAGGCAGGCACCTAAAACCAGATTAAGTAGGGAATTTCTTCTGTGATGGTTTAAACACTTTTCAGATGTTGTTTTCTAACATCCAGCCAGAGCTGTAGCTCATAGCTGGAAATTACCTTTCAACATAATTGGCAAACTAAGGCCCATGGTGTGAGAGCTGTTGGTAATTTGTAGTTTTGAAGAGAACCTGTTGCTGGCGGGTTTCAAACCTCTCAACAGAAGAAGTAGATTTGATTTTTGTAGCTGACTGGATGTGCTAAAATGTGGGAACAGGAAGTAAGGTTAGGTCCTCAGAGAAAAAGGCAAACAGGGAAGAGTAGTGGGAAAAAGATCAAGTTGTCATGTATGGAAAGGAAATAGTAAAAAAAAAGAAGATTATAAGTGGGCCACAGCTTCCAAGATGATTTTGCCAGCTCTAATGTAAGCTCTGACTTACAGGTGAGGATTGGATGTGAGGCATCTCCCAGAGGACAGGTATTCTCTCAAAACCCTGTAGCTTAACTTTACAGGTTGTAAAATGTTTAGCAGAGTTGATAGGAAATACCTTTGCTACTGAAAACCTGAAGCTGCTAAGAAGTTAGTGGCAGAAAAAACACTAAGTAATTCTTGTAAGGAATAAGTAATAGTCAAAAATTACTGCTTGTTACTGTAGGCAGTACTTTGCTCAGTAGCTGAATGGGGATGAGAGGACTGCTGCTATCAGCTGATGCCCTGCTCTGGTTCTAGGCCGTGTTAGGTGGATTTGAGAGCTCTTAGTGTGAGCTCAGTTGCTCACAGGTTTTCTGGTGATGGGGTATGAACACAGTTACAAGTACTCATTCTCCTCTGCTCCCTCCACTCTTACACTGTGGCAGCAGAGTTCTGCCAGCATGGCTCCCTGCCCTTTCCAGTCAGCTCTTATTTCCTATTTTGTTGTCTCTTGTAGAAATGAGGGGTCTGGAAAGGAAATTACACCCATAACCAATTTGTAGACTTGACATATTTTTAGATGGTTCAGAAAGCTGAGGTTCTTGCTTTTTTTCTGCAGGTGAGTACTGTACATGCCTTAAGGAGAACCTGTAATTAGCTGTTTGCTCCTCATTGAGAGGCACTACTGACTGAACAAGTGAGAGGAAAGAAATCATCCCAGTAGTACTCAGGGCAAAATGTCTTTTCTTAGTATTTACAAGAGCCACACTGAGCATACTGAAGTGCAGGTAGAAGCTTTAAGAGCAGACAATGATTATAGTTAACTTGGGTTTTTCACTACTCTATATTTCTCTGGGCTAAAGGGCTTGTTCCTACTTATTATTGTTCTAGCTTCGAATAACAGTATCCATATATTTTTTTTTTAATTTGAGTTAGCAATACAGTTATGTAGAAATAAACCAAACTGGGCAGCTCTGGAGTTTTGAGCAATGTCCAAGAAGGCAGGTGTGTGTGTTCATTTAAATAATTCATTTAAACAATTCATTTAAACAAGCTTTACATATCTCAATGTGAGAAGCAGAAATTTCCCTCTATGTCCTTTTTGCCTCTGTAAGGATAATTTAAGATGCTACCAGCTGCAGAGAGCACTTGATAATTTTTCTGAACATGAGCTGTAAGTTGCTGTTAGCCCTAGCTGTAAACTCAGTGGTAGATTGTTCCTGTACCCAGTGGAAGGTGGGAAAGAGTAAAGAAGTTTGGGTGAGTTTTGAACATCAAGGTGCAAGTGCAAATTCCCTCAGTAATGTTAATATCAGACCTCCCTGCCTGTCTTCTGAAAGCACTGACTCAAGTGAGGCAGAGGCTCTAGGGTAAACACTGGCTTGTGCTGCTGCTTTGGGTTGTGAAACGTTTAGCAAGTGTATGCTCAGGAGTTTGCAGGTGTCTCCTGTTTGTGGTGTGTGTCACCTTCTGCCTGGAAATGTGTAACTCCAGTCAAGGACTGCAGGTAGGCCTGACTTAGTGGAAAACTTTTTTATAAAAGGGAAAGCTTTGTTTCTCTTAGTGCAGGCTGCAGAATATAAAGGTATTTTTGTGCTGCTCCTGTAGCCAGGTGTCTTTTCACTTGCCTGGAGAGTGTCTGAAAGGGGCTTCTCTAATCAGACAATTTTCTGCTGCCCAGCAATGTAATTGCTTAGTTTTCCCAGGCCTTGTATTAGCCCTCCCAAGTAGTGGTTGACTAAACCTCTTTAAAACTAGTTATTATCTGCTAGGCTCCCTGGATGGAGTGGCTCTTACCTGGCTCTTCAGTGCCGGCTTCATGCCAGTCCTTGTTTCTGAGCTCTGGCACAAATCATGGATGGAAGAGAGAGTGTTGCATGCTGATCAGCACTCAGTGCCACAGCTCAGCTGTGGGAAGGGCTGTGTGCCACCTGGACTTGCAGGTTCATGGGTTTTTAAAACCAATTCTTTCCTCAGCTGGTTACCTGTTAATCCAGGCATGGGCTGAGTGTAGTTGTTCCCATTTTTGTGGTCTGGAAAGCAATTTTAGTAAGGAATATTGCAAATTTGCCCTGAAGTCACAAACTAAAAACAGAGCAAGCTGTTTGCATGCCATGTACAAGGAGTTTTACTACCTGTTGTTACATTAGAGCTTCATAGTGAGTAGATAGTACCAGCAGTGATCTTTAACCTGGCCACCTTCCATGGGAAGGACAGAGCCTGCAGCAAGTCCTGGTCTCTGATTAGTCCAGAAAGGAGCTGAATAGGAAGCAGGCACTATAATAAATCTTGTTTGCTGTTGAAGTGTGTTTAAATATCATAGTGACCACTTCAGCCAGGTGTTTGCGGAGGAGTAGGGTGGCATTAGCACTCTTGAGAGGTGCCTGGAAGACAGCTGGTAAAACTTAGAGCCATGAACTTGATTAAAGTAGATGTTTAAAATGTTTGAGGTCTGCCCTGCAGAGAAAGAATGGTAAACCTTTGCTGTGCTGGATTAAAAAATAGTGTTTATTAGATACTGATGCCTTATTTCCCAGAGATCAGTGACGCTTTTGACTTGCTGTAGTTGTTTGCATCCTTTTAACCTGACTCTGCTGCTTAAGACAAGTAGAGAATAAGCTACCTCATGCACAGAAATCTTGATTTCACCACACTTCTGCTTCCCTGTTGCAGTGCACACTACAAACTGTAACATGTCGCAAGTTCCCATCCCTCCACTTCTTTCTTAACTTTCCCTTTGTGTTAGATTAGCTTCAAACAACTGTTGCATAGCAGCTTTCACATGTTGCAGTCAGCTTGGCTTCAGTGTGCATTGAAATATATCAATCTTGTTTCCAGTTGTAAATCAGAGAGCATTTCAGGGGAAACAGTTCTTAATGGAACCTTCAGTACCTTTAATGATGTCCCTGGTACTGAATGACTCTATTTGTTGGCTCCGATTGCTTTTTCTCAACTATTTTGGCTCTGTCACTTCTCCAGTCAAACTGGTATGAAGGAGTAGTTTGGGAACAGTGATCTCGTGTGACTGGCATGTTAGGAGGTAATCTTCCTATTTTAGCTGTAATTTGTGATGTTCTCCTGCAGACAGGGGAACATTACAGCCTTGTTGATTGCTGCAGGGCATTAGGAGCATCACCTCTGGCCCTGTGGGGCATAGCAGTTTCTAGCATGACACAGAGCATATATCTCAGTTATACAGTGTGAATGGAAGAAGGTCAAAAAGTTAAAATGTTCATCACCAGTGCCAGTGGGGAGAAACTACCCTTAGATACTCATCTAACCCTAAGTCTTAGTCTTTCTCTTTTGAAGTCCAGCTGACAGAATTCAGAGATGCCTTATTCTCCTGCTAATAACCAGCCCGTGCTGGCTGAGTTGCTTGTGATTTATTCTGACTAAACAGTGCCTTGAAACTAAATAACTTGAAAAAAGCAACTTGGACTCCTGAAGTTGGTGCTACTCAAGGCAAGTGTAGAAGATCTGTCAGGGTGGAAGGGGGACAGGTGTATATTAATTATTCTTGAGGCCTCTTTTGAGATGGCTCAGTTGGTTCAGAGATTAGCATTCTGGTTTGATTTGTTTGCCTTTACTTTGTGTTTATACAGGTGATTTTGTGGAATATTTAGGACAACCTGGCTTGCATGTTAGGCTGGACAAACCTTTCATGACAGCTGTGTTTTCCAGTATGATGATTCAGAACAGGGGCTTGCATTAGTAGGGCCCTCAGCTTCACCTCTATGTGCTTTAAAAGTATTTAGGAGGTGTTGCCTCTCTCCTGGTTTTGTTAAGATTTGTTTTCTAATGGGGTAACAACTATTCTTATATACAGTATACATTAGTATACTCTAAAATAGATTACAGAATGGGGAATGCCTTCTGTGGAGATGCTCCCCTCTCCTTCTCAGGCAAGTGTTGCTTTTTTAAGTGTGATCTGGGTTTTGGATGCAGAAAAGATTCCTGCTTTGCAGAAGTTGTTAACAGTTTATTAACAGCTCCTTCGGTGAGAACTGTCTTGTTGGCAGAAGGTGGGAGGAGGCTGTTTCTGAAGAAAACAAGTGCTGGTGAAAGGCTCTCGGAACTGAGATTGGTGTGGACTTGAGATAGAGAGAGGAGAGCGTTTGGGTCTCTGTAAGGTGTTGAGAACAAGCTGAGGCTTGTGACCCAGCTGATCCATGTGTTATGTGCAGAACTGTGATGTTGCTGCCCATGGCATCTTGTTGGCTAGCTGGCCAAGACCTGGAGATGGGTACGTATGTGACAGCAAATCCCACCAGTTATCAGGGGGACCAGCCACAGGAGTCACTGGAAGTATGGTGGATGCAGCTTTCCTCTTTCATTTGCTTTTCATTTTCCTTTCAAACACGTCAGAGACAGAGGAGCCAGATTTCTTCCACTGCCCATCTCACTGGATTCCTGTCTCTTGTTGTGCTCAGGTTCCTGTGGAGCCCTGCTTGCTCACACATCCTTTCTTCAGGTCCCTGCTTGGTTCTTGGTGATCCCTCACAGAGAGCTGGCTCTGCTCTGGTCACTAACTAGTTATTCCACCTTTCCCACCTTTGGCTTGGTATCACCTGCTGCCTGTTGGTTTCATCCTGCTCTCCTGCAGCCTCAGCCCTGGCAGTGCTCTGCAGGCACACCCCCTCGTTTGCACCTTCTCCACCCATATATTAGTCCTTGTTCTCATGACATCATTGCTATTGCTGATCTGCTCTGCCTCTTTGTGCCACTTTTAAAAATTATAGATAGCTATTGTCTGAAAAAAAAAAGGACTAGTTTTGGTATCATTTATAGATACATTGTCTATTCATGTAAAAAAAAAAATCTGTGTTTTTTATATTTTGTTTGAACCCTAGTACAGATAGAAGATTCTCCTACAGCCTTGCTTATTGAAGATTCTCTGGCTTTGTTTGTGCTGTCTGCAGGTGTTAAAAGCTTAAGGGTGAACACTTACTGGTTTCTAATTGTAGCAAACTACAGTATCATTCAGAGTTCAAAGAACTGTGGACTGCCCTTTTGATCTTTATACTGCTGGGTTGCTGTTGCACTAGTATGTCCTTTCATTTTACATATAGGAGATTATTCCCTAAACATAATTAGGTAGTTGCTTTGAGTTAATAATACTTTTCTTCATATTTTAACATAAAAAAGACATCTTTCTGATTTTTATTTTGCTTTGTTTTCAGCCCCATCTGTTTTGATATGATTGAAGAGGCCTACATGACGAAATGTGGACACAGCTTCTGGTAATATTTGGTTTCTTGTAGTGCGTAAAATGTCCATCTCTTACAGCATGTGCAGACAGGTGTTGCTGTGATACTCTTTCATTCTGTGTTTGTTTCTTTTCTGTCTTCTGTCCCTACACTGAAGGAGGTCAAAATAAATTTTTAAAAGATGGGTACCTGCTAGATTAAAAAGAAAAAAAAATCCAAGTGTCTTTAAGAAATAGTGCTGTGCCACCATATTTCCTCTGTAAAAAAATGGAATGTTCATAAGCTTCTGGTAACACCCACTATCCAGAGTCAGAACAGTTTGTTAATTCACCTCTATTGGCATCACCTCTATAGAGGTGTTGAGAGCAATGTTGGCAGCTCCTCCTTGCCTTTGTGCAAGACTGTGCACAGTTTGAAGTGGCTTGCACATTGTATATTGCAATTATTTTAAACCTTGTGAGAGAGGATATCCTTCAGGCTTTCCTGTTGTACTGAATTGGCCTGGCCCCATTCACTTTTCAGTGTGTTATCTCTGGCTGTCATGAGGAGCAAATGTTTCATGGAGAAGTGCAAGAACCCTCTAGGGGCATTTCTGGAGCCACTTGCTACTTCTCCTCTCCTCTAGAGATTGGTATAAATGTTGAACCATGATGTCCTATAGTGTCCTGTCTATGTTATACTCTTATGGTGTCTGCTAATTAGAAATAAACCTTGTAAGAAGTAATATTATAGCAGTATAAAGTACTTTCTCGAGGAGCAGATTCAGATAACTTTCAGAAGAGTTTTGATTTGCAGCAGGTAAGATAATAGCTGATTTTGTGCCTTCTGTGGTCACACTCTATTGCTGTGACCTGTAACTTTTTAGAGGTCCAAGATGAGAAACGCTGAAATAATTTTATTTAGAAGGAGTGGAGCAATGTTTCTATATGATGTCTCTATCAGGAGCTGACATCAACAGGCTCTTAGTGAGATGCTTAAACCTGATGCTAAAGTGCATCTTCTCATTCCTCTGTCCCCCAATTCAAGAGTGAGCAGCTCTGAAGCCACTGATAGTGAGAAAAGCAGCTGTGGGGGGAAATATGAGAAGTTGGTGAAGGTGTTTCCTCTGCTCAATTACCTAAAATGCTTTTCATGTTGATTGCTAAGTATTCAACTAATCTAGAAGAGTTGCTTTTGAGTAATTCAATCTGTTTGCTACCTTTGCCTGTGGAAGTGGTGGGGAACATGAATTTGAGATGGTATTGTGGCTGGAGTATCCACATTGCAGCAATCCTCAGGGAAATAAGAGTGAAGTACTTGACTAAATTTTGTAATCCTTGCCAGAAACCTTTGCTTTCTGCTGTAGCACACTCTGAGTTCAAACACTGGAACATTTTCACTCCACTGTAGGTTTTTGGCAGCACAACTGTTGGCTGGCAACACAAACAATGCACCTTGTCTAAGGCTGATTTTACCTTGCGCTTATGTTTTGTTCCTTCATGTGGGCTCACTTGTTTTGTTTCTTGTTTTTTGTTTTTGAACAGCTATAAATGTATTCACCAGAGCCTGGAGGACAATAACAGATGTCCCAAATGCAACTATGTTGTGGACAACATAGATCATCTTTATCCCAACTTCTTAGGTGAGCTTTAGGCTTGCTTGCATGAGAAACATCTTAGTTGTAAAGGAAGGCAGGCACTTGTAAATTTGTCCTGTAAATTACAGTCTTCTGGATGTTGAAAATAAAATCCAAATATCAGCCCCTTGGTTGTCATTTTTATATCAAAAAGGTTAGTGCTATAAATTGTTAATACTGCACTGCCTCCAGCAGTTCTGTGTGCTTAGTGACAGTAGTGAGATTAAGTTGCTGCTGTTTCCATACTGTGAAAAGCAAAGCTGTTTTTCTTATGGCTAGAGATGTGAATCTCTTTACTTTTATTTTCTTGCACTCTTGTCTGCCTAGTAATAAAGGACATGGCCTGTTTACAAATCTTGGACACTGAAAGGGTGGAGGCTGTATTAGATACTGTGCTATTTTGGCTGCAGTAGTGAGGCCCACGTGATGGATGTAGGTGTAAATTAGATACAGAGAAAATATTCATACATATACCTATATGCAATCCTAACTGCCTCTTTTAAAGAGGGAGTGCATGTTGCTAGGTGGAAATACAGTTTAAAACTTAGTTTTGTGGAGAAAAGATTAAAGGAAACACATTGCAGTGTGAAATACCAAATTAGAGCAAATGTTGATTTCATGTGCTGAGATATACTCATTTAATAGTAAATAGCTGAAAAGCCACAGTAGCCAAGGAATGCTTCAGAAATGGGCATCCTGATTTAGACCTAATCATGTTGTGCTGGAGATGGTGCTGAGGCAGGTCTTGGAGTGCATGTTGGGCCAAAGAGCATTTGCACACTTCTGTGTCCAGGGATTTGAGGTGTGTGTTGGAGGGGGCAGAGCTTGTGTGTATTTTTGTGTGCAAAGGGTTGAAGTTATCTTTCTGTTTGCATTCTCTAGATTGGGGAAAATTAAATTATAGCAAAAGTATATCTTTGGAAATGCGCATGAAAATTCAAGGAAAAAGTTCTATTCAGCTGTGCTTTTTTTTTTGGCCTATAGTAGAACATTACCTGATTTATCTCCCTCATACTCTTCTGTGATATGCTTTTGCCTTGGAGTTGAAAAACTTTTTCAAGGAACCATGGGTGTTTAGAAAAAGGAACTTAATCAATTTGGAGAATGTGTAGGCATTGTATTTGTTGATGATTTTAAAAAAGTATTTATGTATGTTACAAAAAACCACCACAGAAAAAATTGGTAAGGAAAAAAAGTGGAGACCTCTTCTACTGTTTTAATTTCTGATAAACATCTTACTGTGGAATTAATAACTAAAGTAAAAATATTGAGGTAGAATCTTACATACTGTTTTGGTGAACTTTAAATACATCTATTTGACATCTTACTTATATTTTTTAGTTAATGAATTAATTCTTAAACAGAAGCAAAGATCTGAGGAGAAAAGACTCAAACTGGACCATTCAGTGAGTAGCACCGTATGTTCCAACTTTTTTACTTTATATTTATTTAATGATTCTGTGCAGCATTTGTAATTATGTGGCTTAACTGAGAAGAGATTGCACTGCTGAGCTGATGCTTTAACTTGCTTTAAGAGGGAATAATACCAATATCAGTGGCAGTAGATCCCTTCTACCTTGTTAACTGCTGTTCTTCCTCCAGCAATATGTGCAGGGAGAAGCTGTGTTAGCATAGGCAAGTGTCCTTTGATATATTGCATATAACCTGGGAAACTGCCCATGGAAGTACACTTGTTTAAAGGTAATAATTTTCGTTGAGTGTTGGAAATTACAGCTACAATGAGAGCAGTGAATGATTAGAAGTGCCACGGGCTTGTCTGATCACATGTGAGAAGCTGTGTTCTGTCAGGAAACTGCAGGAACGCTGATACCAACCACAAGAGGGAGAAAGATACATTTGGAGTTTGCTGTTCTGGTTTAGATGCCACATAAAACTGCCTGGATATCTTTTAGACTTGCTTCATGTCACAGGATTAGAGCAGGATCTGTGTCCTCAGTTCATCAGGACCTCTCTACAGCACCTGTGGATGCTCTTGTGCATTAAGATCAAAAAGAATATATGACATGAGCCAAAAAACTTGCATATTTGTCCTGCTATGTCTTTTGTAATTCATAAATAAGATTGCAAAATAATGTTAAAAACTATGGAGCACCTGTTTTTAAAAGCTTATATTAAAGTGGTATTAATTTAGGAGAAGTGTTGCAGGAGCTGGTGCTGTCAGTGTTTGCAAAGAGCATTCTTTAAAGATTCATTGGTTTACTTGCAGTAAGTTTTTATATTCATTATAAAATATGCATATACCATGTTTAATATAAAATATGCATAAACCAGATATGGTTTGAAGTGCACACAGCTGACCTGAAGGCATATACAGTAACTTCTTGGAAATTGGTTTTTCCCTTTAAAAGCTCTGCTTGTAGATGCACCTATTTTTGATAACTATCAATAAGTGGACAATCTACCATGACTTCATGCCCAAAACAGTGGTGTGTCTACCTTATGGCAGCAAATAAAAATACACACATCTAAAAAAGACTAATGTTGCTTCTGTGGCCCTTTTTTAATGTGCCTTGTATTACTTTTGGTATTAAGGGAAGTCATCCAAGACACATTGCAGCAAATGCAATAGTCACTGTCTCATTAAGAAATCATGTTAAGGCATGTTTGAACATTTGAGTAGTTTTGCAGTAGCACAATTAACTAGTGCATTAGTCTGTTAAAATGTGTCTCAAATCCTATTCACTTGCTTAAAAACCGTGGGTTTTTTCCCAGTTACTCCAGATTGAAATTGACTTTTTGGCTGAGTAGTTTCCATAGGTTCTGTTGAGCACTGTATGGAAAGTTATGCATTCTATATGGATATTATATATTTTATTTTTCTTAATGTACTTAATGCAAAAAGGCTACAGCCCTTGAGAGAACATCTGATTTAGACTGGATGGTATTTCTAGTTCTTGCCAAGTTATATAAATTGATTTAGTGTCATAGCTTTTTTAGAACAGGATTTTTTAATCTGGTTTTGTTTCTTAGATATTCTTTAGACGTCTCACCTGTTCCTGTTGGTTGCTGAAGCTTTTTGATGTAAAGCTGTGCCGGCACTAACCTATTATTCTGATTTTCCTGTGCTTAAAGATACCTTTCTTTGCTTTTTTTATTGATAAGAAGAAGAGAAAAGAGCCTTCAGGGAAGAATGGGCTGTATAGTAATATTTTGGTTCTCTGAGGAGTCCCCCACAGCTCCAAGCGGTTTAAATGAGATCAACCTGATGAGCTCCATCTTCTTCCCAGCTTTCACATTTCCCTTACACTTAGGAGGAGTAATCTGAAAGGTGACAGTAGGAAAAATAAGCTGATACTACCCTCTTTGATTTGAGTTTAGCATGAGGGTTTTACCTATTACTTGATCTTAAAAAAATTAAAAGGTATTGGTGCATAACAGTATTTCAGATATAATCCAACTAAGCTTGGATAAATGTGGAGGGTTTTTTTCTCTCCAAAGAAACATGTTCTCAGAAGCTGGGGCACAAATCAGATAAAATTGTTGCTGTGAAATAATCTTTTCCCAGCAGCAGCAGCAAATATGCTTTCATGAAGCACAAATATATTCCAAATAAGATAAGAAGTTCCACAGTAGGTCAGAGGAGCCATATCCTGCACACATGGCAGAACTGGGAATCTGAGCGCATGAGAACTGGGTTGCAATTTTACAAAGAGATGAAATATTGCTGTGTTGCTTTTAATAGCTGTTGTTGGATGGCTTGGACTTACCATCTCTTCCACATCTCTTGTTCTCTTTTTAGAATGGCCACAGGTGGCAGATAATTCAAGATTTGTTGGGAACTGATCAAGACAATCTTGACTTAGCCAATGTCAACCTGATGCTGGAGCTGCTGGTGCAAAAGAAGAAGCAGTTGGAAGCAGTAAGAAGTTTCTCTTATTTAAATGAACACTGTGTATTTAGAAGTTTTTTTTCTTTTGATACCTTTTCCTGGAAGCAAGATTCTCTTGGTGACTTAATTGCTTAGTATTTTCTCTTGTGTTTTGGTGTTTAAAAGGTGACTGTTTTGCTGACCTTTGTAGTGAAGTAACATTTCAGCTGTGATGCCCATAACATGCTTATAATGCTGTTGCTGGCAGGGTTGTATAAACAAGCAGGGAAAACAGAAAAGGCTAAGAGAAAATGACTCACAGGACACAGACAAGCACGTGAAGAAGTTTGCTAATTGTCTGTTGCACAAGTAAATGTCAGATCTTTCTTAGTAATAAGGATGAAGAACTCCAGAATATAGATTAAAGAATAAACGCAGTGAGCATGTGAAAAGGATCACACCCTTTAGTTTCTTCTGGAACCCTTAGAATCTGAATGACCACCTTTCCTGAAGGCTTTTTCAGTATTTAATGTTTGCAAGAAAAGTTCACGTGTCTTGTTTATGAAGGTGGTTTGAAGATTTAGCCAATATGAAACAAACTGCTCCTATGATTTAACTGAAATGTGGTTGGTTTGGGTTTGTTCTCTGTGTATTTGGCCATTCCATGCTGTTTGTTTCAACTGATCATTTTCAAGTTATAAGAACCAGACCTTATAAATTAGACTGGATTATTACAGAATTTGACCCACTGAACTTTGAATAGGAGGGTGGATTTTGACAGTGCTTTGAAACAGGTGAGGGAAAGTTGGATTGAGAATATCTTAATTTATTCACTCTTAAAGAATCAATATTAACAACTTGTGGTTCTGATGGAAAGAAAGTTAACCCCAAAATATGCTTGACTGTTATGTTGCCTTATTGCATGGGGACTTGTAAATATGTTTCTGTTGGTTCAGTGAAGTTTTGGTGGTGAAAAAGAGAATAAAACTTTTTTCTTCTGTAAACCTTTTTGTATGATTTGTGACAGATCTGAAGTAAAGAAGGCATATGACTGAGTGCATAAGTATTTCTGAGTATGAATATCTTCTAAGGATGCTAAGCCTAAAGAGTGAAATCACACCTGACATTTAAAGAATAATTTAAAAACATTTTTCTTGTCTAGCTTTACTTACTTCACAGTTATTATCAGATCATGTGGAGTAAAAAAATAACACTAGAAAAGTGGTATTTTTGCATTCAATGTCTTTACATTCCCTGTCCCCTCTTCCTTTCCTGGATTTTGTGTGCTCCTATATCTTGATCCTTTTTGACTGTATGTTCACAATAATTTAATAATAAATATTTTGATAAGTTGTTAAAATAACTTGGAATGCTGTGATGTGATTAAGGCTATATTAATGCTGTTATATAGGTCTTAGTTATTTTTCCTGTTGTGGTTCTCTTTATCTTGCCCTGCCAAGTTCTTGGGTGAAAATACTATGCAGATGGCTGAGATAAAAAACCTGTTATGAAAAATACTACAAAGGGATGGTTTCGTTTCATCAGTGACTTTATTGATGTCTTTCACTCTGGAGAAATCTTCAGCAGTAACTTCTACATAAGCATAAATGTAAATTTTGGGAGAAGTGTTTTGTTTTTTTGTAATATAAATACTTAATCCTTTAGTATGTTGGTCATGAAGTGGATGCTAAGGATCTTCCAGGGTAGAGGACAGTCTGTGAGGAACCTGTATTCCAAAATCTATTTCAGGTGCAGTAGCCAAAGAAGAAATAAACATTTCAACTTATTAGTAAGAACTGTTACAAGGACTATTGCTTTCACATAAAAACTTGTTGTGAACCAAACAGAACTTTAAGACCTTTGAGATAAAGTAAAACTACCATTTCAAAAACCTCCTTAAGCTATTTTCCTCTTGATAACCTCTAAATGAAAGTAGTTTCTGTGCTGTGTGGATTTCTGTGTGTAAAATGAGTATTTGTTTCTCTTGATGTACATGGAAGAGTTACACTTCCTTATTTGCTGTGTTACAGGAGTCTCATGCTGCCCAATTGCAGATCCTTATGGAATTCCTTAAAGTTGCCAGGAGAAACAAACGAGAGGTAACTTGTTTTGTGTTTCAGTTGGTGAAATGTTGTATGCTGCTTTCTCCCAGTGCATTTCTGTTGAAGTGATGTGTCAGCCTGGCATTATTTCTGCAAAGAATAACTCAAGGCGTGTTGGGGGAAATCTCAGACAGTGGACACATGGGTTTGAAGGAAAATTAATCTCTTTATGTATGACAGCTTCAATTTTTAATCATTTGCCTTCTCATCTCAAGCTGGTGAAGCATGTGGGAATACAGAGACTCTTTGGTGTAAATGAACATCAATTTCTTGAAAGAAGATTGTTTTCCCAACACAGAAAAAAATCAAAGATTGGGAAGGATTGAAATTATTTTCACTATCAAGTTTTTTCCTTTAGTTTATCAAATAGCATGACTAATGTGGTGACATAAAAGAATAAATATTCTGTGCTTCTGACACTTATTTGTCCTAAAATGAGTGTCTCAAGGAATATGAGAGAGCTCTATAATCAGATACACATGGTTTGGGACTCTTTCTTTCTAAGGTTATGCAGTGCATAAACCCTGATATCACAAATAGCCCAGAAATCTAGAAAAATGATCATGAAAACAGAAGAAGGACAAGCTCTTGTAGTCCATGGCTTCTGAGAAAAGATGTGAAGAGCAGAAGACCCAACAGTTGACTGTAAGGTTAAACTCAAAATCATGTATGGGTTTGTCCAGAATGGATTTGAGGGTCTGGTTATGGAGTCATTCCAGAGCAAGTCTGGAGTCTGCCCACCAACAGATATCCACAGCCAAAACCAACAAGGGTAGTGGGAAGTCCAAAGAAGGGCAAGAGAGCTGGTGGAGGGTCTGTAAAATGTCTTACAAGGAGCAGCTCAGGGAGCTGGGGTTGTTTAGTCTGGAGAAAAGGAGGTTCAGTGAGGATCTCATTGCTCTGACTATCTGACAGGAGGCTGTAGTGCGGGGAAGTCAGGCTCTTCTGCCATGTCTCAGGTGAAAAGATGAGGGGAAATGGCCTCAGATTGCACCAGGAGAGATTCAGATTAGATACTGGAAAACATTTTTTTCACTGAAAGAGTGGTCAGGTATTGGACTAAATTGCCCAGGGAGCTGGTAGAGTCACAGTCTCTGGAAATGTCCAGGAGGCATCTGGATATGGTTTAGGCATTGGTATGGTGGTGCTGGGGTGGTGGTTGGACTAGATTATCTTGAAGGTCTCTTTCAACCTTGATTCTGTGGGTTTCATTTCCTGGGAAGACTTTCTCATCTGCATCAGTATCTATCTGTTTGGCTTTAGTGAAAATTTTTAAAGCATAACATCTTTTAAGGCCAAAGAAACTCAATTTTGGCTGCAGATTTCTGAAAACAGCTTTCAGAACATCCTGAAGGCAATTGGGACATACAGTTTATTTCAGACCCTCCATGTTCCTGCTTATGTATTCCCTCTGTTGCCAAGACTTCCTCTATGTTATTTTGTACCCCCCTTTATATTCCAGTGTGAAATGCAGACTGTCAATTCTCCAAAGACATCTGTGCAGGCCTGTCAGTTCTGTCCTTGCCCTAGAGCTTAGTGTCTGGCCTTGCTATTTATTTTGAGGGAAATGAGGACTTGTCAGACTTCTAGCAGTCTTTGCTCTCACTTGATAAGAGTAAGAAAGATAAAAATCAGTAGGTAGATGCATGCAGAATACAGACCAGTCCTTAGGATAGTTTTATATCTCAAAATCTGTCTTGGGCCAGTCAGTTTACACATAGAGTAAATTGGTGCTTCCTTTTTGGCAAGTGATGAGATCCTCCCTGTAGCTGGTGGAGCTTGTGGCAAGCACCCCTTTCTGGAGGGACTTTGTGGGGATAACAGGAGTTACTGCTTGGAGTAAGGCAGTGGGGATGTATCCAGACTGCAGATGGTGGCTTGGGAGGTGAGAATGGGGGTTAAGTGACCATATTAATAATGCAGGAAAGGTTATCAGAGCTTCTGAAGTTCACTGTAGTTTCTTTTGATGCTGTGAGAGGTGACTTGACCAGGTTTTTGGTGTTGAGATGACTTTGAGGCGTTAGAAAGTCCTTTTTCTTAGCTTCAAGACTGAAGAAGAAGGCAGGATTCTTTGGCTTTTGTTTTCAAGGTTGTTTATTTTTTTATATATATAATTTTTTTTTCTCTGACTTGCTGTGGTTTGTCTGATAGGTTGGGTTGAGGCATACTGACTGCTTTGGGGTGGTGTTATTTTTTTATACTAAAAACTGCATGTACATTATTTACAATATTTTTTTAATACTTATCCCTTATGCTAGTTTGTTTTTACTTTAAACTAATCTAAAAGTGCTACTATTACAGCAGAAGATGGAGGACAAGAAGGAGAAGGAGAAAGACTGGACACGCTTAGATTCTTTTATTTTGCTTCTTGAACTTCTATTCTAAAAACTTTAAAAGTTTACTTTTTCACTTGGTCATAAATTCACTATCATTCTATTTAAGCTTTTGTGGTCTGTAACTTTTAGCACAAAGTTGGTAATTGTTTTTACAGGTTAAAATCAAAGGCACAGGTGTTTTTGACTCTGTACTAGGGTCTCTGAGCCCCCCGTCAGGGTCTTGAGTCCTCCAGGGTAGTTAGAGGAATTTTTTGGGTGTTGGCAGTGACTGTTTAAGAATTGAGCTCAAGGAATATGTGTGGACCCTGGAACAATGATGTATTGCACATAATTGTGAGTCATTAAAACAACCTTATTGTGGGGAGGAGCATGACCTTTTTTCCTTTCCTAATTCAAGCTTGGATAGCTGCAGAGTAAATGCAATTTCACTCAGTAAACATAGCTGTAAAGATAAATTCTTAATAAATAAAGATTTTTTTTAATGTATGCTCCTGAGTTCTTATTTCTAATTTTTGGTTTAAATGTTTAATGGAACTTTGGTAACTTGGCTTCTTAATATGCCTCTTTGAATACTATTTATTGCAAGATTTTATAAACAGGTTTCATTTACTACATACTACAAGTTCTTACATAGGGACTTTTTAAAGTGAATACAGGTATTGCCTCAGAGTTAGTGTGCCTATATAGTATTTCCCAAGTTCAGAGTAGATGATTAACCACCTGTAACCCTCCTTGCCTGCTTCACTCACAAATTATGGATTTTTTTTCTCTTGCATTAATGAAACGTTGACTTCTGAGCATATTGCAGTGGGTTTAAAGCTAGAAGAAAACTATCTTTTAGACTTGTACTTCAGAATATTGGTGCAGTCAAGTCTTTTGACAAATGCCTCTTTGCCACCTTCTCATAATTTCTCTAGAAGATAAATGTGAGGTTCAGCACCTGCAGCAGTTTCTATTAGAAATTCTGTTCTGATCTCTTCATAACTTTTCAAAATGTTGATCTTTCAGGCTAGAATTTACTGCATGTTTTTTGCACAAAGGTGCTTGCAAGCCCTTTTTCTTTTGAAGTTTATGTATTTTGTTTTCTTTTTGACCTAGAGCAATACGGCAAAAAACCCAAATCCTTGGCAATAGTAATAGAAAAAAAAATCTTACTTTAGAAATGATTGAAAACAAATGGCTAAAGCTTAAAAATACTTTTTCACACAAACAACAGATAGTTTTGGAGGGGAGGAATGTATTGATCACTCACAGCAGTTGGATGTCTGTCCCTAAGGCAAACTTAGCATGGCTGAGTGCCTTTCCATATGTGTACACAGTTAATTGAATGCACACTCTGCTTTTTTTTTTATCTAGTGTCCTATTCTGTTGATATTAAGGACCCAAAAAAGTCTGGAAGGTCAAGTTTAATAATGAAATATTATATCTTGGTGTGGTGGGTGTTTATTACTATTTTCCAGGGAAACCAAATGCAGCTGCCTGTGACTCTTTAAAATTCTTGCTTTCATACGTGTGTTGCATGAATGCTTTTGCCAATTTAACTTTGTTAATTTTAAATGTTCATGTGTTCTTTCATCTTCAACACTTCGTGAGAAAACTGATTATATCAGTTCATTCTCCCCACTTTTATGTTCAGTACTTTAAGGAAGAGACCTTGCTAATTGTCTGGTCAGGATTTGAATGTCTCCAAACAGACAACACCATATATTTCATATAGATAATTTATGCTTAAATATTATTAGCTCAGCTACCACCTGATGGTGTTTCTGTCAAGCAGCACCATTGAAGGAGGATACTATGCTCCATTGAAGGAGAATACTGAGCTTGATGATTGGTATCACAAATCAAGCTCTACACAGGTGCTGTTCGCTGGGTGCATTCATGTTGCCCTTGGCAGATGTCACTTTATTTTTATTTTTTCTTTCTAAAAATGTGATGTTATGTCTCTCATGTCTAACAGACAAGGCCTCTTTCATGTCTGCTAATGCATAAGGCTGATTTTTAGTTGATAAAACATCCTGGGACAGAAAAATAATCCTGAAGTGTCTCAGGCTTGTGGCACTGAGTGCCTGCTCAGCATTTCAGAATCATCATTGTTCTTTGCACTCTCAAATGTTAGATACTAAAAATAAGAGGAGTTATTAGTTGTCGTGGGGTAATTGCTGGGAATTCTAAGCATGAATTCTCCAGGGATGTCATTACCCTGTGTTAATCACTTCACCTGTCAAGCCTTATGTTCTGCGTGTTCACACATGGATGAACTAATGAGTAAGCAAGAGGAGGTGACAGAACCAGGAATCAGTCATGCTCTTTTGTTGTCATGTGGTCTTGGTTACATTTCAGGACTCCTGAGAATTTATAGCTACAGTAATCTGGTCCCTATCCACTGCACTTACCTGGTATTTAAATCTATTTGCATTTCTGAGTTACTGAATGAGAGATGTGAGCTCCAGAAGCAGTGATAAGAAGCCCAAGGATACAGTGAGTGTGTGAGCAGCAAACTAAAAATTATCATAGTGATATCAGTGTATACAGCTGGCTCTCCTTGCTGCACTGGAGAGGTCTTGTAAAGAAAGCACCTATTACTGATGCATTAAACTCTAAGGCAATTAGTCTAATTGTTTAGGCAACTTTGTTCCCTTCCCCAGCTGTCCTTATCTCAGGAGGCTTTTCTATCAGACCCTATCACCAAGCTTTCAGAGCATATTTCCTCCATACTGTGGGATGTAAATGTGGGGGAGGAATATTCAAGATATGAAACATACTTTATCAGCCTGGCATCTCCCTTCTCCTGCCTTTGGGAATTCTGTGTTTTAACAGCCTGGATGTTCTCAAGCCTTTCTCTTAGCTCTTCCCTAGCTGTGAGGAAACATTTATCATTTGGGGGAAGTATTGATCAGAGAAGAAATATTCTCAGCAGATAAATGTGTTAGAGATGGACTGTCCACATGTTTAAGAGGCTTGAATGCCATATTTCACTGATGAAACTTGAGGAGGCTCAGGTGTTCTTGTCTTCATACTGGCAAAAGCCTTGCAGCTGCTTCTAGTTGTGCAAAGAAATTGTAACAGAGAGGTATTTTCTCAAAATAAGTGATATTTGCAATTAATTTATAAGACTAAAATTTCTCTAAGGTGTGAAGATGACTTTCATGCCACAGTTGCCGTGTATGTTGTAAAAGGCTCTGCATCCAAAGCAATAATGGAAAGAAAACCCAGAGACAGACAAGACTTCCAGAGAGAAACTGATCTTATTGTGCATTGTCACTGAGGTATTGTATTCTACAGATAGGAATAAATTTCACTGGGTGCCTTTAGGAAAGTTTCAGCTGTTGATAGTGAAGTTTGCACTGTGATTTGTTAAAGCAGTGTTTGGTGGAAGAACAGGAAGTAGGAAGATTCTGATGTTGGATGGATGAAGCTACAGGACAGAATTAACGTTTATTTACAGTGACTGCCTGGTTTCTCCTCCTTGGGTGGGCAGGTGATAATTTTTGATTCATCCTGCTTGTTGCAATGACTTTGTGTGTCTGGGAAAATGATGTTCCCTCTGGTGATAGTCTCATCTGTTTGTCTGGATCTATGGTATCTATGGATCTATGATATCTATGGATCTATGATAGATCTGTGGATCTATCTACTCCACAGGGA
The DNA here is from genome assembly GCA_035582745.1 of Loriotus luctuosus. NCBI lineage: Eukaryota > Metazoa > Chordata > Aves > Passeriformes > Thraupidae > Loriotus > Loriotus luctuosus. Next base: position 26,630,633 of record JAWWEY010000005.1, on the reverse strand, counting down.
GTCTAGATCAGAGCCTGGAAGGTGTGTTACTGTACATAAAATGGCCTGTGAGCTTCCAAAAAGTGTGAATCCAGATGCTCTGTTTAAGCTGCTTATTAGAATAGTGTTGCTGGTTTTGCAGTATTTCTGTAGAAAATAACTCCTGCTGTTATTTGCTTTTTCTAGAAAAAATGTTTTGGGTTTTTTTTTGTTTGTTTTTTTGTTTTTTTTTCTTTGCTGTTCTGTGATTTTTCTAGAATTGGAAAGACAGTTGGTCGAGGTTCTATGGCTCCTTCCCTTGTGTGTTTTTCTAGGCTGTGTCTGTGTCACTGGGAGGCTCTGCTGAGCTTTTAGTTTTTTGCAAACACTTAGAATGGCACCAGGAGACCCAGTCAGGAGTGTTTGTTGTCCTTGCTGTACAAACACAAGGCAGGAAGTTGCTGCCTCCCAAGGGGCCCTTGCTCCAGGAAAAACAGGAAGCTCCAGGATGAAACCTTAAGGCTGTACCCAGATAGGCTTGTTAGTAGATGGCCAACCAAAGACAAAATGACCATGACCTGGTGTTTACCATTGTGTGAGTTCTTGGTAGCTTCTTGATTTGAGTGTCTGAAATCCCTTTTCCTGGGTTATAAAAATGTTTTGAAGTTGTAGCTGTTCTTCTGTATATATGCCCATATGTGAAAAATGGGACCAGAATGTTACATACCTGCTTATTGTAGTTCATTCACTGGAGTTGAAATTGAGGTTTAACCACTGAGTTAAGGACCTTCTCCTTGTCCATATTGGTCTTTTAATTTCTGGGAAAGCATTTGTGTCTGAAAAGAGTTTATAATATGTGCTTCTCTCTAAGCATACATCTCAGTGTTCCTTGGAAGTGCTTTAGCTGACTTAATCCAAAGTCTTACAGGTGTGATTCTGCCCATCACTGGGACAGGACTTGGCTTGCTTTTTGTGCCCAACAGTGAAAATTAAGTTAAGGGCCCTTAAATCTGAATATACTGCAAGAACTAGAATTCATTTAGCTTTCCTTAAATGTCCCTCAAAGGCTGGCAATTATAAATCGGTAGTGTCATTTTTCAAAGTTTAATTGGAATGAATGTGGATTGATTTAAGGTCTTTGATAGATTAAAACACTTTAACTAACATACCAAGAAACCAAAGGTTTCAGTGTAGACATTAATTCATTTTATGCTGATGGCATGAGAAGACTCCTCCTAAAACAAGTATGAAACACTCTTGCCTCCTTTTTGGAGTTACTGCTGTTGGGTAAGTTTATGGTAGGTTGTAACTAGAAGGAAGAATTGGTAAATAAAGTACCAGATCTCGTGCTCTTGGCTGTGTGCAATAGTTAATGAAAGCTGGCCAATAAAAAGTCTCAGCTCTTGTTCCTATAAAAAAATATCCTGTTTATGTCATGGCAACAACTGTCAATTATTTTTCAGAGGCCCAGTTTGGCTGGGAGCCAGTACATTGTAGAATAGCTGATTTCCTCACTGTAATTTTGGAACTTGTAAGTGGTTTTGTAACTTCTTTTTAAATGGGATTTATGAATGTGGGGGACTAATGGTATTTTCTAGAGCTGAGTTCAGGCAGGACCCATGCTGTGCAAGTGTCACTTAACTTTGCCACTAATCTTGGAGCTGTAGCACCACCTGCTATTCTTGCTGTAGGTTTCGAAAGTGAAAATGGAATTATCTGTTATGCTGTAGTGATTTGTAAATTATCTGTGGCAGTCTAGTTCTAAACCATTAAACTTGTGCTGTCTGTGCCTCAAATTAAATGTAAACTGAAACTTTCAGAGTACAAAGGTTAGGATACATTTATAGTGTCATCTTATTCAAAGAAGCAGCCATGTTAGAAATAGGTGTGGACCCAGCAGTCATTTCTTCTCCTGTTTTCAGAGACTGAAGTCTTTGTTAGTGGTTAAAAGGAAAATTAAAATGGTGGATTATTTAATGCAGAGCACACAGATATTTGGAGTGCTTCACTATGAGAAAGGTTTAAATTGTGCTTTTTGTTTAAGCAAAAACTTCTGCCTCTTAAAGAACTGAACTTGAGCGCTTGAGTGACTAAGTCTTTGGGGGTAGCTTGCCAGATATTCTTTGGAATATGTCATACTAAGAGTAATATGTCTCACCAAACTAGTGACTTTGGATTTGGGCAATTTAATATTCTGTTGTTAAGTTGAAAGTACAAAAATTTGTTTTGTCTTTGGAGAATGTGTTGTGCTTAAGCTTTCAGTGGACTTAACTTAGCAAATGCTTCTGGTCACGGGTCACCTTGCTGGTTGTCTGTGAATTTTTACTGGAAGCTGAGGAGAGTCAGGTGGACTTCCAGTTCTCCTTGTATTTATTACATTTATGTGTCTCAGTCCAGACTTGCTCTGGAGCTGAGTTTTGTCAGGAGCTCTCACCTAGAGGGGTATATGTGTGTGTGTGTGTGTGGGCCCTGCAAGGCTGGGTTTAGGCTCTGTGGGTGTTTGGGTGGGACATAGCTGCTGAATAAACAGGTAAGGAGATTATGTCCTTGCTTAGGTGTGAGCAGTTATCAAGTCTGTGGCTTCAACTGCTTGAGGTGGGTGAAGCCAGCTTGCTGAGTGACTAAAAACTTGGAAGAAATTACATGTGGCACAAAGAAGGGAAAGGAAATGTTGACTGGTGAGAGGGGAAGTCTCCTTCTGACCCTTTCAGGTGTAGCCCTCAAATTGACTGGAGTTTATGGTGTAATCCAAGGTAAGTATCACACCTTTGGAAGGAGTGATGCCTTGATACCCTGTGGTGCTTGCTCTGTGCCAGGAGCAAATCTTACTGTGGTCAAAACAGGTTTTTTCCAATCCAGACACTTTGTCACTAAGTTTAAATTGGCAAGTGACAAGTTAACAAGTAGGATGAGAATTAGTCTTGATACCTTTTAGCAAAACATTTTGTATTTAGTTGGAGGGTGAAATGATCATTGTCTTTCATTGTGTTTTTTTTTCTAATTGTGACAGGACAAATGGGAATGATTTGAAAGTGAAAGAGTGTGGGTTTAAATATTAGGAAGAAATTATTCCCTGTGAGGGTGGTGAGGCCCTGGCCCAGG
>JAWWEY010000005.1:26562422-26627563 GCA_035582745.1 Loriotus luctuosus | reverse complement strand
CTGCAGGAAAGATGGAGAGAGACTGTTAACGAGAGCGTATAGTGACAGGACAAGAGGGAATGGTTTCACACTGACAGAGAGTAGGTTTACATTAGATATTAGGAAGAAATTCTTCCCTGTGAGGGTGGTGAGGCCCTGGCCCAGGTTGCCCAGACAAGCTGTGGCTGCCCCTGGATCCTGGAAGTGCTCAGGCCTGGGGCTGACAGGGCTTGGAACAACCTGGTCTAGTGGAGGATGTCCCTGCCTGTGGCAGAGGATGGAATGAGATAATCTTTAAGGTCCCATCTATCCTAGACCACATTGTGATTCTATACTCAATGTTTGCAGACCAGTTACATCTTGCCTGAGACATGTTAGTGGAGCATTACAGTATTACTTTAATAGTGTGGGTCTCTGTGATTGACATCCACAGACCTCCTGCTCTTGTTTCACATTGTTTCAAAGTAACAGCTTTGTCTTGAATGTGGTTTGTGTGCACACTTATGTTAATATGTACATTTGAACTTCCTGCCTGGTGACTTTTGAATTGTGTGGCACACCAGTGAAGATAGTTCAGGTTCCTTTCTGGATAGATTGTAATTTATCTTGGTGGTGGTGGTGCAGTGCAGATTGATTTAGACTTCTCCCATTCTCTCATCCACAGCAATTGGAGCAGATCCAGAAGGAGCTAAGTGTTCTGGAAGAAGATATTAAACGTGTAGAGGTGAGGTACCCAGACATTGTTCTGACTCTGGCAATTTTTCATTTTCATCAAGCTGTCTGCCTTGCTGTGAGGCTGCTGGCTTAAATTTATGGCATTTAAGTCAGTAATGGGAAAATGAACAGATGATGCTCTTTCTTTAATTTGTTCATTTAGTTGATGTGTGCAGGCTGCAGTTAGGTAGCTCTTATATAATCATTTCTTTGTGTTGCTAGTAAGTATTTTAGAGTAGTTGCTAGAAATCAGCAGCTGGTATATTGATCAGAATGTAAGATTTTTGTACGTTGCTGGCTGTTTGCACAGGCTGTTTAAACCTTAGCAGCATCTAAGTCTTAAAATGGAGAGGTGTTGGAGATTGAGAAGAGGTTGTTATGCAGAGACTGGAACAAAACCAGCACCTGCTGCATGTCAAAACTGATTCCTGCTACCTCCTGGTATAGTTCTCTTAATTCTGTACTAATGGGAATCTCTTGACATTTTTGCTAAGAATTATTCTCCAAAAATTTGTTACCCCATCAGTGCAATCCTTCTGTCTTCGCTGAGTCTTTAGGTTCCTCTTGGTCCTTTCCTCTAATCGTTCTAGTGTTTAATCTTGCAGTAGGGAGCTCATGTATCAGGAATACATCAGACTGCCACCTTTCCAAATACCATTCCGTTAAAGCTTCTTGGGAATCAGTTTGCAGGTCTGCTGCTCACTGCTTGCTCATCTTGAGCAGTCAGCATGTGTTCCCAACTACCTCCCAAAAAGCCTTTTAGATTTCTTAATGCAATTAATGTGTGCTGGTGAATTAGCAAGATATAAGTATGACTGACAACTGCAAGAATTCCCATTTATCTGATAGCTATTTGGATTTTTTTCCGACCTCTTTTCCTAAATGTTTCTCAGCTTTGGTGAAATAAATATACCTTAGTGTGTTTTCTTCAGACTGGTAAAATAAGTCTTGAGATCTAGGAGAAACTATTCCCAAAAGCTGTGGGATCTCTCTAAGAGCATCCAGCTACCTGTTTCAGTGCTCTCTAATCAGGCATTTCAGTGGGCTGCAGCTGGGATATATTCCTGGGGTGTGATGCTGACCTTGGCTCTGACCTCTAAAGCCTGGGATCTCTCTTGTCACAAATATCCTTCTTTCTACCTACCAACTAATAGGCACCTAGTGGGAATTTGAAAGCACAAGTAATAATTGTCCTGAGAACACTTTGCCCCTCAACTAATGAGCTGCTGCATCCTGCATAGCTTCCATTTCCCAAGCAGATGAAAGCCAGTCTCATACTGGGTACACAGCAGTGACTTAGGCTGGGAGGGACAAAGCCAAGTTTATGTGCAAAGTTTATCTCTTGTGCAGTGGTCCCACAGAGGACTGACAGATCCTCTTTTAAGTGTGTGGCACCACCTTTGCCCTGTTGGCTTGTGACTGTTCTTGCCATGACCCATATCCAGCTTTACTTTCCAGTTCTGAAGGCTGTTAGAAAAGTTTGCACATATCTCAAAAATGCAGTTACAACCTGCTTGTTCTGCCACGTTTAAGGGAGATGCTGGGTTAGAGGCAATTGGATGATAACCAAATCTGTTGGGTTTTTTTTTTGAGTATAAACTCTAAAACTGCCACTCTTGAAGCACAGAGCACCACAGCTGTAGGATTTTTTGAAACCCAGTTTGAATGGTAACTGAAAATTGAAGAAAATCAATGTTTTCTTAGGTATAGGTTAAGATTTTTAGGTAAGAGTTGGTTAAATGTAGACACAGTTGGTTATCTGCATGGAAAAGCAGCAGTATTCTGTGAACACATGTATTAGACATACATATTTTGTCAGCTCTGATGTAACATGGCTTTCTGTTTCAGGAGATGAGTGGCCTGTACTCCCCAGTCAGTGAGGACAGCACAGTGCCACAGTTTGAGGCTCCCTCACCTTCACACAGGTATGGAGCTTGCAACTCAGCTTGGATTTTAAACTGTACATGCTGCATTCTACTTGTTAGTGCTTTCCAGGCAGTGCCCAAAACACAAGCAAAACTGCTTTTTGAGTGCTGTACAGTATTTTCCTGTTGTGTTTGTAATTGCTGTAAACTTTATGTGAACAAAGAAGTGAAGAAAAAGCCATCTGAGCCTGCATTTGGATGAGAAATCTGCTCTGAATCAGATGCCATGGAAAACCAATGGCTTTAAAATGTCATGTGAATTAGTAAACTTGAGTCATAAGCCTTTGCTATGGAATAAAATATTATTGTTATTTATATGCTACCTTTTCTGAACATTGTACTGTTCTGCTTGGCACATGAAAGGTCTTAATTTTGTATGATATTGGAGTGCTCTGGCTTCCCTAATCAGCATGGATGGCTAAAGGTATGGGCTCAGATCAGAATTTGAAATGTACAGCCTATTGATTCTGTTTATCTGCTGTCTGGTTTGATTTAATGAAATGCCTTTCTAATAACATAATTTCATGTGTATTTTTGTCTGGAATATTGCACAGTCTGGTTTCTTGATGATAATAATGCAGATGCTTCTTGTATCCAAGTTGTAAGTGCCAGAGGTTGAAGTGCTCTACTTTACAGGCATGTCTTTTGCTCTAATTTCAACAGGGCCAGGTTATGTTATTAAGTGATCATCTCTGCTATCTCTTAGAAGTAGAGTTCTCTGAACTGTCATTTTCTGTTATGAAATTGTACTGGTAGATTTTTTTTTTTGCAGTTAGCAGCTCTAAACCTAATAGCCCAGAAGTAAAAAATGATCAGATTTCTTCCCTTACAGAGACTTAGATACAGTGCTGTTGTGAGGAACCCAGCAATATTGGCTGGAATTTCCTACCAAGATGCTATTTCTGGACACAGAGACCAATATCTCTCATATTTCTATGTAGTTCTGGCTGCCCTGAGGGAAAGAACAGGAATATGGTCACAATGGATGGGAACAGCATTTCTAATTCAGTTCTTCACTGCTTCTTCAATTCTTTTTGGGTACAGATTTGTTTCTTGATATGGGGTATTGCTGTTTTGCCAAGAAGCAGTTTTGTGAAACTGATGAGATTCTTGTCAGGTTTTACTGCTTTTCTGGTTACTGGCTATTAAATAGATTGGTTTTAGTCCATGGTACAGATGCTTTGGGTAAACTTGAGCACTGGTTGGGCAACATCAATTTATTAGATGTTGGACGCCTTCAGGCCTAGAAACCTTTCTCTTTTAACAGGAGATTCTACTTATGAGTAGAAATGTATCTCTATTACTTGAGCTGAGCTAACAAAGAAGCCCCCAAAGAACTTTTTTTATCTGTTGAAGGCTGGAATAACATTTTAAGCCCAGGAGTTTTAGTAAAAGAGTTCAGGGGGGAGCAGTCTGCAGTGAGAGCTACACTAGTTTCAGTCTACTGAGAATTTCTTAATATTCCTTTATGCCTATTTATCTCATGTCCTAGAGGTCAATCAGTCTCAGTTCTTGCATTTGAAGATGTAAGATGGTATCAAAAAGAATTGTAGTGATCTGTGGATTGATGTGCTTCGCCTGGGCTCTGCTGGCAGGGGGCAGTGGGATGGAGCCATGATGGGTGCAGAGACCATGGGCTCTTTCTTCCTGCCTGTCTGGGTCCATCTTGGCTGTGTCTTGAATTTTGGGGTTTTCCCCCTGGTACAGCATGCCAGGGGTGTGATATAATAGGATATCGAGGTGTTTTCTAGGGAATGTGGGATTGCCTTTTCCTCTCTGCTTTAGAAGACCCCTTATCTTTTTCTTGGTGACATTCCTGTGTTAAGAAGTAGCCTTAAGTGGTAGAAGAGAGATCAGTGTGTGAAGGAATTATCTGACCAGGTATCAGTTGTTCCCAGAAGTTACTCCTGTAACCCCCACCCCGTTTTGACAGTTTTATATAATTCAAGTAATTGCATTGGTGTAAATTACCATACATTAGATTCCAGGAAGGTCTACCACTTGAAACTAATTTTATTTTCAACATTAAGTGAAAGTTTTGAAGAATATCTCAACAACATTCCTCCTTGGCAAGAATGCTGCAGAACAGCTAATATGAAATATGCTGGTTTTTTTCTCATAACTGAAATATTTAATCTCCAGAGTGCATTTTAGAGATGCCATGAACCACTAAGAGTAAAATACAAATATAGTTTGGGAGGAATTCACTTCTATGTTAAAATGATATTGAACTTGCAGAGACTCTTTAGCTTATCAGTAAATTAAAATGGTGTATTTAAATTGAAGTATAACTTCACAAACTTAACACACTGCTAATGAAATATAATTGTATAACGCTTTAGTAAATGTTCCTTATAAATAGTACAAGGTTATCACAGACTAGTGCTGAGAGGAAGAAAACTTCTTTAGCCTTTGTATTTAAAGTTCAAGAAAATAGAGTTCTTTGGAATTCAGTTTTATCTGGTCCCTGGTGACTTGCCCTTATTCATCTACTTCCTTTAAATCACACGCTTGCTTCATTAACTTTCTGTTTCTTTTCATTGTTTGTAGCTTTTTCCCTCCCCATTTTTAACATCTACAAAATACGAAATTACTTTGCCTTCCCCCAGCTTCTTTCAGAAGCTCTTCAGCAAAAAAACCCTAGCACAGTTATGATGTTCAGTACATCCTTGGCTGCAAGAAACACGTGTTTTCTCTTGTGCCTACACAGGGTGTGATGAAACATTAAATTGGGTAATAGCACACTGCTTGTTTACAGTGTTGCCTATTGCTTGGTTTGTATACTAATAGAGAACAAGAGGGGAAGAATAAGGGAAGAGAACAAATAGTTCTGTGTATGGCTTTTCTGAACAGGCATGTGTGTTATTTCTGCTCCCAGTAAATGGTGCAAACAGAAGATAGGAATAAGCAGCTTCTCTGTGATGCTATCCAGGACTAATAGCAATAACAAGCTATCACTAATAGGAGTCTGAAGGAAAATTCTGATCTAGAAATGAGTTGCTTGGTAACTCTGGTTCAGTTATTGTAATCCTGATCCTCCTTCCCCTCCATTTATTCTAATTACCTCCTCCCATCCCTGTAATGGGATTTATAGTCTGTGGGTTGCCTTTGTTGTTGTTGTTCTGGGTTTTTAAATGTCATATGAGTGTAGCTGAATTTCCAAACTGAACCTAATATTACATCTTTTAAAAAAGATCTTGGAGGGTGCTGTAATTCTCTGATTACTTACTTCCCTTCTATTGAAAGGGAAAACATTCAAGCATATATGAGTTAACTCAGCTATGGGCACAGCACAGAAATGTCTTTGAATTTTTACTCTGGTTGGGGAGATGACATCTACACTCTTGAAGGCTTTACATCACCAGACAAGCTGCAGCAAAACAAGACCAGACACTCTAAGTCTCAGTGTTTTGCTGTTAATTGCCACTGTACCTGTCTCAGAGTGGAGTAGTTTTTCATTGCTTTCTAGCTGAATGTGTTATTCCTGCAGTTCTGGCAGGATCTGCTGTCCCTGTTTCATTATGTCATGCAGCCACATTCTAATTTAAAGTTCATTGTCCTCAGCCATGCCTGAAATGGCTCTGCTGTTTTTTCCCTTACAATAGCTTCTGCAAATAATGATTTTTATCCCTCAGATTTTCTTTGTTTGCAGCTTTTGTCATGCCTGGAACAGAAGTCCAATCAATCTCATTTTCTAAGTTAATTTTTTAAGTCTCATCAGTGGTTATGTCTCATCTTCTGTTTCCACTTCCAGGGGAGCTTGAAAACATTCAGAGAAATATTTAAACATTGGTACCATTGGTTCATTCTTCCAAACTTACAGGTGCCCTGCCTGGCATTTCAACCAAACTAATTTGTTTATGACCAAGATTCTCAAGTTTGCTCATAAAGTTCTGTCAACTGCTACATAAGCAGGGATTGGTAAAATTATCTTTGACAAAACTAAGACCTACAGCAGTGTTCTTGAAGCTTTTTAAAGAAACCTTTGGCTTTCCCAGGCAATGCTTAAAGTCTAAGGTTATCTCATAAGAAAGACTAAGAATAATGAGGACGGCGATCCCAACTAGTTTCTTCTCTGTCCAAGTCAAATGACATAGCAGAAACAAAGCAGTTTAAAAGATTTTTTAGAAGTTAATCATGGTGATTTTCATAATGTATTCTGCATAATTAATAAAATTGTGTTCTTTTATGTTAATCTTTACCTGTCCTGGAGGTATATGAAATTTGAGTGATAAGTGTGCTTTTATCTGGCTCTGGTGTCTTACTGTGGGAGCTGAATTTTTTGCCTGTATGTCCAAGAGCACTGAACCACCTGTTTTCTGCTTGGATCAGGAGATCTCTTTGCAGTTTTGAAAATTAAATTCCACTGAGTTTGCTTGTCTATGCTGTGTTTTGAAAACAGTGATTTAAAAGGTATGTTGTGTCATTATAGATACTATAATATGGTGTAGTATTTTCTAATAATAGTAATCCTGGCTGTCAGTATTTTTTTAGGTTATTTCTGTATTTTCTTAATTGTCTATTTAGACTAGTGTCTGTCTTACACTGATTTCTCTAGGTTTTCCCTTTCCAGTGTTGATTCAAATGGCAGAGCATTAGACTTGTCTATTTTCTTTCTTTTTTTAAGGAATTGAAAACCAGTGGTAGCATGTTATTTTCAGAATGTCTTGTGCTGCATATTTCATATGAAAGATATGTATTTGCATCCTAATTAGAAATTATTTGACTGCACTACACATAATTGTGTGTGGCAGCATTCTGCTCTAGGAAAATTCTGTATTTAAGAAAAAAAAATCACTGCTAAACCCCCAAGCAAAATAAAACCTTGTGTTCCCTGTCTGTAAAATGGATTTCAAAGGCAAGTATGCTGCAGAATGTCAAGGAGGGAATAGCAAACAGGTTAAAAATGATAAAGGATGGCTGTGCAGTGATTTAAGCAGACTATTTCTTTTATTTTTGCAGTAGTATTATTGACTCCACCGAGTATAGCCAGCCTCCAGGCTTCAGTGGCAGTTCTCAGGTAAGATAATATATAAATGTCTGCATGGGGGGAATGGGAGGGTGGGTGTGGAGGTTGGGCAGGGTTGAGGTGCATCTTCATCCATCTCCAGAGTGCTGGTCAGCTGGAGCCTTGAAAATGCTTTTAACTGGTTGTATGGGCAGCTGCAGCTGTAGGAATGATTGTGCCCAGTTGTGAGAGACCTGGTGTCATGTGTTTAGACATCTGACTTTCTTCTTAAAGCTGACTCTTCCATGGAAGGGGGGATTTAGTTTGCTTTTCATGTTCCATGTGGGCAGCACTGGAGAAGGGACACAAATCCCCAACCTTTTGCCTTGGCTTAAATAGCTCCAGATCAAGCTTAACTTTGAAAACAAAAAAAAGAATCTCCAGGCACAGTTACTTCATTTGTCCTCATCAGAGCCTTTTACTAACCATTATAGATTCATATAGAAGGCAAAAAGCTGCATATGGAATGGAACTGTTTAGCAGGCAGCCTCCAAACTGTCTGATCCATAGGGCTTCCCAAATTCCAAACAGCACTTCTGTGGTCTTGCACCTTGGAGGGATTCAGCTGGGCTGGGGAGGTGGCACTCATACCCAGCTCACAGTTCCAAAAAGGTTTTACAGCTTTCATTTGGGCAGATGGAGTGCTGGGCACATTCCAGCTGTGCCTTGGGTGCTCTCTGGTGGTGCTGTTGGACCATCCCTGGCACACACCAGCATGAAACTGGTAAATTAACAGGTTGAAGTGCTGTTGGATCTTACTTGATTTAAAGAAAAAAAAAATCACCTGGGCACTTATATGTTTAAATACAGCTGTGTAACTAATTGATAATTAGAAAATTCCATCTATTAGTCTGTGGGAAAATGCTTGTTGTTCCTGCTACTCTGCTCTTTGGAGGTTTTTGCTTGAACAGAGAGTTGTACTTCTACCACATTTCAGAGGTCAGGTGTAATGTAGAGGGGGGTTTTATGTTCAGGACTGTGATGTGCTACAGTGTATTTGTTCTCCAGTGACATTACTTGTCTCAGTACTTCCTATTTCAAAGCCAAAATTAATAGCATAGCTACCCTGCTGGTGAGCTCACAAAACAAACAACCTAGCCTTTCTAGTCATTCTGTATGACAGCCTTATTTGTGTAAGAATAATCTTTTTTGTCCTCAAATGTGATTTCTTGTCCTCAAGAGTGCAAGATCTGTACTCTCAAGTACAAATTTTCAAATTAAACTTTAATATATGTTTGGATGGGGAGTTCAAAGAGAACTCTTGAAGTTAAACACTTCTGTTCAAAGGTAGTCTAATTTCAGCAAGACTTTAGCATAAAAAGAGTTTTAAGAATATAAATTAAATTGTGGGGGTTTTCCCTAATTGTCAGTCATGGCAAAAATCACATATTGGGCACTGCTGGCAGTAAGAGTTATCTAGGATGGACTGCACAGCTTTCCTTTCTCAATATAATTACATTGCCCAGAAACATGTTGTTAGGGAAGAATTTATATACCACAAAGCTCTAGGACAGTTCTCTTCCAGAAGATGAGCTTCAGAAGTAAATAGTGGACAAGTCACTTAGGCCCTGGGGAATTCTGTGGGCAGTATTTAATGGCAGTACCTTTTTTCTGCTAGAAATAAGGAACTTGTGTGCAGCTAAGAAGCTTTTTCACAGTTGTTAGAGGAGTCTTTAGAGTATCTGGTAGAGTTCAGACAGTAAAATCACTCCTGATAACAGAGGAGTCCAATCTGATATTCTCAGCTAGGGCAACCATAGTAGTTTTAGCCATTGAATACAAACTGCTTGGGTATCTTTTCTATCTTTCCTAATTGTTTCTTCCTGTTGCCCAGTATTGCTTAGAAAGTAGTCAGGGAGGAAGCTTCATAGAAAATGAATATCTATTTTTTGGGCAAAATGTGAGCAGGTTGCCAGCCTGAGACGAGCTCCACAGGGATCTCCCTTGGGAGACAGTGGGCAAACTCTTACCTTATGAATTCCATCTCAGTGTGGACTGGGATCTGCCAGATCAGGCTTGGGTTTGGGTTGTGTCACTCATTGTGGTTCAGGCAGCTTGCCTTAACTTGAGACTGAAATGATTGTTCAGTGCCTGAAGTTGTCTTGAGCCCAAATCACTACTGATGTGCTGAGAGAGACTGGAGGCTGGTGCACAGAAATTGTAAGAAGAGTCTATAGAAGTGTTCTATTAAATGTTTTTTGAAGATGTAAAATTTTAGAAAATGGTACTTGAAGGTATTGATATAGGAGCACCTCCCAGTGTTGTGTGTTGAGTTGGAGCTGCTTTTGAGATGAAACAAGTGGTGAGGACCATGGGTGCTGTCACAGGCAAGTGTGAGCCACCGTGTTGGTGTGTGGGAAGTGCTGGCTTGGAGGTTTCACTGCTTGGGGTTTGCTTTTTTCCTGAAATGTTAGATTGCTTTTCATACAGGTACAAACAAAATTGGAGTGGGCTGTAAACTTATTTTGTTCTCATTGGCTTGGTGGGTGGCTGTAATGAGGACAGGCTGTTCCCATGCATGGATTGAGGGGGAGTTGGACACGAGGTGGGTTTTGTTAGTGCCATTGAGTAGCATTGCAGGACCTGTACTTGCTCAAGGATGTTGTTCATTAGGGAGCTTGATGGTTCTTAAATCTTTTAAAATGTAGCTTTGGTATGTGAGACTTGTCAAATAGAACCTAAAGCAAGAAGCTCTTTGTGCTTCTTGTGTAGTAGAGGGTTTCATTCCTTTTCATCACTTATGATTAAAATGGTGAGTACTGAATTTTCTGTGTCTGCTCCTGCAGGAAAGATTACTCACGTAGTTTAAATCCTTTGCTCCTACATCTCACTATTACTCTTTGGGTAGGTTGGGAAATGGCTTTAATGATGAGCTTCAGGAACTTCTTTTCAATTAACCTTTGAACTTCATGCTGTCTTCTGCTTCTGCTTTATTTGCTTAGTTTTACAGAGAGTTACTGAGTTGCTTCAAAAGAAGTAATTCAGTAACTAACTCATTAAAATAAACATTTCCTTCTCTTTTAATGAGCTGTCTGCCAAGGATCTGGGGAGTATTTGTTGTACAATCTGTTTGATTTGTGAAGCTGCAAGTTGACTTATGCTGTCTATCTGTATAAATGCAAGACAGGACTCCCCAAGGTTTGGGATTGCCTGTCCTGTATATGAAGCCAGAATCACTAAACTTACTAACGTTCAGGAAACAAAAACTGTCTAAAAGCAGGGATTTGTTTTTGTTATGTTAAACAGTGCAGCATAGGACCCTAAGAAATAACTGTTGACAGTGCCAAGATGATTTATTGTCATTTTACACTTCTGACCTATTGCATATATTATATAATTGCTTATAATTGGGTAAAATCTATAGAAGGGAAACCCAGGCCTGGCTTTTAACTTCTGAAGTGTTCTCCTTTCCCCCCTCAGACCAAAAAGCAGCCGTGGTATAACAGCACGCTGGCGTCGCGGCGCAAGCGCCTCACGGCCCATTTTGAGGACCTGGAGCAGTGCTATTTTTCCACCAGGATGACTCGTGTCTCGGGTGAGTTCTCACGTGGTGTTCCACCTCTGATGTCAGGTACCTCTTGCAGAAAAGCTTTGCTTTTGAGAGAGCCATTTTCTCTTCTTCCTTGCATGCGAATGTGGCTGTACACATTTGTGTTCCTCAGATCATCCTGTTTTGCTATTCTAGACCAATCTTTGAAGTTGCTAAATTTGGAAAACTTAATCCTGTCACTTTGCAGGGGCACATGTAATCCCTTACTGTGAAGGGCAACATCCACAATAAACAATTTCTCTGGTGCCTGTTCTGAAGATGAAACTGCCTGAAAGCAGTGGTTGAGTTGTCTTTCCACTAGATTTGGTATAAACCCAGTAGTTAAAAACATTGCTATTGAAATGCTACAGAGGTATAAACATAAATGGATACATTCTCCTGTATTTAGCATGCAAGAGGACATATGGAGGTTATCCTTTGTTATCTAGATTGTGTCTTGGTTAACAAATGGTTTGGATTACAGAAACTGAGTGTGCAGCAGTGCTGGTGTCCCCTGGGGCACACCTTAGATTTAAGGCCTGTTTTGGAGAATTAGAAGCTGTTTTCAAAATTGCTTAGATTGCCTCATTCATAATTGAGTAACAGGGTGACAGCAGCTAGAGTAATTGCCTAGTAGATGCATGGGTCTTAATTACACACAAGATTCTCCTAAGAAATGAGAGGGTCAAATAAGTGTGTCTTGAGGGTGAGGAGGGTTGTTCTGTAGCCTCTCTGGAGGAGAAACCAGCTTGGCAAGAAAAGCTTCAGGCAAGCAAGAGATTTGCAGCACTAAGCTTTGAGCTGCAGCCCATATTGAGTGTGACAGACTGCAAGGAAAGCAGCCAGCCCTCAGGGGGTGGGAGACACCACTTAAGGGTGAGAGGAAACCAAGCACAGGTTTCTGCAGCAAAGTATCTTTACTTATAGGCTTGGAAGGCAAGGACCAACCTCCCGAGGCAGGATTGCTGGGGTAGAAACCTCTGGTTTTTTCTTCTCCGTGAATTTCATTTTAGTCTCTTTAAAATAAATAAATTTTAAAAGTTAATTTATAAATAGCTCCAAATATAACGGCTGCAGCATGTCTTAGGGAAGCTCACTTTTAAAAGTAAATACATCCTCTACCTACTTGAGAGCATGGACTGGCTCAGTTCTCATTGTGCACAGCAAAATGATTTTAACAAGGAATGCAGCATGTTGGGAAGTTATTTCAATATCTGAAAGACTGGAGAATCACATTGCATGTGTCCAGCCAGATCCCTGTGAAATGCTAGCAGGTGCTTTGCAGAATGCACTTCTTCACAGCTCACACTGAGATGTTTTCATGCAGAGCTGTCTTGGTGATGCATAACTGTGTTTATGTAAAAATAAAACTTACTAACCAAGGATAACAAATGGGGCTTTTCCCAACCTTCCCTTGTAGAAGGCATTCTTCTTCATAATTGGAACTATAAATATGAATGCAGTGAAATTGGTTTTTTGTATTTGTATGTGTCAGTTGCACCAAGAGCAGAGGATTTGCAAGTGCAGGTTTTCTCCTAAATAAGGGATAACCTATGATACTTGATTAAGTTTTCCTCTCCTAAGTCATTCCTGCATTTTGACACATTTTAAATGGGATTTAATGTGGATTTAAAGCTTTTTGCATGAAGTGCCTGTGACTGTTTGAGTAGGGAGTGGAGACATAACATTACTGTAATTATCAAATGGCCTTGCACTTTGACGGGGAAAATGTCTTGAGAAATAATACTCGGTTTTCCAGGCACACATAGAGAATAAATTACAGGAGGACTGTGTGCTTGATCTCTAAATGAGGGAAATAGAAGGGTAGCAACTATTTGTCCCTATCACAGTGCTGAAGGAGAAGAGAGTCTTTGAAAAACCCTGACTGATGTTTGTGTTGCTTCTCGAGCTGTTTCCTGTAGTGGTCAGGGGCTGATGATGTTAATTTAGAGCAGCACTTTGTTCATTTTGCACCTTTTCATCCCTCTAACATGGATAATGTATTTGCTAGTACCCCTAAGCATGCTAATTACTAGCCTTCACTGTTCCTTTATATGCTCAAACATTAAACAGTGCATATGAGGGACACTTCAAAATGCCTTACAAGCACAGAGATAACAATTTCTGATGGCAAGGAATTACCAGAGTGCAGAAATGATTATTCTCTGCGTTTTCCCATAAGAAATCACAGCTGGATTTTACTTTTATAGATCAACCTCTCTTTTTTTCACCCTGGTATTTCCAAGCCTTTTTAATAAATGGATCTTGTTGTTTCCTTATGCTGCTGATAAGGCTGGTTTAACTAGTGGGTGGAATTTAATCTCTGGTTATGTGTGTATGTGTGGTTTCTCTGCTGCTGCAGTGGATGCTGAGGTGTGCAGTAGCTGTAAACCAGCAGTGTTAGCTGGAGCTCCCCTAAAATGAGCTGGTGCAGAAAGAAAGTGAGGATGGAAGCATTAAAGAAAGGATTCTGAGAATTGCTGCAAATTTGGGGGGGTCATTAAGAAGCCTGTAGCATTACCTGATGTTTGGCTGTGGATACATAATCGTATTGGGAATCCAGATTTACTTTTCAGGCATTGCTGTAAGTTAGGAATGTTTCCTTATTTACAAAATACTAAAATTTAAAATGGTTTAAATAAAGTTATGTTCCTACCAAGAAAAGTTAGGACTTCTGAGAATTCAGTGAATGACTTTCAGCTATCTACACTGCAATTTGCTTTTAACTTTTGAAGTAAACTGTTCCATTTCCCACAGAATATTTATCATCATTATTCAAGCTGGCTCAATTTCACCTTGTCTGTTGAAGGTCATAATTTTCACAAAACTTTTAGTACAGGGAGCCTTCTGGTTTCATGCTTGTCTTCCTTCTCCAGCCCTGAAATGATTCTCCCTTAGCTCTGTTGCTTTTGGAATAACAAGAGAAGTATTTTTTACTAAAAGTATTTTGAATGTAATTGACACCAAATGTAGACATACTGTAACAGAACAGAGAAAGGGATATACTTTCACCTCTGTTGAAAACTAGACATGTCCTTTGCAGTGCATTTTGATGTGCTTCAAAGTTTTCTGTTAATAATCTCTATGGCCCACGGGTTCTGAATGTGAGTAAAATAAATGAGCTTACAAAATTGTATTTGACTTCTAGGCAGATTCTCACAGTAGGTTCACCCATCATTGCAGTGGAGAGATTTTATTTGTGCTCTGAAAAGCTCAGAATGCCTTCAGAGAACGCTAGAGATGAGAGAGAACCTGGTTTTGACCGAGAATCCTCCCCAAATAACAAGCATCACCCAGAGACACAGATCTTGATTTTTATTTTTTTGTTTGCCGTTGAGTTTACCTTCTTACTCTGTTTCTGCCCCCTCCAATGTTGCTGCCTCTTCCTAGATGACAGCAGAACCACCAGCCAGCTGGATGAGTTTCAGGAGTGTCTGTCCAAGTTCACGCGCTACAATTCTGTCCGACCGCTTGCAACGCTGTCCTACGCCAGTGACCTCTACAATGGCTCCAGCATAGTGTCCAGGTAGGGCACACTGGGTGCTGACCATCTGGGTGTGGGCTGCTGAGACTGACTTAACTTGCTTAATGTGGGTTATTATTGTTGGTATATATGCCAAAAATATGTATTTCCCAAAAATAGTTTTGCCAGTGTGTGACTGCGTGTGATGATTTTGTGACTATCATTGATCTCTGAAGGCACTCAGATACCTTAATAGTACTTCTTATTCCTGTTGGTATTGATTAAGACCAAATCTAGAACCTCTGAGGTGCCAGTATCAGCAGCTGTTGTACAAAGCCTGTTGTCTTCATGTTAGCTTAGTTGTGTTGTAAGTGATGCAGTTCTAGCATTTTAAAAACCAACCATCTTGTTGGATAGTCTTAAGAATCTGTGGTGGTTTCACATTTTGTTGGTAGGTCCAGTCACAATGGCAAATATTTAAAAGCTGAGTTGTTTTTAGTTGTGATTGCTTGAAGTCTTGGCCTTTGGAAACTGTAGTGATGAACACTAGTGAGGGGGTGGTTGTAAAGCCAGTGAGCAGTTCTGTTCTTGCCAGCAATTCCTCTGTATCCCAGCTGTGCAGGGTGATCATGTCCTGTGTACTGCTGCTGAAGCTCATCTGAGCCTCCTGTGGACCAAATTCGACACATAGCTGGTGAAATGCTTTTGACTGTCTTTCAACAGAATCGTTTTCCTCTAGTTCAGGTCCATGAACCAGCTCCCTCAGGGATCAGGCTATAATAGAGCACATGAAGAGGATGGGAATTGCTGCAGCACTAACCTTAAACTGGTTTCTCCCACTCTGGGGGTTTTGCTTATTTGTGGTAGTTTGTCTTTGGAGCTCCTTGGGGTGGAAAAAATGATGGAATATCTTAACTAGGAAATCTTCTGTGCATGGCATATGTGCAGGACCTGTTTGATCTTCTTGCAAGCACATTTCACTGATTTAAATGTTTGTTCACAGCAGTCTCTTGAGAGGAGGAGAGGTATCATCCCTGCTTTATATATGGGGAGCAGGAAATCCAAAGAGACCATACCTGAGGTCTTGGAAAAAACATTATGTTGACAAGACAGATAGATTAAACTTGGGTTTTCTGACTTTTTATCTTAGAAAGGGGCCACACAGAAAGTGACAGAAGAGCTTGAATGTTTGTTGAGGCACCCCCAGAAATTTGCCCTATTGAAGAAATTGGAGGCACTGTGTAGCACAGATTTTGTTTAAAGCAGCATTGATTCCTTAACTACTGCAATATGTAGCAGGAATGTGTAATGTCCGACTTAGGCAGAGGTCAGAGCACAGTAATCAGGAATCTGACGGATCTTTAACCTGCACTGATTGGGTTCACACCAGCTGCAATGAAATGCAGATGGGAATCTCACTGCAATGTAGACAAACTTTCTCAACTACTAGTTCAGCATGGATTGGATTTTGCTCCTTTGCCCTTTCTTCTCCTTGACATTCTGCAAGAGCAGCATTTTTGTGGTATTTGCTTAGAAAATGCTGGAAGGACAGTAAATCACACTCATGTTTGAGGGCATTCTAATTCTTGGGTGAAATATAAGTTTGAAAAATATGTTTGTTACTGTTATAATGAAGATACAGTGAAGCCTTCTTCAAGTCAGTCCTAGAATTGGTAACTAAATGCATTTTACTGAAAAATAACTTGGTTTCCAAGTCAATGTTCTCCCCTGCTCATGCTTTTTATTGATCAAAGCATTTGAGAAATTTTTAGAGGTTTTAGTGTGTAGGCTAAGACAGTTCACATCTGAGCATGTCCTTAAGTGCTTTGGTAAAGCAGCTTTGCTGAATGTGCTGCTGCCATTGTTCTTGTTGGCTTCTGGCTATTCAAACAGTTCCTGTAAATCAGAATTTGTTAATCAAGAATTTACACTTAATATGTCTTGGCCAGCACTGGCTGGTGTTCACCTTTTTTTTTCATTTAAACTGATAGCCTCAAGTTGAGAGAGTATGTGACGCTAAATAAGAGCAGCTTTTAGGTATTCACACATGAGCCAAATTAAGGTACTTAAAAAGTGAAATAATGCTTTTAAGGTGCTGTGAAAAGTTTTATTGTTTATTTGGTCCACTACACTGATCTTTAAATGTTTTCCTGGGCATGCAGAAGGAAACAGTGATGAAATGGCAGAAGGTTAAGTCTTGGTGTTTAGCTGTTGAGACAAATGGATTTAAATGCAGAGTTAATACAAGAGTAATACATAAGAAGTCTCCATAAAATTCTTAGGCAGTATTTTAAAGGGATATTTAAGTATACTTCAAAATACAAATAGAACTGACTGGAAGTTAAATTTCCTTTTTTTTAATAAGTTGCTGTTACAGATGGACAGAATACAAGAGGTTTGGTTTGATTGCTCTAACCCTACATAAAGTTCACAGATGACTCCAAAAGATCTGCTGGCTTAAACAACTTTTTTTTTTTTAATAAGACGTATTACCTTCAGGTTCACAAAGGAGAAGAATGTAAATAATCCTTATCTGCACAACACTGATGTTTAGAAGTGAAATAAAATTGGGTTTATGCTAACAGGGTGAAAAGTGTAATTAAAGACTGTGTACAGATAGGCTGAAAAAACTGGAACTGGGCAACAGCAATACCCTCCTGAGAGCTTTGTGGTAAGAATGTTTATGACTGTCTGAACTTAACTGTGGACTAATAAAGAACTGTAAACATATGTATGCTGTGTTACTAAAAAAAAATCTGATTAAATGTTTAGAAACACTCCAGTTGCCTTTTAGAAAGAGGAGGCAAAGAAGGAAAATTTCAACCCTTTGTCCTTTTTCCCTTATTTTCTTCAAGAACACCAGATTATCAAGAAGAATGTTCAGGGAAAGCACATTTGAGGCTTTGCTCTTGCAAGCTACTGAGTTTGGCTGTAACATCAAGGGGACTTCAGCATGCTTGCAGTATGAATGTGCAAGTATCTCAGTATGCTAAATGGCTTTTTAATACACTCACTTCTCTTAAGTACAAAGTATTTACAGTTTTCACAAGTATATTAAATTTTGTTAGAATTGGGCCAAGGAATAAATTTTCCATTTATTATTCCCCCAGACAGAGCAGTTGTCAGAGCTTAACTTCTCTCTGCTGGCAGTGGCAATAAATGTAAAGTCTTTCTTTTAAAGATGAGTCTGTAAACTGCTGCGTTAGCATTACAATGATTTATGGAGAAAATTGCTTTACCACTGTCAGGGGCCTTCAGAGAATAATGTGGCAGTCTTTCATATTTGAGATAAAGAACAGGAGAATCCAAGAACTGTACCACAACGAGGTGTCTCTCAGAAGCCTGGGTACCAGAAAGCTGGTTCTCCCTGCTCCATGATTCCCAGCTTTGGAAACATGAGTAAACTCTAAGGTTTGGGGCTTTGTGTGGGCTTCTGTCATTGGCTCAGACTTCAGATTCTTCTGGATTAGTTTACTGTTTCTCTGAAAGATCTAAAAGTGACATTTAAAAGGTTTTGCATAGGTGACACTAACTGTATCTAAAGGCTCAGTGATTTACAGAGATGGAAATAAACAATTTGTGGTTTTGGCTGGAGAAGCCTTGGTCATCTTGTCTTTTGAATCATGATCCAGTGTTCAAAAACTGCATCATACCTTTGGTGTCCATTATATTTTTTCCATTGGTTGCTCATTGTTCCATTGCTTCTAAGTAACAAATGACATGTGAAGAGGTATCTCTTAGCATCCAAACAGTATGATTTTCTGTTTCAAGATGGCATTTTTGTTTTGTTCACCCTTTCAGTAACATGACCTGAAATCCTTTATTCAAAGCTGAGTTTAAAAGAAAAAAATCCATTATGAGTGAGTTTTTAATGTATTCATTGAACTGTTTAATTTTTCTGTTGCCCTTTTTACTTTGGACTGCAATTATTTGTCCATATAAATTCTCAGATCCAGACTTTAACAAGATACTTTTAAATTCTAAATCCACCATAACAAGCCTTTTTTTTTTTAATGCTTGTGCTGCCTAGGATTGGATGAGCCATTTTATTAAGTTTGTGACCAGCAATGCTTCTTTATCTTGCAGGTAAAGATAAATGAATGAAATGGAAGTGGGTTTATCCTTTACAGGATTATATTTGAGTGTAGTAGATGCTGCTCCTTAAGAAATGAGGAAGGCTGGATTTTACTTACAGCCTGTTAAATAAGCCATTTTTAAAATTGACTCTTATTTACAAGTGGCAGCTCAAAACTGGATGAATCTGTCTTATTTGAACCGTTCCCAAAAGTAGAGGGGAGTGAGAAATGTTTGGATAAGGAGATTTAAATTGCAGAATTACCCAGGAAACTTGAAGTGTAATTCCCTGAACCTACTTGAAGTTTGTGCTTCTCCTGTGGTTCTCTTACTTTTCTTCATCTGAAGTTCTGGCCTGTAGATCAGACGTTGTCTGGGGCTGAAATGGGATTTTTGTTTAATTAGAGCTGAGTGAAGTACAGAGCCTTTCCCTTACTTTCCCATCTTTCTCTGGAGTGCTGAACAGATATATTTCCTAGTACATGATTGTGGTCTGGGTCCCTTGAGCAGAAGCTAAATGTGACTTGTACCCAGCAAAAGGGTTATGCAGGGGTCAATGCTGATCTCTGAATTCAGAGTTCAGGGACACTGTGCCCTGGAACACATAGAGCCCTCCAAGTCCCAGATGGGCTGCTGGTACCAAGCACTGACACCAGAAGAGAGCTTATTTGCTCTTATCTCCAGTCTTGACCTGCAAAGTAAACCTGGTGACCCCGGTGATGCTGCAGAGAGAGGTTTTTCTTTCATCAACATAAGAGCTAAAACTTAACTTGAAATTGGGAGGTTAATGAATGGAAGTGGCATGGCTGCCAGTGGGACCTAATTTTTTTCCTACTAATTTCAGACAATTTGGCAGTAGAAAGATCTTTTTCTCATTAAGCTCTCTTAGTACTTGAAACCTGTCTTCATTTGCAGACAATTAGATAAGAAATTTTAGTTGAATTTCAGCTTTATGAATTTTCACAAATGATCTGTTAAAAGTATTGAGCAATCTTTTGATTAATTTGGGAACTGACTTTTAAACAAAATGTTTTAAATAGTGATTGTTCTTCAGGTTGTTTTTTTTTCTTTCAATATCTTGAAGGATCTATATGGAGTTTATGCAAGGAGTTTCCATGCCTTGCCATGTAGCAGTCACTGCCTGCAACATGGGGTAATCCAGTTTTGGAGTAGGATTCTCAAAGGGGTGGTGCAAGCTCCATCCTCAGATTCATTCAAGAACAGGCTGAAGAAAGCCCTGAACAACTTGGTCTGATCAGAGCTGCCCCTGCTCTGACCAGGATATTGGGCTAGAGACCTCAGAGGCTTGGGACTGTACTTGTGATAAAGGTACATGACCAGAGCACTTTTACATTTGCCCTCACTTTCTACTGAGCATCTTCCTCTGGCCTTAGGTTTTGAGAAGGAATTTGAGGAGGAACTCTGTATGTGGCTTTAACATCTGTAGTGCAAAGGATATCTCACTTCCTACAAACCTTATGTGATCCCTGCTTACAATTTCAACAGGATTGTATTTATTAGATTTAAGATTGGTTTTCTGTTGAAGAGAAGTTTCCTGAAAGTGCAGGAACTCACAATGGATGCTGTAGTGTCAGAAATGTACTTTGAGAAATCAATATTCAGGTAGGAGGATGGTACTGATGCCTTTTTCAACCTAGAAATGAAACAACACATGCTTTCAATATAATATAGAAGGTAATATAAAAGTGGATCTTTATTTTGAGGCCTCCCGGGGCAGTCATGGAGAATATCCACAAAAACCTGTCCACATGGGGTGAATACAGTTTTTATAAGTTTAACAAATTAGCATAATTGACAAAAAAGCAGTTAGGAGGACAAGTGGTGGTGCAATTCCCCTCCAGGTCAAGCCCCTTCTCTGGACTACCCCCCTTGGTACCAGCTGTACTTTATGAAAATCTATCTTGAGTTCTCAACTTTGGTAGCCAGGAAGAACTAAGATAGTCTAGCGGGGCCCTGGAATTTGTTTTCTCTTTCTGCCTATGGAAAATTACTGGAAAACTAGCCTCTAATGCAATAGCCTCCAGAGGTACAAGTACATGGGCAAAGAATACAGAGAAAAAAGCATATAGAAAAAAAAGCAAAAACCAAAATGGCATCATTACCACGTGAAAATTGCCTTGCATCATTGCATCCACCCCTCTTGATTGCTCAGGATGAAGATCTTTTCAGTGAGGCTTGGAGCTGCCCTTCCATTCCTGGTGATGTTAATGTGGTAATGGGTGTCAGCAGGCAGCTGTGGTGTGTCTTGGCCTCAAGAACTGGACAGACAAGCCTCAAAAACTGTGGTTCCAGCATCTTAGACACACAGTTCACATTCTGACAGTGTTTGTAAAAGTCAAAGATGGATTTCATTTAATCCCCCCCAATTTTATAGCTTTCATTTGGCATTGAGTGTTGATACACTGAATTCTTGCTTCTCCATAAAGACAAAAACCTCTTATTAATAGAACATGGATTTCTGTATCTTATTACAGTATTCTTTTAATTTTCTAGTCATATTTGTTTTCATGCCTGAGTTTTTTTAAGAGCTAATGATCTGAAAAGCATTTGCAAGCCTTTGGATTTTTTTGTTTGTTCCTGGCCAACTAGAGACGTTAGCCTGTTAAATGGTGGGTAGTTGAGCAATATAACAAGAGTGTGTTAAAGCATCAAAGATGTGTGGTGTGGGCTTAAACGATTCTGAGAATAAACCTTGCAAGCAGCTCAGCCTGGAGAAGAGGTTTGAGCTCATGATTATTAATATATCATCGTTTCCATTAATAAATACAGTTTCTGAGGCATGTTTGGGATTTATGTGCTGCATAGTTGTTTCATAGAATAAGGTAATAAATAACACAGAATAAGGTATGAAGTGATGTTTGTTTTCATGGAATTATATAGTGTGTGCATACATTTGTGCAAGTGAAGTCAGAACAACTTCTCTGTGAGACTGTGGAATTAAGAGTATACATAAATCATTCTTTAGAAAAAGTAAAAAAGGGTAGCATTCAAAATACTTACGAAATAAGATTCAAAGTGCAATCAAAACAAATCTCATTAAACAGTTTTGTCAGCTGGATGAGAAATGCTTCAAATGATGCTTTAACCTTGTTCTGTCATTACCAGGCAGGAGGAGCATTGCTGTTAATTGCCCAAGCCCATCCTCTGGCTGCTTGGGAAAGTCAAGTCTGTGGTGTGTGGATTTGGTATTTAGGAAGGCTGGTGCCCTGACTCATGGTGCATGTAGGATTGAGCTGAGTTGTCTAAAGAGGTTACTGTCTCCAGCTGCTGTCTACCAGCTCCCTTCTGATTCTCTGCAGGGTGTCTGGCAGAAGAACTGGTGGCAGTGTCAGGAAAAGGCAGAGGCTTGTGGGGTGGTGATTTGTCCTGTGAAATGGGACAAAATGGCAGTGTGGTCAGCTGGAGACAAACATCCTCAGCTGCTGCTGCCAAATCATGGAGGAAGCATGAATTGGAGCCTACAGACAGACTACACTGTTTAAAGTCCCAGTATTGATGGAGATTTCTCTTTCAGACCTATTTGTTCCCCTGCCTCATCAGCTCTGTCAGCTGTTGCTGTGCTCTAAATTTTAAAGAAATAAAGTCCTTGTTGGTGTGGTAACAAAAGGGTGGCTTGGAAACAAGCTTTTGAATGGCTTTATATCTAGAAGGCACTTCAATACTTGCTACAACTGAGTTCCTTACTACTTAATGGTGTAATCCTGATTAGATGGTGCTGTTGTTCAGACTATCTTACAGGCTGTCATGGAGCAGGGTTTCCTCTCTAAAACCTCAGCTTGGGTAGAGGCTGCTATCTTCTGTTCCAGCTGAACATGAAGAACTTTTCCTGTACAGTGATGGTGCACTGGCAGATTGCCCAGAGAGGCTGTGGAGTCTCCTGAGATATTCCAGAACCATCTGGCTGCAAACCTGTGCCATGTGCTCTGGGATGATCCTGCTGGAGAAGGGAGGTGGGACCAGATGACCCACTATGGTGGCTTCCAGCCTTATCCATTCAGTGATTCTATACTGGAAACACTTCCCAAGCTTAAAGGCAGATGAGAATGTTTGGGTAGTTGTAACCTCTTCCACCTTAACGTTTGAAAATGTTGACTCTGTCCTGTGGCTACTGCCAGCTGTTCATAACCCACTGTGTATCAGCCCAGCTGGGTGAAATGGTTCCTCCTGGGTTTCAAATACAGATATAGGTTACCCAAAATACTGCAGCAGGCAGACTGATCATTTGGCTTGAATTTTAAATAGTGTCATAAGGAACACTCTGCGTTTAACTGTTGGCATTTTTAGTTAAGTTTCTCCTGCTCTAGGAAATTATTTAAAATGGTGTTTGTGGAAAAACTGAATCTAATCCTCATTAAGTTGCAGGGCAGTCATTTGCAGCAGCTTTGGCTCATTGTGCTTCTGTGGATCTGGCATAGAAACCCTGGCATTGTCGTCATCTTCTCTTCAACATGCAGAAGAGCATCGCCCAGCAGTAAAATGGCTTTTTATCAATACGCTTTTTATTTGGTGGCTTGCAGAATTCAGCAGTTCCCTATAGGTTTTCTCATCATTAGTGTTAATTAAGCCAAGTTCCCTTAATGCATGTATGGATAAAAACCTTATGCAGCAGAAGAGGCTGTCTCTAGCTATAATCTTATAGCCAAGACTGGGACTCTGCTATGGCTTTCTGGGATATTTTGGGTTGTATTTAGAGGAGATTAGGTTCATGGTAACTCCTTTGCAAAGTAGAGAGAAGCATGGTTCTGAAAACTGAGCTAATGCAAGGAGCCTAATTAATCTCACAGCATAGTGTATGCTCTCATTGGGTTTGAAAAAAGAACGACTCCGTTTTATCTAGAGATGACAAAGCATAAAAGTCACTCTGTTGGGTTTGATTTCCGAGCTGTGAGATGGATCTGAGCCCACCAAATCTCCTCGATTCAGGTTTAATATTCTCCTTTAAACAAGCTCTTTATGGAACAGGAGTATTATGTAGTGGTCTCTGTTAGAACTGATGGCATTTCATTACACTTAAAAGGATTTTTATAAGCAAGAAGTGGGCCTGGAACTAGGTCTAATGACATTACTTTGTTAATGTGGTACCTTTTTATGCCTTTCTTCAAACAGAGCAGAACAGCCCTCCAGGCTACTGTGCCTGTAAGAGAGATGCTGACAGTATGACTGCAGCATGGTTGTGCAATGATGTCTTTCCAAGGGAGCCCAGAGCTGAGGCCTGTCCTTCCCTGTGCAGTGCAGGCTTTGCTGGGTTGATGCAGTGGCCTTCCCAGCCTGTTTCCCAGATAGTGGGGGAAAGTTAGTTAACACACAGAGCTGACTTTCTAGTCTCTGGGTTTTGTGCTTCAAATAGGGGTTTGATTAGGGGTAACATTCTCATTGGATGTTTGGAGCCTGGAGGAGGAGATGGGAAGGGTACCCTGGGTGCATTCAATAACTGCTGGTGCCACTGGAGCTGGGATAGTCTAAATAACTCCAAAGGATGGCATCAGTCTGAAATAACTAAGGGTCCTCTGTCCCACAGTGTTTATCAGACATCCATTAGACTTGAATCTGATCTACTGAGAGTAGCTAAGATGACTTCACCTTGATCAGAGGACAAATCTGGCAAATTTCTGGTGATCTGGCAGTCACATCTAACCTAAGGTAATGTGATTCTTAGGGATAAAAGTGTTTGCTGTCTGATAGAATGACTTTGAGTGATAATCTCATTTATACATTTAACTTATCTATCCAAATAACAGTTTACAGAGAATTGAGGTTTAAGTGGTCCTTTCTGACTAGAGATAGCAACAACCTGTCTGGGATCATGACATGCTCACTCAGTTTATATTTTAGAAAACATTTGGCAGCCTGGGAGTTTGAATCAAGAAATATGTTCTGCTGTGGTGGTCTGTCCTTGTCCCTGTGGCACAGATTAAGGACTCAGGAATAAAAGCAGTGACCTTACTTAGGTGGTGGTGCTCTGGAGTAAGGAGTAACTAATGGAACTGCTGCTTTATTATAGAGAAAAACCTCAGTGGTTTATTTCATCCACTCACAGCTTCAGCAGAACAAGCTTTTGGTACTGAAACTTCATATCCTTTGTTTCAGTTGCTTTTGTTTTTATGTGTGACAAAATGTAGGCTTTGAGCTGATAGAACACAAAGTCTTAGTGCTTTACTGCAGCTTCCTATGCCTGAATATAGCTTTGTTTTTAAAAAACCATGTTAGTATGCTAGTAGTGCATACTTAGTGACACTAATTACCTTACTTAATTACTTAAAATATCAGTCTGTTGTAAGCAGTCTCTCAGGTGTGTGATATTAATACCAATTTCTGTATTGGCCCCAGGTGCTTAACAGTCTACACTGGTGCCCACAGTGTTGGATTGTAAGCTAAATATCTAATCTTTGGCTTTGGCACCTCAAAATGAGTATTGCAAAGAGATAGCCAGGCTTGGGATTGTTAGGAGTGACAGGACACCCCTTGGAGGCCATGCAGTGGAAGCACAGAGTAAGAAAGACTTTAAGGAATGTAAGTGAAGGACGAAAACTGCTGCTGGCATTTCTCATTCTTCTCACCAATTAAGTCCCAACAATATCTTCATGTTGTCATTAAATATGAGACTCCACAGCAAGATAGGAGTTGATGTTAGAGATACAGAAATAGAAACAGCACTAGGCTGGGAGAAACAGAATTGAAAGGCTTTGGTATATCCAGAGAGGACAGTGTGTCTATGTGTGTGTCCCTCTCTCTCTATATATATATCTATATAGATATATACAGTTCCATGAGAGGGACTGAATCATCTGCTTTGTAGAAATGGCAACTCCTACAGTCACAGATCTTGGTAACAAGTCAGAACTGAGGCATTTTTGGTTACAGTAGCAATTGTAGGCTGTGTATGGGAAGGGGAGAGGAGCAGTTGGCTGAAGACCTTTAACTGGTGGTGCATTAAAGGCAAATGCACTTAGACACCTTCTCCCTGCCTTCTCCTGTTTTCAAACAGTGGGTATAGTGCATCCCTGTTAATATCTGGTATGAGCCAGCTGTACATGGATTGCTGTTGTCAGGAGTTACTACCTGAAACGTGTGTGTGCTTCTTAAAAAGTGTAACTGGGAGGGAGGAAACCCTCCCCTGTCCCAAATCAAATCTTCTGCCCAGCACCTCCTAGCTGTAGTGTGACTTGTTGAACACCAGTCTTGCTGTTGCCTTGTTCACAACCCTTTTGGGGAGGCAGCTGCTCCATTCCTTTAATCAATTTAGTTTCCCATCTGTATGCATTCCCCAACTCCAGCGCATCCTCCGGGGATGTGGAGAACAACTGCACACACCAGCAGGATGCAAATGTACTAAGGCTTTACACAATGGCAGAGCTGCTAAATACTCCTTCTTTACTCTTTCCCTGCTGCTCTATCCTCAACACCAAAGCAGGCTTCCAGGCATGTTTCAGAAGCAATTTATTTCATAATTCTATTTGTTAGCTATGAGTGTTCTCCAAGGTCACAGGCTTTACCATTAAAATAAAGCAGTTGATTTATAATCTCACAGATTGGGAATTAAGATAAGCAGTGGAGAAACCAGAACCCCTGAGGATATGCTTACTTTCTAGCAGCTCTTAGTGATATTTCCATAAGATGTTGGTTGTCAACTTCTTAGGAGAAAGCAAGCACTGATTTGGGAATGAGAGATGTCTCTCTTCTATTTTCCCTAAAACAAAACTGTCAGATCCTTTCAATTTGATTTCTGTAAGTAATTCTGTGGCATGTTTATAAAGCTCTTTCAAATATCCAGTAGTTCATATGTCCCCAAAAGATTCCTTATAGAAATTTGGTTAGTCTTGGTTGGTCAGAAATGTGGAGTTGAAAAATAGGCTGAAAAAAAAGGAGCAATTGATAACTGTTTTTAAAAAGTACATCTTTGAGGAGCAAGGACCACTGCCGGTCCAGAAGGTAATTTCACTGGAGGTTTTAATTATTTCCTATTATTCTATTGCATGTTGTTATTGTGCCAATGAGGAATTCACTCGGACTGTGGAAATGTATCACCTGCAAAGCACAATGTTGTCTTTCTGAGCTGGCTCTGTCGAGTCTTTTGACAAGACAAAACAAAACTTAAATTCTCCGGTGAATTTTCATGTAGATAAGCTTGTGTATAAGCAAGAGCTTACATTGACACAAAGACTTCAAGCACCAGGTGACAGGAGTACCCACGAGCCAGTTAAATGCAAATAAGGCTTGCATAATACTAAGTGTATTTAAAAGACTTGCAGGAAAAAACATAAAAATAATGGTTGCTGTGCAGGTAGGTTGTTTCTCCTAATGCTGATTAGTCCAGGTGTAAGCAGAGCTTTGCAAATACTGGGAACAGTTTTATATAGTATATAATGCACTCGATTAACTACTTAGATTGTTCCTATTTTTATTTGTAAATCACTGGTGAAAAGCTGACTGGTAGAAAGTGAGCACAGGTGATGGGAGGCCAAGGTGCAGGTGTGTGTTGGTCTGCACTGTAGTGGTTTATTTCTGCATTCTTTTTCTCCCTGCAGTGTCTTTGATGCTGTTTGAAGGTCACAGGTCTGACAATTCTATTACTTAGGGCTTTTTATTTTTTTAATGATGTGTTAACTTTTATGGGCATCTTTAAATACTAATTTGTTTTGTCTACAGCATGGCTCTATTAAAAAAAAATTGAATTAATTCTAGAAAAGCAAACCCAACCCAAATGAGAGAGGTTCTATTCTGCTCTAATAACTTGGCTTTTTACCAGACATTGTAATGCATTATTTTTCTTTCTTCAGCAGAAGGCTGAGGGTTTAAATTGAATCCAGGCAGATGAATCACTGCCATCACTTTAGTTGTGCTTTACCTGAATCCACAGGGCAGAGAACAGGAGAGGAGACAGCAGTTCAATTAAGATTGTGGTACAAGTAAATCCTTTGTATTGTTATAGAGGCTTTGATTATAAAGTTCTTCCACAGAACAGGGTGAGCTGACAAGACAGACCTGAATGGTGTTTTCATCCTGTGTGTATAAAAAGTGATTTAGATTAGTGTAGATCTGGGGAGTGGGGAGAGCAGCCTGGATGCTTAGGTGACTTCTTTTCCTCTCCCATTTTATTTAAATAGATGCCTGCATGCTTGTTTAATTCCCCAGCCATAAGCATGTTCCTCCCTGCATTTTGGAGGCTCATGATTTTGCAGGCTGCACTTGATTAGCTTCTCTGGCAACCAGTTGTGAGTGGGGCCATCTCCTGCCACTCCTGGGAGAAGTTTGGGTGCCTGAGTTAAATGGCCAAGTTTCAAGCTGCTTCATTGAATTATTTTAAAGCCACAGACTGCAGATCAACATTCTTTTCTCTCCATAGTTTAAAAATAACTTGATGTTATCTCCTTTACAAGGACTTGAAAATTCTGTTGGTGTTTAAATTTATCTTCCCTTGGAAACATTGCATTGCCTTCGACTTCTCAGCTCTGTTGAGGAGTGGAAAGCTCTTGCTGTTACAGCAATGGGGGCAGCTTGAAGAGCCCTTTCTCTTCTTGTAATTGGTTTAATGCTTTCTAATTGTAGAAAGGTACCTTAAATACCCCTACTCTCAGGATTTTGAGTATGGAATTCGTGTAAACTCAGTTTTTCCTGCTGCCATTAAGAATTTCCTCCCTGGTTCATAAACACTCTGGATTCTTAAGGGGGGGACAAAACCCAAGTGATAGAGACAGCAGGGATTTAAATGAATTAGTGAGTGGAAGAACTCCAAAAGAGACCTCTCTATACAGTAGACTGATTGCTTAATCAGAAGACTTGGGGACTGGTTACTGATCATAGAGACCTCCTGACTGAGGGCAAATGCTGCCCCCACCCTTTCTGGGGAGTGTCTCATTGAGGCTGCTGCCCTCAAAGGAGACAGGTGTATGTGCACCTGCCCTGCCAGCAGTGCCATGGGCTGCAGGAAGGCAGAAGCTCCTGGGAAGTAGGATTACTTCCCCAGCTGCTGAATGTCTAGCAGATTTCTCTCAAGCCCTTCCAAGCTGTGAAGGTAGGAATGATATTAGCTGTTTGTAACCTGCTGCCTGCCTTTCTCTTAGATGTGTTTCAGTACAACCTCAGGCTTTTCTCATTTGCAGCTTAACTTTGTTATAAGTTGACTGCTTTTACTTCCAGCTTCATTGATATTTATTACAAACTTGCCCTGAGGGTCAAGAAAGAAGGTGCCTCTGTTTGCACAAGCAACCCTAAATGGAAGTCATAGTTGTTTTTACAGTACTGATGATCTGATTTCAACCCCCTGTGGTTACCCAGGGAATTTAGAAGGTTTTTTTTTTTTCACAAATACTGCTTTGCTCTGCATTAGCACTTGAAAAGTTCCTGAAGCTGTTGTACACAGGAGGAATCAATGGGCAGTCATGCCATGGAATGTTAAGTGGGTTTCCAGGACAAGCTGTTGGCTTTGACCTTTGGGTACCATGCAGTGTAGATGGTGTGGCTGAACTGAAAAACCTCCAGAGCACGTGAACAAATACCCTGGCTGTGGAGGGTGATTGTGCTGCCACAGAAATGGAGATGTGTGTGTTGCTGGGGGGTGGATTAGAGAACAATGCTTAGAGCAAGAACTCCACACTGTTGGGGTGTGTGCCAGATCTGACCAGGGTATTTGACAACTGCAGGTTGTGATTTTCAGCTCTACCATACCAGGATGTTTAGTAGGTAAAATATCCTCCTGGTAAGTATGTGGGGTATTTTTATAGCATTCTCAACCTGTGTTTTTGTTTCTCAGTATTGAGTTCGACCGAGACTGTGACTACTTTGCCATTGCTGGAGTGACAAAGAAGATTAAAGTCTATGAGTATGGTACAGTCATTCAGGATGCAGTGGATATTCACTACCCTGAGAATGAAATGACCTGTAATTCCAAAATCAGGTAGGCATTGATTTGTATTTGAACTCAGAGTACCTTTTCCACTTGATTGTTTATGTGTAGCAATTGTTCTGCTTTCTTTATGGGAATTGGAGAGGGAAGGAGGAATGGAGGCACTCATGGAGATTGGGTGGAACAGGCACTGTTCCTTGTGTGTACTGGGTTCATCCAAGGTTGGATGAACAAAACCCACATATCTGGAGGAGAAGAGGCAATAGGGAAGTAAAATGCTATTGTGTTCCTTGCAAATGCTGTTGGATACCTGCTCAAAGTGGTGGAGACATGCTCCAGGTAAAGTCATAGCTTGTCCAAGCTCTGTACCCAGCTCTTCATAAGTTACTGATTCTTTGTGCTCTCTTCTCTTTATTGACCAGATCCTTTCTGTTGTTCTTCTGAGAGCTTGAAAGTTCTCAGGAAATGTTCCTCACTGGCACCTTCTACCTAGGAATTTTTGTCTGCCTGAAGTACTGTTCTGCTGGGCCTCATAATATAAAGCTCCTGAGAAAGGACCTTTCTTGATTTTTTTTTGTTTCTATGCTATCATTATTGTGAACCCATTTTTTTTATCTCTTTAGATGTATTAAACCAATGAAATATAGACCACCATGTTAGAACCTCAACTGAAAGAATCCAGCTAAATAACTTTAAAATCCTAATTCAAAAAATCTCATAAAGCTCAGAAGTAAATAATAGAGGCAATCAAACCCATTCAGTATTATAATACAAGTCTCCAGCATCTCTGTTGCAATAATTTGTTTTTATTTGTTACTCTACATTTTAAAAGCAGTAAAGCACCCACGGAAGTGCAAGTAATAAATTTATGTAACAGTCCAGCTTCCGTGAAAACAAAATGTTGAGCAACAAAATTAAGAATGTTTGTGAGCCTGTTTTAGAGCGTAAAAGTCACGCTTTGTTTTGTAGCTGACACATTTCTAAAGATAGCTCAGTCATTCCTGTGTTGCTTGTGCTCGTTATTCCCAGGAATTACATAACACTATTTTATGAAGGGAAGGATGTAAATGCAGCTGACCCTGGGACTAGATTTCACAGTGGGTAAAAGCAGCCTGAGTGGTTTGTGTTGATATGCTGTACTGATTATGGAGCTCGTGTTTGGATGGGCTGGTGAAATGTTCTGCATTTTTACCTGAGTTTGCACCATTCAGCTTCATTTTTGTGGAGAGATGAGCAGAATAGTAGGAGGCCCATCTTGCATTCTATTAATACCTTTTGCTTTAATTAGAAGAGGAAAAGCAATGCGTGTTTGGTATTTCTTGGGCAACTTGAAACAAATTCCAAACTAGTGGTTTCAGTTTTGACAAGGCAGCTACCCTAAGAGTTGTTAATTCCCCCTTCTACCCCAGCTGCCAGTGAGGAGGGTCACATTAGTGCCTTCTCTGGTGTTACTCATGTTGGCTTTGTGCTCCAGCCAGGATGCTGCTTGCTTTCAAGATTCTTCTCATTCTCAAATTTCATGCACATATATATTTTATGTATATATGACAATGCTAAATGCACTGTCCTCTGACCCTCTTCCTCAGCAGAGGAGGGTCAGGTCCTCTCTCATTTTCTTGCCCTAGTTTCTCTCATTCCTTTGAAGAAATAAATGGTGGGGTTTTTTTCCCCCATCAGCCTCCTCCAATTATATCAGGCTTCCTTTGGCAGGTAGGTGCTTTTGGCTTTGACAAATAAAGTTGGTCTGTCAGTCAGAGGCATCCTTGCTATATCCATTAGCTGTGCTGCCAGTCACCGGTGCCGGGGCTCGCTGCTGCAGCATCGAGCAGCATAATTGCTTGCTTTTCTGAAGTGGCATAGCTTGAGGGAGAAGTTAGAGATGAAGGCTGCAATTTCATTATGGAATATTGCAGTGTGCTAAAAATGTGCCCATATTGTAATAGAAAAATCTAAATAAGTGGAGCCTGCTCTTTGTAAAAAGCCTCAGTTTAAAGCCATTGATCTTAATTTGGGTGAAAGTGCAGCTTTTCCAGGAGACTTTACCTGTGAGTGCCCCTTCTGATATCAAAGACAAACATGTTTCTGCTCTAGCAAATGGGTGGTATTTTTCTTCCTGGCAGAGATGCAGGGGTCTGTGTGCAGATGGGATTTGGTGACATGTCTCTCCTGGTTAAATTGATCCTGGTTAACCTTGTTCGGAGCAATGATGCCGGAACATAAATCATTAGCGATGATGTTGGTGACTCAGCTTTCGGAGGAGCAGAGGCTCTGATGGGCTTTTATAAAAGCAGACAGGTGACAGCATTTGTGAGGACTTGTGTCTGGCCAAGAGCAAGTCTGGCCCAGAGCAGCTGCGGGAAGGGAAGCCCGTGCCTGGGCCGGGGCTGGCGCCAGCCCAGCCCTGCTCTGCCGTGTGCCAGCTGGGTGCCTGCTGAAAGCTTGAGCTTCATGCCAGCAGTAATTGATTGTAGGCTTTCCTGGAGCAGAGCCCTGGTACCAGCTGTAGCTGAGTCTCTTCCTCTTTTCCAACCCCCTTTTTTTACACCCACCTGCTTCTTAAATACATTCTTTTTTCATCATCTGCTAAGCCTTCTTATCCCTATTTTGAAGAGCGGGGAGGAAGTCGGTGTGTTGGGTTTCTGGTAAATGTGCATCGCATCCCCTGGGAACAACAGTGGCATAAGCTTCCAGGAAAAACACAAGATGACACATAAATCCTCATAAAAATCCCATTTACAGATTCATAGCTTCAGTACAAGAAACAAATCCTGGCATTGTGTAGTAGCTATAAACAGCACCCTGTGAGCTAATTATGACTTGCTGTGTCCCTAGCTATGGCAGGCACTAATCTGCAGCTCCCCCATGCAAGAGATGGGAAAGGACGAAGAGGAATGGCTAGCAGCAAGCCACAGCTCTGCTCTCATTTATTCAAGAGGCAGATTTGTTGTTTTGCCATAGGTCACAGGGGGAGAAAAATAAGGAGATCTAGCATTCAGGTAAAAAATTGGCTTTAGGCCTCGTTAATCTACAGCAGGTGATGTGTGAGCGTGGTTAGGTAAACATGCTTTTGAAATCCATGTTTAGTATTCTGCATACTCACCACCGTGTGTTTGCAGCATCTGTACTTCAGTGATGGATGTTACCACAAACCTCCAAAATCAGCTGCATCTGTTTAGTCAATTGCAGTAAAAGCAAGGCATCAGTATTCTTTCTTTTTTAGGAGGCTGCTAATATTTTAGAGTTTTCATTTTTTAGTGTCAATAAATCAAATATGTGATTGCTATATCCTAATAGTGCTTCATGGGTGTATGGCTGTCAGCTTTGAAAATGGCAGTCACTTCTTGCCATTAAGTTTAAGTTAAGCAAAAACTTGTCATATTGTCTTTTTCATTGTAGACTCTGCAATTTGGAATGGTATGAGCTGGTTGTCTTGGGTGCCTGTATTTCCAATGCAGAGGATGTCTGACAATAAACAGGTTATAAGGAAATATGCCTTCAACTTGCATTAATTCAAGTTTTTAGAATCACTGATTCACTTTGCAAGAAGATGAAATTTTTCTCCAGAAGTATTTGTCTTTAACCATACCAGAGGTTTTCTTTGAATTGATTAGGAAAAAAGGGGTTTATTTTAAAACATTCATCACAGTAATGTAATTCCATATGTCTCTGAAGTATTTGTTTCGTGTTGTTATTCATGTGGATGTCCTCTGCAGTAGTAGATCATGCTCTTAAAAACATTTCAGTCCTAAAACTACCAGTCATCAGTTGGCTCAGGGTGACAGACTGGGTCTGAAGCACTTGGTGCTCAGAAGCAGATCATACCACAGGAGTTTGTGCCTTATTAAAAGTTTTAACTTTATTTAGCTCTTACTGCCAGAGGAGTGGTTGGCACTGGGTAGCTTGAGCCTGGATTTGAGACATATTAGCCATAAAAATACAGTCTCATGAAAGAAAGATCAGTATAACTGACAGTGCTAACTGAGCTGGCCCACTTGTGTGTCTGAATAAAATGAAGGATGCACATGAATCTTTACAGGGTCAGGATTTCTGTGTGGCTGGATCAGATGCTGAGGTTAGGAGGGTTTCTCTGAGGTTGGTGATTAGCTTTCAACTACAGTTTCTCCAGTTTAATCCCCTAGGAAGGAAAGCTATCACAACTTCTGATAAGATAAATCTCTGGGGTGTAACTATCACTCTCTCTCTGGATTAAAGAACAAAGCAAAAACTGGAAAAAAAAATACAGCTACTGTACTTAAAATAAAAGATGGCATCACACAATGCCTTTTAGTCCAGTGAATTATACATTCTCTCAGCCCTAAATAGTTATTTTTGTATCATATCTCAGAGCCTTCATACTTCAGTTTCTCCTGGATGTGGCTGCAGACCATCTAAAGGTTGTCTACAAAAGGTTATTTTTATGAATTTCTAGGGGTTTGATAGTTAATCTGAGGACTGTGTAAGCCGCATTTTTGGTTCATGTCACCTTTGACTTTCCTTTGCCCTTCTCCAGCTTGCTCCCCCATGCCTTTGAGTTTGTTTCTCAATTTGTTACCCATAATAGCATCTCAAGGGAATCCAAAAAAAAATAGATGTCTTTAAAGCTTCAGCAAAATTGCCTGTGTTGGGCGTGGAAGAAGGATCAGTGCTTCCCTTAAGGGGAATGTGGCAGAGAGTTCTCAGCCCCTGCAGGTCCCAGGAAAGCCATATGGAAGAGAAACACACCCCAGATCCAGGACAGCCTTCTTCCTGGTGTGGATTGTCACAGATGCCAGAGGATACAACCAAAGGACTTTTTACAGGTGCAGAGAGTGGTAGGACAAGGGGGAATGGTTTCAAGCTGGAAGAGGAGAGGTTTGGGTTGTATTAGGAAGCTGTCTGCTCAGAGGGTGGTACAACTCAGGTTGTCAGAGAAGCTGTGGCTGCCCCTTCCCTGGAAGTGTCTTAAGCCAGGTTGGACAGGGCTTGGAGCAACCTGGGATGGTGGAAGGAGTCCCTGCCCATGGCAGGGGAGTGGAATGAGGGGATATTTAAGGTTTCTTCTACCCCAAACCATTCTGTGATTTCTATGAAAGGACAGCCCTTGGTGAAATCTGCCTGCAAAGGGAGCTCCCCTCCACCTGATCTAACTCTAAATTACCCTCTACAAAGGTTAATTTGGAGAATTTAAGTTAGAAAGAAGCTCAGGTATTGCAATGTTAAGGAAAAAGCTCTAGTTTCAGACTTTGTAAAGAAAGTTGGGTGGGGATGAGGGCAGAATTAAGGCAGAGAGCTGGAACAGAGTTGATTTTGTCTTACTATGATCTTTTAATCATATTACTTAAAAATGAAAGATTTATGGTGTGTGTGACTTAAAGGGTGTTAATTGAACCACTTAGTGGCTGCAAATCCCTAACCATTTTTCACCTGTCAGTTCCTGTTTTCCCCTCTAAGTCTGTCTATAAATGCTTTCCAAATGAATGTTAACCCCTTGTTTAACACCATCATGCTGCAGTGGGGTCTTTGCTCTGCCAGAACTAATGAACATGCTTTTGGGCACAGAAACCATGATTTTCTCCATCTGTACCATCAGTGAAGTATTTTAAATCTATCACATCTCAAACAGAACTATTAAACTCTTGTCCTTTACATCTTTCTACCTACTCAGTAATTCTTAATTTTCATTGTCTGGGGGTGGTTTTTTTGTTGGTTTTTTTTTTTTTTTTTTTGACAAGATGTGGTTATGTGATTGTTCCACCTGAGTATGAGGAGAATATTCATCCTCTAACCACCCAAAGTGTCACCAGCACATCACCCTTCCTCTAGGACCCTTTTCACTTGCTGATGTTGTCTGATGTCCTCTCAAAGCCATCCAGATAGGAGATTGCCTTCTAAGATATGGCTCTGGGTTGTGTTCTTTCTGCTTGTACATAATGGCTTCACTCACAGATTATTTCCTTTCTTCCTTAAGCTCCTTGAAGCCCTGACTTGAGAGGAGATAATCAGGTTGGGAGGGCAGGTTTGGACTGATAAAGGCCTCCTGTGGTGTGGTTTCTACCTCCCTGCCAGTGGCTGGAGACTGTTCCCAGCCCACAGCTCAGTGTGGTGGAGCTCTAGGGCTCTGAACTGCTTTTGCTTCCATCAGGGACTGCTCCACCTGGAAACATGACTCCAGATGTCAGATGTGGTTAACTCTGGGCTGCTGCAACCTTCACCTCATGGTCCTGGTGGGCAGTGCCTGCCAACTCCATTTGGAACTCAGGGAGTCACTTAAGCTTCTTGGAATAAGGCTCCTAGTAAATCATAGGCTGTCAAGACCTGCTTTTCTGTGTGGGTACCTAATGGAAGTAGAACTGAAATAGTGATGGCTCCTTGATGGTGCATTTGTGGACAGCTCTCATGCCTACAAGGGTTAGGGATACTTAATATTTTCTCATTAATGACATATCATGGAAGATGTGAAGCCAGGGAAATCATTGCATGAGCTGTATCACTGCAACCATCATCTTAGCAGCTGGTGGTTAAAAATGATGACTTATATTGGGTAAATAAAATTTTTAGTTTCTGAATGTAAAGTTTAAAAACCAAGGAATGCTGTTAAGTTTCAGCATAGTCAGGAGCAGAATGCCAGTGCTGCTTACTGTTACTTAACTAATGGAAAAATAAATGTTTAACTACCACGAGAAAGGAAAAGGATTTTTCCTCTTCTGTGTGTAAATTATTAAGGAAAACAGGATTGAAGGGTATAGTGGAACCAAGAATTTAGCAAGGTATAATACTCCTAAATCAGTATCCATGTATCTACATCATATTTCAATGTGTAGCTGCTCTGATCAAAGCAGCACTAAGAAGTTACAGAATTGTGGACTTCTGGTTTGTATTGTTGGTTAAAACTTGGCCCCAAGGCTACCAGGATCCAGTTATCCATGTCAGAGCTGCTCGAGGGCCTGCATGAATGGGATCTGTCAGCTCAGCTTCTGCTCTGTGCATCACACTTGATACCTACTGGCATGCTTCTTTGCCAGATGGTCCAGAAATTGGTGAGCAAGTATTACAAATTTTCTTACCTCTGTCATTGGGAGTCAGAGTGGAGGCATAGTGCCAGAATGCTGCGAGTGTGACTTGGCAGTGTTGCTGCTCTTGTTTTCTCTGCTGATCGTTAGAGTTGGCCAGTGGAATCATCATTTGGCATTGCACAGCCCCTCAATTCAGTTAGAAATAAAAACCTGTGTGATATATTTTCCAGTTCTTGATCAGAAACATTTCCTAAAATATTCATAGTAAACAAATTGCTGTTTTCTCCTGGATATGAAGCAATTTTTAACATTTACAGAAAGCTGGAAGTAGTTTCTCAGAAGTCAAACTTTATTGTGCACATAGGTCCATATCTAGGATATTAGCTGTGTGCTGCAGGAGAGCTTGA
The DNA here is from genome assembly GCA_035582745.1 of Loriotus luctuosus. NCBI lineage: Eukaryota > Metazoa > Chordata > Aves > Passeriformes > Thraupidae > Loriotus > Loriotus luctuosus. Next base: position 26,590,608 of record JAWWEY010000005.1, on the reverse strand, counting down.
TTTACTGTCCATGCATCTATGAATTTTACATACACAGCTACTCTAAGTTAAGTAGTATATGGTATAATAATAATTTTGTATAATAATATGGTATAATGGTTATTATTAACAATAATTATTATTATTTATTGTATAATAATTTGTTTATGGTAATAATAACAGTACTGTGTGTTGCTGAGAGGTTATGGAGTCAAACCTTGAGCTCTCTGAGAATTCATGTGGTGTTCAAATAGCAAAAATTATCAGCATTTGAAATAATTGCAATTTTAAAAAACTCTAGACCCTAGCACTTCATATCAAGGGGTAAATGTCTCTTCAGTGAATAAAGTTTTGCTTTTAGTTTTTGGAATAATGTTTGTTCTATTTCTGATGGGTTTTGGTTTTTTTTTCCCTAAAGTTGCATGTTTCAGTGGGGTGGTTTGATCAAGATGCTGTGTGCTTTGCAAAGATACTCATTGCTTAATGTATTGCAAGAGTGATTTTTGTGTTGTACATTGATTTACTGTGAGACTGACGAGGGTTTGCTCTTTTTAAGCTGTATCAGCTGGAGTAGTTACCACAAGAACCTGCTAGCCAGCAGTGACTATGAAGGCACCGTCATCCTTTGGGATGGATTCACAGGACAGAGATCCAAGGTCTACCAGGTAACACACACGCAGCAAGGAGCATTTCCTGCTGCATGCACAGCACTGAGTCTGAGGTTCTGCTCCTAGTCCAGCAAAAGGCTTTTCTGTTCCACAGGGTGAAACTGGATTTGGTAAATGCCTCTCATCTGCACAGCTTTATTGAGCTGTAGTCCTCCAAGGGAGGAAAACAGAGTGTCTTCCTCTCACAGCTGTAAGGCAGTTGATGTTTTCTTGCTGCTGCTTTTGGGTAGGGAATCTACACAGGGAGAAATCAGTTCCTGGAAGCTGTCTCACCTTTCTTTAGAAGCCTCTGTCTCTCCATACCTGTTCCACTTCTGTAGGGGGATAGCATATAAGAAAAATAAAGACAGCGTAGAAAGTAATCTTACACCTAAGGAGTTGCAGCTGGGCCAATTATCAAAGATTAGGAACAGGCCTGACTTTACCAGGCCACAGCTGTACCCAATGAGAAGAAGATTGCTATAAAAGAGTGGGGTGGCTGGGTGGGAGGGGAACTGGAGTCAGCTGGCTGCTTTGTGAAGAGGAAGGAGTCAGAGCTCTGAGGAGCACGAGAAACACCAAGGAGGTATGGAACTCTTGTGATAAGGAGACAACAGTGTGGAACCCCTGAAATAAGATGACAACACACTTCAGTCTTTGTCAAAAACCATTTGTAAAACTCTGCAGTGATGGCCAGCACAGGTGCTCCAGATGCAGAAGTGCAAAATGCAGCCTTGAGTGGTGAGGCTGGGAGAAGGGGGTGCAAGGCAGCTCCTTCCCCACACCAGACCTGGTCAGGAGACATTTCTGGCATTTTGTTTCTTTGTGAAACTCGAACAGTGTGTTTGTATCTAATGGCTTCTGAGGAGCTCATGATCAGAACAAGGAGGTTGGAAGAGGGCTGTTGTGTTTGGGAAGAGGCTGGAAGTGCTGCAGGGTGTTGTGTAGGTAGCACAGTCCATTGAAACTGGTCAGTGATAATGAAGGAACTACAGACTCCTTGACAGTTCAAAATAAGCTTTATCAGCAGACTTAGAATTTATTGATTAATGCAGGTCTTCATTTCCAGACAGAACGAGCCTTGTTAACCCCTGTCCTGTAAGCTGGTGAAGAATTGGGCCAGTCTAGGAAACTCAAGTTTGTTGTTTCAGTCCTGATATGTCACACTATGGGAATTTTGCAGTTGATTTCAATGGTAATTATGAAACAAAAGAGGAAGGTTTTTAAAAAAGTTCTAATAGGAACTTTAGAAAAGTTCCTATTTAGGCCACTGTTTACCTTCTCATTGGTTTTTGGTAATTTTATAATGCCTGTTTTCACTAATCCTTTGCATATCTCAGTGAAAGAGAAATTATACTGAACAGAATAAATCTAGTCTGTTTTCCCCTCAAATACATTTTGCAATTCTTTATGAGGCTGAATAATGAACCTAGAGACGACCAGCTGTTGCTTATGTTAAAACACTCATTTTGCTTCCTATCAGATTATTTGAATTTTTTATTTGGATTTGCATAGAGGCATTGACATCTGCTTTGCAAGTACTGAAACCCTTTAGTGACTTCATCCTTGTGAGCTTTTTGTCTTGTAAGCTTGTGTGAAGGCTTTACACAAGGGGTTTGACTGAATTTCAGATTTCATTCAATGTAATGCTCTGCTTTCATGTGGGATGGATAGCATAGCAATTACAGCTCTTCTGTGTTTTGAGGAAGAGTGTGCAGTCTTAATAATATTTATTTGAGTGGTAAAGCAGAGGATTAGACACCAGGAGACTTACTTAATAGCTCAGCAGGAAGGTGAGGATTTCCTGGACTTTCAGAGAGAAAATGTTTGAAATGAGCATCTTGTCAGTATTGGGAAATGCTTAAGAATTGCTTCTTAATATTGAAAGATACAACTACAATCTAGGATAAGCAACAACTCCTGGTGGAACCACAGACAGTCAAATAATGCTGCAAAACCAGGTTTTTAATGTCTACATCCTGAATTTTTTTTCTTTCCAAGTAAAAATTAAATCAGTTTTAATTTTTAAAAAAACCATTCTAGTGTTTTCTGCTTTCCTGACATGTCTAGCATATTGATAGGATCAATCTGATTAGGAGAAAATACATTTTTTGAAAAACTGATAAACATAGGAAACTTCTCTCTCCAGGTCCCTGCTGACAATTTATACTGAACATGTGTGTTTTCCTTTACTGTTTTATCATATTACAGCTCGCTACCTTGCAATATCGTTCTTGTTTCTCTCAACAGGAGCATGAGAAAAGGTGCTGGAGTGTTGACTTTAACTTGATGGACCCTAAGCTATTGGCTTCAGGCTCTGATGATGCCAAAGGTACTATTTTATTTCAATCTCTTTGCAGAAGACATAGGCTCTGTGTATTCCATGGAAAGAACAAAAATGTGCTATTTCAAGTAGCTGATTCCTCAGCTGCCTTCAGTATTGTAATTGCTGAGGTAATGTGGCAAGATATTACTGAACAGTTTGGATCTTGGAGAGGGAAAAGCTTTGTTTGGATTAACATATCTTGCTTCACATTTTTTGTGTAATGTACTCTCAGCTAACATTCTCCTGAACTCCAAACAAACCAAAATGTGTTTTAACATTAGTTAAACTTGTTGAGTTAAAGCCTCAGGGCCTTTCAAAAGAACAGCATGTATTTATATTTCAAAAACAAGGCTGTCAGTAAAACAGCAGTAGTTAAAAAATGCCTGCTGCTCTTTTACCTGTAGCTCTGCATGTTAAAGACTGTGTTTCTTGGAGCTCTAAGGAGCTGGATGGTGGATTGAGTAGGAGTGCTGGGAGCAGCTCTCAGCCTTCCACACTCCTGGGTCCATTTGAAAAAGCCTTTTTGGAGAACCCTTCAGCCAAGCCCTTTACTACATGGTGGTAAAAAATGTTCCTCTTCTATATAGGAAGCTCCTAAAGAAGAGGATGGCACTGAGGGAGGTGTAGAATTCTTTCTCCCTAATGAATGAGAGTTTTATCTGTAATGTTTACAGTATCAAATCAGAGTTATTTAACAGCAAGAGCTTAAAAGTTCCTTTCCTAAGCAGTGGGGATCACTTCTCCCAGATGGGCTGACAGGGCTCTGGACAGAGCTCTTCATGATTTGCTTTGAAATAATAAATTAATTTTTCATCAGTGCTAAACTTTGTAAGATGCTGCCCCCTTCCAAAAAGCTTTTACATGCTGTTCCAAAAGAAATTAATGTTCCTCAATTACATTTGGCAATAATAGAATAATGGAATCGTTTGGGTTGGAAGGGACCTTTAAAGCTCATTTTTTCCCACCCCTGCCATGGGCAGGGACACCTTGCACTAGCCCAGGCTGCTCCAAGCCCCATCCAGCCTGGCCTTGGACACTGCCAGGGATCCAGGGGCAGCCACAGCTTCTCTGGGCACCCGGTGCCAGGGCCTCAGCAACCTCACAGGGAGCAATTCCTTCCAATAGCCCATCTCACCCTTCCTTCTGGCAGTGTGAAGCCATTCCCCCTTGTGCTGTCACTACAGTTCCCAAAGCTGGTAATTCCATTTACAAGACTTTAATGATTATTTTATATTTAAGGCGAGTTTAAAATGTTCTCAGTACACTTTCCCTTCCTTTTCTGGTGGAAGACAGGTGTGTTTTCTGTGTGCTTAAATGCAGCAGGAGTGAATATTCACCTTGTAAGTTAACAGCCTCTTCATCAGTGCACCCCACTCTTGCCATGCATATAAAAAGCTAATCTGGCAGGTGGATCTGCATTTATTAGCATGTTAACAAGGTGTCCAGTTTTGCAAAGCCCAGCTGCAGGCAGAGCTTCTGTCTTCAGTTTAACTGTTCACTTCTTCAGTAATTGTTTCTAAAAGTGTACTGTTTACTTAGAAATTATTGTAATAAAGCCTGCAGATCCACATAACCTGCATTTCAATTCACAAAGGTCTTTTGAAGGTGTGTTGGGGTTTTGGTGGATAAAACTGGTCTGGAACATTTTATCCTTTATTTTTTACCATGACTTGCCTGTGATTTGCATATATTAAGAGTCCTTTAGAGACAAATTGAGTCTCAGCAGAAATTTTAGAAGTTTTTGAGGTACAGATCAATAGCAGCAAGATGTCCACATTAATGTTGTGGTCTCCATCTTCCATTTGATCACACTGAAAGGCTTAAATGTGAGGGAACAGTAACACTCATGACAAATGTCTTCATTGTAACCTGCCTAACTTAAAATTTTGTCCTTCTGCTCATGTTCATGGTGGTTTGGTCGAGTTCTGGTCAGTTTTAATACACAATAATACATGTGTGGCCAGGTAGAGTGTCTGGCAGGAAAGATCCTTTATCTACTTTTCCTGTCCTCTTTGATTTCTCTGCTCCTTTGAGGCCGCACCGGCGTGCAGGAGCTAATCTCATCACAAAGCACAAGTATCACATTTCCCTGTCAGGTGGTCAGGACAAGGCAGCCAAAAAAGGGACAGCTTTGCCAGTTCTTCCTGCTTGCCTGTGTATCTGCCTGTCTCTCCTCTTCCTTTTCAAGTCAGAAGCTAATTCTGAAAGTGGATGTGTGTTGGAGAAGGTGCTTATGAATGAAAAAGCCTGTGCTTTTCAGCTCCCTCTGCCAGGGCTCAGGCACTGCAAAGGGGATGCTAACGGTGCTGTTAGGCAGAAAATTATTCTCCTGTAATTAGCAGCAGCATCCCTGGGCCCCAGGTTCTTGCATTGTCCATCTTGTGAGATGAAAATAATCCAGAATATTCTTATCTGTGGAAGATCTTCCTACTTTCACAGCAGATAATGACAGCATAAAAGCATTATTGTACTTAGAATAACTAGAGTGTGTACAAACCCTTCACTTTCATCTACAGTTGTTATGCACTCTCTTTTTTCAAGGGGCAGAGGTACTTGTGTGTGTCTGTGGGGACCCTAAGGTATACTCTAACTAGATAGCAGTGAGCAAAATTGGTGTTTACTTGTTCTACAAGGAGCTTGGGGAATAGGCACAGCCTTAATTTAAATTCTTTTATGCACATAATAATGGCAGGAGCTGTGATACTCATGTAAGTAGGAAGGGGTGAAATTCTGCCCTTGGAGAAGAAAAGATGAGTTTTGTGAAGACAAAATGATGCCATCAAAGTACCAGAACAGGGCTAGAGCTAATACACTTAACTAATGACTTTCAGCTGTCTGTTCTGCATTGGGGGTGGAGTTTTATGGCCATGGTAAAGTTAGCAGATGAGGGACAGTGAAATATTTGGTGATGTTCTGTGGGTAGAATTTGTCTTCACTGGGACAGATGGATTTTTTTTGGGTAATCAAATGTTTCTGTGGTGTGACTTTGTTTTTGAAGCTCTCTGAAACTGTAGAAAATAGAAGAAGCACTGATAAATTCAAATTAAGAAAAAGGCATGGTTTTGTGTCTAGTTCCTTCATTATTCCTGGCTCAAAAGTAAGAGGATAGAGCAGGAGCACCTGAGAGCTCTGAGTTTGTAGCAATAGTTACTTTTCATTGTCTCCTGGAAAGGAGGAATGCAGGCCCGTGTCTCGTTACATCTAAGGAAAGTAATTTCCATGCTGCCTCAATAAATGAGACCCTGGTACTAGTCCTGCAGCTATTTTTTTTTATAGTGCACTTAATTCAGCAAGGCAACACAGATATGCAGATATGGCTTCATTTAAAAAAAGCCTTCTACAGAGGGGAAATGGCCTGAGAACTGCAGCTCAGTCTGCTCCACCAACTTCCACAGGATTGTTTGGGACTTCATTTTCATTGATATTTCATTCCTTCAGCTTCTGTTGACTTGAGGTGTAGGTATTTATTGCTCTCAAAATATCAAGTTGAACCTTCAGTTTGGTCATTTTTCCGGCTAAAAATTCAGTAATTTTCTGGAGATTTGTGAGGTTGTTGGATTGATATAGTGGAAGTGCCTTGAAGAAGTCAAGATGATGTTGATATTTATTTTTTATTGACAGTAAAGTCTGTGCCTTATGCAAGGAGTGCCCTGCAGTCAGTGCCTACTGCCAGTCATCAGTTTACACCACCTTCCTGACCCCTGCATGAGGCAGTGGATCCAAAATTCTGCCTAGCAGGGCAATTCAGCAGCTTTCTCTTTTCCTAGGGATTCTGTTAATCTCTGCAAATGAATTTTCTGGTAGCAAGATCCTATTCCTGGCTTAGAGCTTTTCCAGAGTAGCAGCAGATGAGCAGATAAGAACTCACAAGTGACAGGCTGGATGAAACATCCTTACTCTGTGTACCAACTGTGAACATCAACCTTCAGCTATTGTAGTACAGGCTTCTGCCTCTTCTTGTCAGTGTTTAGACACAGAACTGATGCATGGAAAATTAATTGATGAACTTACACAATTGGTGTAAGTCTTCAACTAAAAAAATATTGAAAAGGCTGAAACATTTTAAACTGAAAAAACTGTTCTGGAGGCATCTTTTTAATACAATAGTGAGGGGTAGGTATTTAGCCACATGAAGATGTCTCTCAGCAGCTGCAAAATGAGAGAAAATATGCTTTGAGAACATGTGTTTCAGAAATAGTGAATCTCAGATGGTTGCTTGTCTCATCAACACAAATCTGGATGTTACCAAGACATATGTGTTGGATAATTACTGCCTCGACCTCAGCAAAACCCATGAAAGCTACAGCAAATAAACTCTACCCTTATGAATTATGCTTTATTAACCTGTCAGTTCTTTTTAAAAAATAATGGGCAGTTCTAGGTAAAACTTGACATGTTTCATTATGTGTTGTTATGTGTCCCATCTATCCTTTTTATGGTACTGACTAAGATATAATTGGAGCCCTGCATATCTCACAGCACTTAGATCACAGAAATTGCAGGCTCTAATCTGTGCCTGTCAGTTGTAACAAATATTATGATGATTTTGAGCACATGGATTGTCTCTTCACCAGATTAAATATCTCAGCTTATGACCTGCAAGTTTGAATGAAAAAAGGAGCCAAGCTGAAACAGAGCCCTCAATTAGCTTTTGATACTGAGCTGGGACCAGATGGCCATTTGTTTGTTGGGGGGGTCAAGGAGAGACTTGGCTGCTTTAGATGCAGCTTTAAGTACCTGGGTGGAAAGCTTCAAAGAAAGCCTGTGTTGTTTTAATACTAGATTTTGGCAGAGTATTGCTCTGAACTTGAGGTCTTGTACCCACTCCATGCTCCTCAAGTTGAAGTGGTGTTGTCTGCTGACACTGTTCTCTCATAAACATGTTTTATTTGCTTCTTATCTCATCCATAAACTTGATGGCCTTTGCTGCCACCAGAACTTAGACTACTCATCTCTTGGTGTCTGTTCATTTAAGCAAAACATAAATATTTTCTTGTTCTCCAAAATTCTTCCCTGTTCCCGTCTGTCCCCAAGTGCAGAATGTGGTGGAGAAGCTTTATCATCCCGTTTTTTCTGGAAGAAGAGAGCTTCTTAAGCCATGCTTGCAAAGCTTTTGTTTCATTTAGAAATGTAGCCAGGTGTTTAGGATGAGTATTATAGCTCTGATCAATGAGAATGCATTTATTTCTGAAAACCAACCTGAGGCTGGGTGCTGTTTTCATTGAATTTTACATAATGCTTCTGGGCAAACAGAGTATGCCCCTGGGGTTTGTATTTCTGCTGGTGTCTGTGTCCTGCTTTTTGATGGTTCCAGGCAGATATCCACACAGTGCTGTATTTACAATGATTCCTTGGTGTGCTCTGAGCTGTGCTGTTTCCTCCATCCTTGTATGGTCAGAAACAGCCCAGCCTTGTTGCTTTCATTGCTTGCCATACCATCAAAAAGAGCACTGGAACCGACCTGCCAGTGTTCCTCCTTTTCCTTCATCTTCTAAAATACTTGGATAATCCAGCTAGAAACCTTTCTCCCTCAAAGACCCTGGGAAATGCTGGCCAACAGGTGGCACAGAGGGCCCCTCAGAACGTGGGGGACACCCCATAAAATTGCTGATCTCTCAAGTATTGATCACAGTGGCTTGCAAGGTTCCTGTTGTTTTGCCATTTTTGCTCATTTCACCTCCAAAGTGAAGTTTCAGGAAGGAGACTGGAGGATCTGTTGGCCACAGATCTGAAGAAGCCCTTGCAGCTCAAGGGGAGCTCTTGTGGGGATTTTAACCCTTCATGTAGGGTTTAACATTGGTTCCAGCTTCCTCTGCTTCCAGCCTCAGATCATGATACTCAAGTACAACTTGATCCACTCATCAAGAAAAGAGGGAGGGGAGATGTTTAAGTCTTTTCTGCATTTTATGAATCAGTGGGGCTTGATGCCAATCTGCTGCTCCTTTATCTGGGCCGAAGGCAGTGCATTGTTTAGCTTTTAATAATAAGATTAACTATGTGAGGAGCACCTGGCACTCTTCATCTTCAGGTTAAATGGTGCTTGAAGTGTTCCTGGCAGGTGGGGAAGGCTGTGTTTTGAAAAGCCCTGGTGTTTTTTGTTGGTCATTCTCTGAAGCACTGGAGTGCTTAGTGGAAGAGCCCATTCTAGCACATAGTTTAATCAGTGTTCATGTGCTACTCTCATAGAACAGTGAAGTTCTTGTACCAAGGGATTATTGCATCATAGGAAGCCAACATACTGATTTCTCTCCTGTCTGTGCCAGTTTCTCAAGAATAAAACAAGTTGTTCTCACTCACTGTGCATACAATTAGGTATATTTATTCTGTGCAAAGCAGTTTTGCTTTGAAGCATGGAGTTCTTGCATCCCAGCACAGGGAGAAGGAACAAAAAAGAATGTAAGCCTTCCTGTCCTTGATTGTGTGAATCTGCACTGCAGTAGCCTTAAGCACTGAGATTATGTGGTTAGTCATCTGCTCTGATATTTACAATGTGGACTTGAGAATATTCTCAAACTTACCAACCACCAGTGACAGCTGACCCTTTAGATTCACTAACATCTTAGTAACTGAGGCTTTCCAGAATCTTATTCATGAAACAACTAGATTTTAGGCCTTTCAGATGAAGTTCATGTTTTTTGTTGCTTTTTGTTTATTCATGTCTCTCTTTCCCTTTCTCTAGTGAAACTGTGGTCTACCAACTTGGACAACTCAGTTGCAAGCATTGAGGCCAAGGCTAACGTGTGTTGTGTCAAATTCAGCCCATCTTCTAGGTACCACCTAGCTTTTGGCTGTGCAGGTAGGTAAAAGGGATTTGGGGCAAAGGGATGTTGTTTCTTCCTTCCTTTATTCCTTATTCTCCCCAAAGATGTGAGGTTGGCTGCTGTGCCCAAGACCGAAGAGTCTTTGCAGTTGAGAAGTTTTACTCAGAGACATTTTAAGTGCCACAGTGCTGTGTCAATGTCATGCCCCAGCCTGGCTTTTTCATTTGGGTGCCTTTATCAGAGATAAGGCAGGTAAGGAAATCACCCAGTGCATTTATTGGGATCTCTAAGGCAACCAGGCAGAGCTCAGCTCTGGCAGTCTCAATGTATTATCATGATGAGAGCTGCTCTTTCTGATTTACAATATTGTTCTATAAATGCTACAAAGCCATACTGGGAATTTTAACTGGTTTTACCTGAAGAGTGCTGTAAAGCTGTGGCTGTGCATGTTCCCGTAGCTCCAACTACAATCCCTGTGGGTGGGCTCGTGTTTTCCTAGGCTGGGCAAAGATGGCTGTTAACATTTTTCTTTTTTTGAATTAGTCAGTGGGGAAGGCACAAGGAGCCTTTTATTCACTTAGATTAAATGGTTCTTGGTGATAACACAAAGATCTGAGGGCAGAGCAGATGTCACTTAGGGAGGAAGCTGTACTGTGCTATGCATACAGTAACTAAAACTCAGGTGCCTATAAATGTTTAACTAACTCTGCATTTTCTTTCTCCTTGGGGAGTTTTAATGGACTTGTAACTACTTGTTCTGACAACATTTGTTCTCTCTGGACTCTGGGAGATACGTTGATCATGCTTGCAACCACTGGTTTGCCATTTCATTCCGGTGTTCTCATTTCCAGGCCGGTTCTACTTTGGTTGTAACTCTTACGAGGCAAAAAATAAACTTGCATTTTGAATATGAGAATGGATTCAAGCTGCAGTGTAAAATATTGACTTGCTTGACAGGCATCTCTCTGAAGTTTAGTGAATTACATGTAAAAATAGTTGAACAACAATACCTACTAGCAGCATTTGAATGAGAAGGGACTCTCTAGGGAAAGATGAGCACTAGCTCCAAATGGATCAGCCACTGATTAAAGTATACCTGTAAAAGAACTATGAAACAGAATTCTTCCTGATAAATAGATAACTGGGATTCTTGCCACCTGAAAGGCAGAGGGGAGATAAGGCACAGATAAATCAAGGAAGGTTTTTGGAGCTGGAGGGCTCATGGGGTAGGAGCAGGTGGGAGTGTCTCTGTCCCCACACCCAGATCTAACAAACTGGGTTTGTCCTCAGCAAGTGTGTTGAGAAAGTATTAGGGAGCCCTAAAAGTTTCATGGAGGTTTTAAAGGACTGCATGAGTGCTTCTGTGATTTAGAGGATGCTGAGGGGTAAAAGGGTATTTGTAGTGAAAGAATTGTTTACATCTGCTTGATGTTTGGTAATTGAATCTCTAAATAAAAATTAAAATGGATATTTGATTGATACTATGATTGATGAAACAATTACATGGGGTAATTGAACCAATGGAAATTACTTCCCACAATGGAATTCTAATTGATCTTTCAGCCATTAATACATGTGGGGAAAATGGGGCATATTAAAAGAAATACTGGAATCTTGAAAGACATTATTTGTGAACTCCTAAAAAATAATCAGAGCAAAGAAATGAGTTAGTGTCTGCTTTTATATCCCATATAGTAAAACAGTCATGTTTAACATGTTATGATGGAGACAAAGGTTTTTCTTCTCCATCAGCTTCAGCTAGTCTTGCTTAATAATTTCATTTAGTTTGTGGAAAAAGGAACATAACTGTTGAATAGCATGAGTTGTCACATAGGCTATAAAATTAGTAAAGGAAGAGTCAAAGCTGACTTCCTTGAGTAGTACTGGAAAAAACAAGCAGGGAACAGGGCACACAGACTTGATCACTCCTGTTTGCCCCCAGCAGAAATAAAAATGAGCAGTCCACAATACTAAACACTAATTCAGTGATCAGTGTAGTGACCAATTTTAGAAAGCTGTCTTAGCCCTACCTTGGCTTGCTGACATGCTAAGAGGATTTTCACATTTTGAAAACTATTTCAGTTACTTATTCAGTGATTTATTCAAGGATAGAAGAGCCAAGACTTCTGAGCATTTCATGCCCCACACAGTCTTGTATTGTATTTAAACAGGAGTGCTGTTTCTGTACATACTCTCAATTTATTTCTGATTTGATGGAGCTTAATGCTATACATGTGTCTGTATTTTTGTGTGTATATATGTATATACCTATAGTTTAAGACATGATGAGGTAAACAATTCATAAAATGGTTAGGAAGGAAGTATTGGTGTGTAATAGTTTTGCTATAAAAGGAAGAAGTAAATTGATTTACTGTACTATTAATTATATACACATTTCAGTTCCTTTTTTCTATATGCAGAATAGCTGAAAGCCAGCATAACTTCTTTAAGCAATGTAATTTTGACTGAAGTAGAAATTTTTTCAGGGTTGACATTTTTATTTTCTTTAAAGGTTCTCTCTTAACCATTCATAAAGCTGGAGCATCTTTTCATAATGTCCTGTTCTTTCACGCCTTGCTTAAGAAAAGCTCTTCTTTGCCCTTGACAAATGCCCAATTGCATCCATCTGTTCAGAATGGCTCCTTGAAGTGGGTTTTCCTATCAGATGCTTCAGCTAGATCAGCATCTCTGTGCTGGTTCCTCCCTTGCCTTCCCCACAGAAACAGGATGACCATCTTAAGGTCCTTGTCCTTTCCACCCTGTCCTTATCTTACATTTCTTCTCACTTGTTTGTAATATTTTGGCTGTTGGCCCACATGGCCCACCATGATACATTGTGCACAGGTGAAAGGTTGAGGGAAACTTTTTTGCCTTCTCCAGTTTTAAAACTCTCTTTTACAGAAAAATTGTAAGGAAGGTCCCTCAGAGATCTACCAACACCTGGCAGGAATTAGGTGAGCTGTGGCAGCACAGGGTTCACAGCCTGACTTTGCTTCATTCTCTGTAGGAAATCTTGAACCAGAGTCTGGGTTTATAAAAACATTTCCACCTGCACCCAGTTTCCATGCTGCATTGCCAAATAAATGGAGGCAACTGAAGGACTACAGGGGTGGATTTGGGAGCAAAGTCAGGCTGTGAACGCTGTGGCACAGTGAGTGAAATGGGGGGGTTCTGTCACAGGATTTGCTGTAATGCTTTCATTTAAATGTAACCATCTTTAAAACTGTTGTTAGACTGTATATCTCCATGAGGAACACTCTTCTCTAGTAGAGAGCACTGAGTTGGCTTCAGATGATGTAGGAAAACAAGCTTTAGATGCCACTATAAAAACAAATCCCAGGATTAGCATCTAATGTGGATGATATATAAGTTTCTTTTCTGGACTCTTCACTCTGAAGCTTTTAGATGACCAAAAAAAATTATCTTGGGTAGCTTAAAACAGAACAAATGGGCCATAAACTAGAAATAGAGCCTATAGAAGAGAGAAATGGATATTGGTTTGAGAAGTAATTCACTTAAAATCAGGCACTTCAGGTGAGAGGAAAGCTGGTGTGTCTGGCTGCAGCCTGATAAAATCTGTTGCAGTGGAGAGGGCACATAAAGAAGAAAAGACCCCTTTTGTCTGTTACTTTAATAAAATATTCTATTTGCATGCTTCCTGAGTTGAAACATTGTCCAGTATAAACTGTAATCCCTGCCAAATACAAAATCAGGTCATTCTGTGGTCTTTTCCTCTTTTTAAAAACAGATAGGGTTTTATTCTGAAATTAGCTATATAAATCATGGCTGAAGTTATTATTGTTCTGCCTCAGCAATAGCACTGATGTCCTTAACCCATATATTTTCTAGCAGTGCTGTTTCCCTGCTTTAAAAAGAAAACTAAAGGCTGAAAATGCATCATGTACTTCGCAGCTGGAATGTCCAAGTTGTGCAGTCTGGGTGAGATCAGACTGTCTGCTAACTCCAGTGAGCTCAGTGTAGCTATTGATAGTAGGAATGTTTTATTCCCAGCCTGCTGTAATAGTGTCAGCAGCTACCACTGACTTTTTATTTCCCATATATTATGCAGAGGTTTTGTAAGAATTCAGAGATCTGAAGTTTCTATGACATTAGGTGCATCATCTCCTTGAACACTGTTATTTTTTTTCCCTGTAGGACCCACAAATCTGCCAGGTTGGTTTGAGGGCTGAGAGAGGTTTCTCAGGGCTGCAGAGATGCAGGACAGAGACTGTCTCCTCTCCAGGAGCTTCACAAAATAAGTGCAAGCAGCAGAGAAACACATATGGACAGAATAGCAACAGAACAGCTGCAGCATAGTCAGAACTTAAGGTTTTGCTGCATTAGTTTTAGCTTTGATCAGTCTCTAAACCAGCTTTGCTGTGTTGTCACAAATTCTTGATAGTGTGGGTTCAGATGAAATGACCACAGCAGGGAAAAAGTGGATGGTGCTGATTGATGCTGATCTTAAAACTTAGAGCAGCAGAGTTGGAGGCTGCCTGCATTGGAGGTGCCATACTCCCTCCTGAACACCCCAGATTTTGCTTTTCCATCTCTTCCTTCACTCTACCAATTGCATGGCCAAAACTGAACAGCCTTTTTTCTGGATTAGGTTATTCCCTGATCCATTGAGCACCAGTGCCAGCCCCAGACAGGTTTTTGGCAGCCTGCATCAATGCCAGTGTTCACTAACAAGGGGCAAACCTTCAGTGAATATGAGGTGTGCTCTTAATGCTGAGCTTCTCCTCTCCTACCAACTCTCTCTGTTCCTTATTCCCTTCCCTACTTACTGCTTTTCTTTTGAAGGTGATTTTGTCCTTCCCCACCACGTTTTCCAGGCTGTTTAAGGATGTTTCATGTGCACTATCTTTAGCATTGCACAATGGTGTTGTATTCTGGTTTTGAATGGTCACAAAACTAATTTAAAGCTAGGGATCAGTAGCAGCATGATGAAGGATTCCTGTTGCTGTGTCAACAGCTTTGTTTTCATTTGCAGCTATTTACCCACCCCTTAAGGTCTCTGCAGCACCCTGATGCACTTACACTTCAGGGTCAAAAGTGGCTTTTTTATCATCATCATTCCATTTTTCTAATATACCTGGTGTCCAGGTGGGGCCACTTTGGAGACTATCCTGACCAATGAAATATTGATTTTTCTGCTGCAGTAACTGGAGCAGTGATTTCTCTTTCCCAAACATCTCCCTGTAGAGTTAGCCTTGTACATTGTCTCAGATCTGGGTGACTTACCTGCCTTGTCACTCAGCTCAGAAGAATGATGGGATGTTAATGACCAAGAAGGTAGTGTGCCTTTTTGGAAGAGAATTAATGTTTTCCAGCTGAGAGCAAGGTCTTACCTTAATAGATTCTCATGGGTGAGCAGTGTGTTGTGCTGAAAGCCTGCAGTGACTCAGGAAGGATCTCTGTGTGAATATATGACATGTTTAGGGTGGAGTTAAGCAGCTTCCTTGGGCTTGAGCTACGAGATTACCTTCAGTGTATGACTTGAGCTCACTGTTTAAAGGCACAGACAAAGGTTAGGCATTCCTTTCAAACCTGTGAAAAACTTCACAGCAGTGAGTGCTTAGAATTCAGCCTTGATGAAAGCAGTGGCATGCAGCAGTTCAGGGCTTGCCCATTACTTGGATAGGACTTTACCTGCAGTGTGTCTTTTCATTTTGTGGGTAGATAATAATAAACCTTCCTCTAGTCCATGATCTCTGAGACTGTTGGCAGGGGAAGCAGAGGACAAGATTTGTGTTCTGGAAGTGCACATTTGTCACCTTTCATTCAAACTCATTCCAGAATTCATTGCAAAGCCTTCATTTGTTTTGCATTGGAAAGCATTTACAGCGCTTCAGTCAGTTAAGGGTTGTTTGGAGGAATCTGTATTTTTGGCCAGTAAGGCTGTGATCATATTTCTGTCCCAAAGTACTAATTGTAGTGGAAACACTGAGCTTAGTGGGATGTTTTATGTGAGGACAAATCTTTGAAGGTTTGACTTACATGTCATCCCTCTTCATGGACTGTGGGATGTAAATGAAGGTGAGATATCAAACCAAGCCTTCTGCTGTCCTTGGTGAAGGACAAAAGGACAAAGGAATGAAGGACAAAGATTGGTGAAGGCAATCTTTCTGGCCCTGGTAGGTGGATCACATTGTACTTCTGCTCAGGACTGACAGTGAGAAGAACTGCACCTATATCATATTATTTGAACTTAAGATCTTTGTAGTTAAGCTGATTTTTCTGTTCCTGCACATCAGAGATGCTGCCAGATCTGTCAGGTAGTGTCTTCCTGCCTTGCTGCCACTGCTTCCTAGGAAATCACAAAGGGACATGAAACCTCTCATCAGTGTGCAGGATGTGTCTCATGTGCAATTTTCACATAAGCCCTAAGAGTTCAAGAGCTGATAGAACTTTTTTACTTACACAGAAAAAGCAGTGTCTGACTTGTCTTGGATAAAGCAATTGCAATGAATAGTGACTAACAATATAGAGACCTACTGGGGAGTTTCCTAACTTTGTCCCAGAGGTCATCACACTTCAGTAACAAGTGAATGAATAAAATGAACTTGAAAAGCTCCATTTGATTCTCTAGAGAAAAGGATAAATCTGTCATTGGCAGAAATGAGCGTGCTAATTGTTTGCTTAAATATTCTTTTCATGAACATTTTGTCTTACAACTGGCACAGAAGTCATTTAGTCAATGTGACGAAATTCAAATTTAAATTGAAATGAGCCTTGGAATTCAGGAACAGATAACCAACTCCAACATTCATCTTTTTCTCAGAATGCCAAATTGCTCTTGCTGCTAGCTGTTGCTGTATCCCTTAAGAGTTTAATGCTTTCCAACCTCTGCAGTTTTACTGGTAGCTCGTTCAAAGGAATTGCTCTTTGGAATTATATCCTCTGTAATGGCTTCCTGTGTTTTCTCCTGCTCATACTGCACAGATTAACTGTTTCAGCCTTTTATTTGGGTACTGTGCTTCCATACTAACTGGTGAAGATTGTCACATAGCACAGGAAAATCTGTAACCAGTGAGTGCAGTGTGGACTCTGATCTCAGAGGCATCTTTTCATAGTGTCTGAGCATCTAAACATTGCATGAGTCTTTAAGAGTAGAGTTTTAAATGTTTGGGCAAGGTTCGTATCAGCCATTTAAATCTTAAGGAAATGACAAAAAATGAGACTGTAGATGCACGTGCAAATCCAGATGCTTTTCACATTATTTGTTTCATTGCCTGCTTCGGGTATGTTGCTTCTTTTCCACCTTGGATACCTGTGTATCATCACATTCCTGTGCTTGTTTCCATGTGTACACAATCCACCATACCTTTGGTTTAAGCCTTCTTATCTGAAGCTTGGATTTTAGCAATTGTAACACTGCTAATATCCTTCCTCTCTTCCAGTGGAGTCTGCTGTGAGGTCAGTTTAGATAGGGAATCAGATCATAGTCTCCAGGAGCTAGTTAACACTAATATCTCTTCAGGCTAGTGAAGCAAAATGTAGTTCTGGACTAAAATCAGGTTTGACTGATAATTTGGTCAACTCAGGTTGTCAGGAACCTGCACTTTCCTTAGAGCTACTTTGACTGCTCTGAAGCCTGTTTGGTTCTCTTTGTACGATGTCTACTAATACAACAGAAACCTGAAAGCTTCATAAATGCACTCTTAAAATCCTAGGGAGGATATTCCTTTCACATCCATCTTTTGTAATGCCTCAAGCCTTTGTCTACATGATCTTGACCTCTTGGAGTGTGTGGTTCCAGGGAATCTGCCTGTGCTGCCCTCCATCACAGCTCTGTGACTTGGGCAACTTTGATTATTTCAAGAACCAGAGCTGACATGGCTTTAGCATTAAGAAGAGTGTTTGTTGTGTGCAGTATGTATCTTGAATTGAGAGAGATGTGTTCAGCAAGTGCCATGGTATTTTTAGCTTTGATAGATGTACCCAGCACTCCATGTACAAGTGAGACTCCTGTTGCTCATGTAAGAAGTTTCATCTCTTCCAAGATCCAGTTCATTTAAACAGCATGGATTGAAGCACCTTTTACCATAAAATGACTGTTCTTCACACGTTATAGGTGTCACAAAATTTATTTTGGACATCAGCTTACAGGCACTAGTGCATGTAGACATAGTCAGTGAGAAAAGCTGTGTTAGGAACATTACTGAATGTTGCATCTGAACAGTGCATAATTGTTTTTTGCTCTTTCAGATGTAAAGAATGAATTATTTCCAAAACTACAGGTTATTACTGCTGTTTCTTCATTAGTTTTGTAGCATTAGTAAATCTTGCTTGTGTGTACTGAATATTTTTTCTCCAACAGTCTGATAGACAGCAAGCCTTGACTTGCACAAAAACCATATATCCCTTACTCCTGTGAGAAATGGCTATAGCTCTTTAAAACCATAAAGGTCAAAGTTTCAAAAGAGCTCTAGAGAAATCAGTTTTACTTCCCTCTCCCATCAGAGCCCTTTTCTCAGCTGATTAATATCTAATGTTTTATGTCTCCTCCTTCTCTCCTTAATGTAAAACAAGTTATTTAGGGTGAAGGCTTTATGGGCTGCTGTATCAAAAGCTTTAGACAAGTCAGTAACAAAATGTCCCCAGTGTGTAAAGACCATTATCCATAACCTGGCAAATGTCATCTGTAACTTTGAGCTATAGGGAATCTGTGGAATACAAAGGTTAAAAACCCAGTTGGCAGTTCCCATCAAGGCTGCTGTTCTCTTTATCTGTTCAGCAGAGGGAGATATAGATCTTTAGAGGAATGCTAGTGTTGGTATGTATTTTTTAAAAAACAGTACAGTTGGTGTGAGTAGGAGATTCAAATCCCTGGCTGAAGCAGGGTATAGTGTTTCCTGCAGAGCTCTGTCAAAATATTTCAAGTGCTGACCTGAAACCCTGTGCTGGGACACCTCTGAGCCTTTCTTTTGTAGAAGGGTCTTATTGTGCTGTTAGTTTTGCCAGAGATTAAACTGACAGACATTCAGTCTAACCTCAGCTCTTTATTTCAGTTTTCATGGAGTGGAACTTTCTCATTGTGCCCCTTTTATCATCCATTTTGCTAAACAAAGCACTGTTGGTCATTTTCCTTCTTCTCAAAGCTGTGTTCTTTGTTTGTTTAAATGAAAACCTGGGCTGGATTTGTGTTGAATTCCCTAAATATGATTTTTTTTGAGGGTAGATTTCCACTGGATTCCTTAAATCTAATCTTTGGAGGCTGTTGCCCATCATCTGTATTGCAGTGTAGGAAAATGAGATTAAGTTGTCATCTCCAAATACCCATGTGCCTTGCTCTGCTTTAGAAACTTCCTTTCATCTCCTCACTAACATCATGGGCTCTGTGGCTTCCTCACTTTAAAGGGTTTAGTTGTTTGGGCTTTTTTAAGATTTCGCTACCAGCAAAATGAATCATAGAGCCCTTGCTTAATCTTGTATAGTCTTTAGAGCACATGGGGGAGGTTTTTCCCTGCAGGGAAAGTATGTAGTGAATGCTTTTCTCAAGTTCAGTCCCTTTTTGGGTGGCCACTGAATGTTTGACACCTATGAAGATGGGGTGTGCAGAACCTCCCCAGGAGTCTGGTACCACTTGTCTAGACAGAGCTGTGAGAGCAAATATAAATGAAGTACTGCATCCCAAATCATCTTGGACACACACCTGAAATACAAAATAAGGGCATTGTTACAGTTTGCTGCTGTGGACCAGAGCATTGCTTCTAAAAGAGATTGCTGAGATTTCCCCAGGGCTGTAGAAAAATGGTTATTCAGAGAAAAACTGTTCCTTCACTGCAAAGGAAACTCCAGGTAAAAAGAAGAGAAAAAAGCAAATGCATCAAATGAATAATTTTGTCTTAATTATAGAAACAAAGCACTTGCAGTTTCTGCTGAAAGAAAAAATTGTGAATACAAAGCCATATCCAGCAAACATTTAAATGTGCTTGTGATAATGGCTGTTGGGATAAATTTTTCTTGCTTTATTGGGACTTTTTTGGAAGGGAAGGTACAAGCAGGAAAAATAAAAAATGAGCTTTTTTAAGCACAGTTAGCTTTACCTGTGCTGCAGAGTTCTGGGAGGAGGTGTTGGAGTGACAGGGGTCATGAGTGACATTCTGCTGTCTGCTCCTCATGTGATTTGTCATGCTGCAGGAGAGAAGCAGCACATTGCATTCTTCAGCAGGATGCTCCAGACAGTTTTGTCTGCAAAGGTTCTTTGCTTCAGGCTGTATCAAACCCATTTTTAATCTCTTGCCTTTACAGTAAAGGAAATTGTTTGTGCAGAGGGCACTGATGTCAACTTACTGTTGTTGATATTATCTAATTCCTTCTTCAGAAAATTCTTGTGCTAATTTGTAGTGCAGGGCTTTGTTCCTGTGAATTCAAGTCCACTTCTCCCTGTCCCTAATGCATTGTCATCTCTTTTCTTTTCCTGAAGCATCTATTTCTTTTATGTAGTGGAAACTATCACACTGTCTTCCCTCCCAGAAGTGGTGTGTAATAGGCCAAACCCTGTGCTCATCATATCCCATTCCAGTATTACTCTCTCAAGTGAAATAGATTTCTTTAGAGTGTTTTGTTGGCTGGAAGGCTTCTTCACCATTCTTTGTCAAATGCCCAAATGCTACCCTACATTTCTGTTGCTGAAATAAAGATCCTTTTTTTTTTCCTCCTCACTGTCTCTTCTGCCCTGAAAGAGATTTTTTGGGGGGAGTTGTCACTCCATGAAATTTCACTTGTCTTGTTGAGTTGAATTATTCCCAAATATGGACTTTCAGCTGTCCTATGTCCCCAGTCCTCTCTCCAGAGCAAGACCCACATATGGATGTTCAAACTCCAGCCTGCCTTTCTGCTGTAGGGAAGATGAAATCTCTACCCCAAACTTTTCTGAATAAAGCCACCTGAATCACATGAAGATCTGCAAGTACTGTTTGGTATTACAGGCTTGGCAGCAGTTAAAATTGAGCTGTTCATTTTCTCTTCCACTAGCAAGAAAAAAAGTGAATTAAAGGAGATCTAAGGTTGTATGACAGTGCTTCATGCCACCCCCATTGTGTGGGTGTAGATAGACAAAACCTGAAAGATCTGAGAAGCCAGAAACCTGTGCAGCAAAACACAGCCCAAACATTATTGCTGCAGTGCTGAGAGGTGGGCTAATGCCTTGCCTTTCTTATGTCAAGAGCAAATAGCTTAAGCAAGTTTGTATTAAAAAAAAAAAAAAATCTCCCTAAGCCTTTGACATAAGAGCACTTTCAAGACAGCTGAGGGAAGAGTTTATAGAATTGTCTTTGGAAGTGCTTGGAGTGTGACTGAGTAGGGCTCTTGAACACAATTATTTAACTTAGAAATTGAATCCAACTTTGCAGTTGTCCCATCCTTGACTGGGCAGTTGGACTGGCTGGATTTCAGAGGTCCCTTCCAAGCTACAGTATTCCATGACTTTCAGGGCCCTTGAGCAAAAATGGATTTCTGAGAAATATGGCATTCTGTATAGGATTAAGTTTCATTTGAGCTTCCTCATAATTAAATTCTAAGTTGTCTTTCAACCAGCCTTTGATATCACTGCCTTGGCAGGGAGGCTCCATTTCCTGGTGCACAGATACATAGAAGATCCACTGGAGAAGTTATTTTTTTATTAATGGCTTTGCAGTAAGTCTGTAAGTAATTTTGCAGCTAGGTAGATGGCTTTTGTAGATTTCCTCTGGAATTTAAGGAAATGTGTTTTCAAACATTTAATTTGCAGGGTTTGGGCTCTGATGGCAGCTTTTTCTCAGGTGTTGTTTACCTGGCCCTTGTTCAGGGTTCTCTAAGGACCAAGGTACCCTCTTGTGCCATGTCATCCTCAGTGTACTGTATGGAAGTACAGTAATTTGAGTTTATTTTTAAACCAGGATGTTTTTCCTTTTTATCTCCTTCCTCTTTCTCCTCCCTAACAGAAGAAAGTTTTTTCCTGGTGAAAACTGAGTCTTTTGTGTGAGTCTCCTGATCCTGTTTCCATTTTTAGTCCAGCCAAAGACTTTTACCTTTGTGGATTCAAGCTTCCTTTTTTATTACAAGAAATCACACTGAACTTGGCCAAAAAAGAGACTTTTGGTTAACCTATCTAAAGTTCTGTTGTTCTACTTCTTGTTTATCTCTGTTCAGCAAATACTCATCAGGATGGCTCATCCCCTCTTCCATGACACATCAGGTAGGGAAATAACAGTGGGTGCTCTTTCCTTTTACCCAGAGACACTCAAAGCAAGCTTGCATTTGAACCAATGTACTCTGGACACTTGAAGGCATAAGGATGTAGTTATATTTTCCTGCTAAACAAGTTGCCTAGATACAATTCTCAGAGCCCTGAAAATGGAGAGATCTTGCTTACACTTGGTATATGGAGGAGAAATGAGAGGAAAAAAGGATCAATTTGTGTAGCTAGGTGTTTAAATGTATATATGTATATATAATTGGATTTCAGCTAACCCCTTCAATGTTTGAGTGATAGAGGCTTCCTCCAGGAACTCTGAAATATATTTTTTTTTTTAGGCAGTGGAAATAAAACTGAAATGAAATGTTACAAAGTCACGTCTCTCCTCTTTCATTCTGATGAAAAACATCTTGTGGGCTGGTTTTATACCCTTTTGTTTTGCTGTTCTTTTGGTTTCCCCAGCATAATCTAATTGATGGCAAGCAGAGGTATCTTGCACCAAATTTGCTCTGACTCGGTTTGTCTTGTTAAACAGGTCATTTAAATACACCCCCTCAGACTATAAATGTCTCTTATTGTTACTGCTGATGTACAGAGTTTCACTGGTGAAAACAACCAGCCTTGATCCAAGCTTGAGGTTCACATGGAGGAAAACAGACAAATGAGGAACATGGGGCAATCATGAGCTGAGGACATGAGTTGCTAAATGTAACAAATCAGACCATCATGGTAGAGAAGCACAAGAGCACATTAAACATTACACTCCAGCCTGAGCTTCTGTTCAGAAAGATCTGTAGCATGAGATGTGCAGGACTGCAGGCTCTAGCCAGAGCATTAATGTATGAAATTATTTTGACCTTTAGGTTTGTTATTGAAGATGTATTTTATTTTAAAAAAGTCAAAAATGTGCCTTGATCACAGAATAATCCTACCAGACCACTTAATTAACATCTGGCTGCCTACCTGACAGCTGGGCATTTCAATATGGGCATTTTCTTGTCTGTGACATTTATCTGCTTGGAACAAGGAGCATCATTATATTCTCAAGTCTGTGAGTGCTGAGAAATCCAAGTCATGTAAAGAACTTCTTTTTTTAATGGATCAATAATCTAAATATTGAACAGCTGAGAAATGTGCATTTTTAAATGATTGAAATAAGAAAAATGGGCATTGATTCTCCAGCAATTTAGTTTTCCAGAGGAGAGCCACAGAACCTTTGTATGCAGCTCTTGGGTCTTTCTAGTGGTTACATCCTTTGAATATAAAACTGTTGCATTGCAGGTAAATTTTTGTTTTGCTGTCCTTGGCTTGATATTCCTTCAAGTAAGTGGTTCTTGGTTGAAAAAAGCCTGGAGGGGTCTTGTGAATTAGCAGATGCTGATTAATGTTCATGGTGAAAGTGGGTGCAACACATGACCTACAAGATGAATGTTACCTGGAGAGTGGGGTTGCTCTGCTCTCTGCTTTTTGTGTGTGCTGGTTCTCAGTGAAAGACAGAACTGCTGCTGTGTGACACCCTGTCATAACCCTTGCTGCTCTTTGTGGAGCTGCTGTGCATCACCACACAGTAAGAGCTTTACAATAGGTGCTGTTGAACCTAAAGCCTGCTGGTAGCAGCAGTTTTGTAAATTTTTTTAACAAGTCTAAATGTAAGGAAAATCACTTTTGGGAAAAACAGACTCTGTCCTTTTCTTTCTCCTGTTTAAACAACTAAAAACCCAAGATCAATTCCATTTTTCTAAATTACTCGGAGATTACCTATGATGCTGCTGGCTCCATTAGCAATTCCCAATTCTCTTATTTTAGAAGTTCTGAAACCTGATTTTCTTTGACTATGTAACCACCTCATGAGCTCATTTACTGCATCTCCACCCCTGCAACCAAGCTGAATGTGAGAATTGAGGCTGAGGAGGTGCTGATCCCTTCACCTTGTTCAGCACAAACCCATCCTTCTCTTTTGCTCTTTTCCTGCCAGCTGGAGTTGTGTGAATTTATGAGCAGCTGAGCAGAGGGGGATGCCATCCTTTGCTGACATGGGTTGTATTTACTGAAGAGGTGGCAAGATCTCAGGAGTTTGGAGAATTCTGAATCCTTGATTAGTTGTCACTTGATGGCTCAAAGGTGAAAGCAGCAGTGTCTTAAGGGAAGTAAGCTGAGAGTAATGGAAAAGCAGTATTTTAAAACTCAGGCTTCTGGTCAGAGACCTCTCTGCAGCAATGGCAGAGCTCAGCTGTCCTTTTTGCCTTCTGAGATGACTTAAAAATACATGTATAAAAAATAAAACGACTTACCAGCAAACATTTGAATTCAGAAGGTATAGCAGCAGATTTCTGTCATGCTCAGCTTCTGCAGTGACATTGAACTAGATGAGAATTGTTCTGGAGTGTTTAATTTGTTATGAAATATATACATGTTCTTTCCCTTTATTTCATCAATATTTAAATTAAGCCTGAATGCAGAAGAAAAGGTGAAGCAGGGAGCTGTTGCTGCTCAAGGGCTGGACAGGCAGGAGGCTTTAACTCAATGTGAATTCTAAAATGAACTTGTTCTGAGTGAGTTTTCTAGTTGGGGTAGAAATTAGCTGAATTATGATATTAACGTTCATTTTGAGGAGCAAACAAGATGTAAATACCCCTGGTGTTGCTGGTTGGCAGTGGAGCATGCCCCATGGTCTGAAGGGATGCTGAGGGCAGGAGCCAGAACTGGGATGCTGGATGAGCTGATAGGTTCTTGTGGAGTTCAGGAAGTGTTTGATTCCCCTCATTTCCCTCACCTTCAGCTGCCTCTTGGGAAAATCTCATTTTCTGAGCCTCCCAGAACAGCCTGCCACCTCACCTCTGACCTGCTGGTGTGCCAGAGATGCTGCCCCTCCCAGACAGTTTCAGCTCATCAAAGTCCACCAGGCAAGGCTTCTGCTGAGATCTCTGGGAGTTGTATTTTTCTCATTTCCCTTCACTTTGGGGCTCTCTACTTCCTCAGCAGATGGCATTTTTATCATGTTTTTTGTGAAGTCCATATGGCCTACAAGAGAGACTATCTCTTTAATTGTAAAACATGTCCACCTGTTCAGATTTTAATGAGTGCAGTGAGCATTCATCTTCATGTATCTACTTAAAAATAGCTGCTTCAATTGAATTAAAAAAAAAAACAAACAAAAAACTAAAACCCATTTGGGTGCCAACACTTTGTCTGCTGAAATAATCAATTAATAATTAAGTGGCTAATTTTGGAGCCCAGTGGCCTTGCTGGTTCCCTCAGACCTGTTGTGATGAGAGCAGACAGTGATTGATTGCCCTGCTGATGCCCAGAGGCACAGCCGTGCTGGGGCCAGATGCTGCCAGGCTTTGAGCTGTTTACTGGGATGTTTGGAAGGTGAATGCAGCTTCATGGTTCTCTTCTGCAAATAGACTTGTCTGCCCTGCTACAGCTCTCTCTGCATTACTCTAGCTGCTCACATGCAGCTATCCCTTTCCCTGCTATTTTCTTGAAGGATGAAATCTGGTGCTTAAAAAGGTGCCCTAATGATGGGCCAGTGTTGAAACTGTAAGCAAAAATAGACATGAAAGGCTTATCCACTAACTGATTCCTAATAAAAAGCCCTGCTGGAATAATTCTGCTCATTAAAATAACAATTGCTAGTTAACTGTTTCACAGCTCCCACAGGTCTGCTGGATAGATGAAAAACTGGAATTTCTTGGCTCCAGCTTTCAGGGGAGTAGAAGAGACCAAGATGCCCAGATCTTGTTAGAGTGTTAATGCTTAATAAAGTCCCTTAGAAAATTAACCCATTGTGCAATTAGCCTGGTGCAACATCATGTTGCTCTACAGCTAATTACACTGCCCAAATGGTAGGAGGCACTGGGATTTTGGTTGTTTGGAGATTTAATATTTCAGAGGTGAAAGACACAGGAGCTGTTTGCAAGTCTTCTTGGGGCACAGCATCTTCAGTGCTGATAGTAAGGGGTGTAACAGCTACTGGGTTTCAACATAAGAGTAATTTGGCAGTGTAAGTGGTGGAGAAAACTTGGTGTGGCTGCTTGGAGCATCTGCTTTTACACCTTGAGGAGGAAGAGAGCCAGAAATCCTGACCCAGAGAGACCTCTGAGCTGGTCATCTGCAGAGAGTAAAGTGCTGGAAGCAGAGAGAGGGGAAGGTGATTTGCCTGCCCACTTTATTTTATTGAAGGTGTTTCTGATACAGTGCCCACCCCATGGCCCCCAGTTAGCCCCTTAATCTGGGGGAGGAGCTCCCCTTGCTGGTCTGGTCATTGATGTAAACCTGGCTATCTCTCAAACCACCTGGGATTTTGAGACAGCAGGTCTCACAGCTGTGCAGAGGACAACACCAGCTTTGAAATGCTGTGCAAATACAAAAATAGTTGTAGTTATTGGCTTTTAATTCATTTCTATGTAGTCTTTGTGATCAGCTTCCACCAGTGGGACATGATTTCAGTAGGAGGAGGGTCAGAACAGATTTCAGCTGATGTCTGGCTGAAAGTTGCTCAGTGAGAGAGATGGCCAGGTTGGTTTCCATGTGTGTGGCCTTCCCTCCCTGTGCTTCCAGAATAGCAAGGGGTAATTAAATGAAATTCAACATTAAAGGCTGAAAGTTGGGAAGGAAGAAGCTTATTAACCTTGTTGAGCTGGAAGGAGCACTGTGGGGGTGTTTGGGGCTTGGGTCTCATGAGGTTTTCTCTTCTTGTTTTTCTGGTTTCTTGGGAATTGACATTTGGCTGTGCAGAAAAGCAAACTTATCACTAATTCTGCTGTGATCCCTTTCATATGGTTGTGGCACTGGGGCACATCTGTGAATTAAATCTTAAAATGAACTGGAATTTAGTCTGTTCCCTCATTAGCAGAAATGCTAATTCTTTCTTGATTGGTAATAAAGTCAGAGGAGAGAAGCAAAAAGCAAAGGTAGGAAGGTTATCCATCCAGAAGCAAGCATGACAGATTTAATCGTGTTTTTCCACAATCCAGTTTAAGTAGCAGACTGAGTTTTTACACCCTGAGTTCTTCAACAGTTTTCAAAGAGGGGACAGCTTGAGGAAGGAAAAGAAGGAGGCTGGGATTTGGAAAAGGCAATTGGAGTAGCTGGGCAGGGAGCTGAGAAGGCAGGCAGAAGGGGTGAGAGTCCTTTTAGCTGCTGCCTTGAACAGGGTCATGGGGTTTGCAGGAGGACACATGTACAGGCACACACATGTGAATGCACCTTTTTGCTTTCCTGACCCTTTGAAAGGGAGCATGGAGAATGAACTTTGGGGCTGTTTTAGGAGCCCTCTTTTGCTGTAGTACAGACTATTAATCCTAGACAGGGCTTGAAGTGAGATGTGGAAACTGCAGGCAGGATTTTTGTTGTAATCATTGCTGTGCATTCTTCCCAACTGATTAAATGTGGGGGTGTTTGAGGGTCCCCAGGACGAGGGAAGAGATGAGAATCTTGACTCCATGTTTCAGAAGGCTGATTTATTATTTTATGATACTATATGATATGATATGAAATTATATTATACTATATGATATGAAATTATATGATACTATATATGATATGATGTTATATGAAAATTAGATAAGAATTATAAGGAAATTATATTGTATTATGTGGAAATTATATTATATTGAATTTATATTATATGAAAATTATATTCTAAGTCTAAAAGAATAGAAAGAATTTCATCAGAAGGCTAGAAAAGAACGAATAATAAAATCTCATGACACTCAGAGTCCAACACAGCTGGCTGTCATTGGCCATTAATTAAAAACAATTCACATGTCTCAGAATCTCTGCTGCTCACAGTGACTCTGAGATATGTACAAGTCTCTTTTTCCAGCCCGGCAGTCGAATAAGGAGTCAGAACTCTTCTGTTCTTGTTCTCAAGGTTGTTTATTGTTTCTTGTCTATAAAATTCTTTCTCCGACCTGCTGAGGTCTGTCTGGCACACTGCCTGCCTTCAGAGGTGGTGGTGTCTTTTTATACTAAAAACAATGTGTACAATGTTTACAATTGCTTTCCATTACCTATCACCTATGTTAGACAGTGAGCTTCTGCTCTAAACCAATCTAAAAATGCCAACATCACCCAGAAGATGGAGGATAGGAAGAAGGAGAAAGGCAGGACACGCCCAGATTCCTCCATCTTGCCCCCTGAACCTCCATTCTAAAAACTCCAAAAATCCATTTTTCACCCTGTGATAAATCCACTATCATTCTATTTTAAACTCTCTTGACTTGTAATTCTTCATATAAAGTTGGTAATTGTTTTTTCCAAGGGCTAAATCAAAGGCACAGGG
>JAWWEY010000005.1:26513807-26562322 GCA_035582745.1 Loriotus luctuosus | reverse complement strand
ACCTATCACCTATGTTAGACAGTGAGCTTCTACTCTAAACCAATCTAAAAGTGCCAACATCACCCAGAAGATGGAGGATAGGAAGAAGGAGAAAGGCAGGACACGCCCAGATTCCTCCATCTTGTCCCCTGAACCCCCATTCTAAAAACTCCAAAAATCCATTTTTCACCCTGTGATAAATTCACTATCATTCTACTTAAACTCTCTTGACTTGTAATTCTTCATATAAAGGTTGATAATTGTTTTTTCCAAGGGCTAAATCAAAGGCACAGGGGTCTTGGGCTCTGTGCTAAGGTCTCTGAGCCCCCTGGGCAGGGGCTCCAGTCCTCCAGGGCAGCCAGAGGAATTTCCTGGGTTCTGACACACATGCAACCAACCAAAGATGTACCTGTTGGTAAACCATCTCCAAACCACATTCCACAGCCATCAGATAATTATTGTTTACATTTCTTTCTGAGGCTTTTTAGCTTCTCAGGAGAAAAACTCCTCCTAGAGAAAGGCTTTTCATGAAATATATCAGTGCTAAAATCTAAATTCCTTTTTTCTCCTGGCGTGCAGATCACTGTGTTCACTACTACGACCTCCGCAACACTAAGCAGCCCATCATGGTGTTCAAGGGGCACCGCAAGGCCGTCTCCTATGCCAAGTTCGTCAGCGGCGAAGAAATCGTCTCTGCGTAAGTGTTGCCTCTTATGTGTGGTATCCACGTGCCCTCTGAACAGAGAGGAGCTGTGAGACAGCAGAGGAGAAGGAAAACACAATTCTTGTCTCGTTTGCTGTGCCTGTGTTGTGCCAAAGTGGAATGCAATAGGGAGATTGTTTATCCGAAGTGAGGATGTTTTGTTTCCTTGGCCTGTCAGGGCCAAGTGTGTGTCGGACTGTCACGGGAGAGACAATCAGAGATGAGTGCAGTTCTGAGCAAGAGTGCATGGCAGATTCAGTTTAGATACAATATACATAGTATAGTATAATAAAGTAATTCATTAGCCTTCAGATAAGCTGGAGTCCTCAGCATCATTCTCTCTCCCCTTCATCAGGGATGCCTTGCATGGATACTTATGTAGGCTAAAAACTGTGCAGCCCTCACTTCTCTGTGCTCTTCAGAGCTGCTGAGCAAGTTCACCTGTGTGGGTGGCTGCTCTCACAGGCTGCTGTGCTTTTGGGAGGCAGATCGTTGCTTTTCTCCAAGTCAAAAATAGAAATTCATTCGTGGTGTCATTTGGCTCTGCTCTGTTTTGTGGAGCTAAAATGTTTAAGAGGAATATGAAGACAACTAGATGTGGCTCCCGTGCCCAAGTGCTTACTTTGGGAAGCTGCAGGTGGACTTTGCAGGCAAACTGAGTTTTTACCCTTGAGGTCTTCAACAGTTTTCAAAGAGGGGACAGCTTGAAGAAGGAAAAGAAGGAGGCTGGGAATTGGAAATGGCATTTGGAGTGGCTGGGCAGGGAGCTGAGAAGACAGGCAGTGTGTGTGCACTGAGGATGCTCCTGAGCAGAGCTCTCTGATAGAGAAAGCTGCTGGCAGAGCCCTGGGGATAATAATCTGTAGTAGAACACAACTGATAAGTGGCAGAAGAGATCAAATAGAACTGCTGTGTTTATGGTCTGAAGAGGAGGTTTAGCCACAGCCTGAAAGCAGCTCAAGTAGGACTGACTGTTTGATCTGTTCTCTGGTAATTTATTATCTGCTCTGTGAAGGCCCTTTTTGGGTTAGAAAGTGGACAAAGAGAAGCTGTGTTTTGTGACTCTAATAGCATGCAGCTCTTCAGCCAGGGCAGACCATAAGATCTGCTGTGGAGGGCCTGAGGAGCAATATTCTCCAGCTTCTGTTCAGTTACATGGCCAGATGTGGCTGCCTCTCTTCTGGTTAGGTTTTCAATCACATGGGAATGAATGAATTTTCACTAAGTCACCTATGGAAAATTGGCAGTGACTGGCTACAAGCCTCTTCAATAAAGCAGAGGTGAACCCCTCTTACCTGTTGGGGAGGGTGAGGGGCTGCAGGGCAATCCTGGATCTCAACACATTCACGTCTAACCCCTGAGGGCAGCAGGGATGGATCACAGAGGCAGCTCTAGCTGCCTTGTGCTGAGCCAGTGGTTATCCAGCTTGGTTCTGCTCCATGTTTTTACCCAGTGAAACACAGCATTTCAAGGTGTTTTCAGGCTGCAAGGGAGTTACTGGGAGCTGAGCTGCATGATGGAGGATTCCCTGGTGGCTTCTGGTACTGTTTATATTTAATCAGCTTCTCTCTTCTTACTTCTATTAACATTATAACTCTATATAAGGCTGCAAATTCATATCTGGAACACAGAGAAAATTAAATTTAATGCTTTGAACCAAATCTCTGTTAGACAAAGTGTTTAACAGAAACAGGAGGGGACTGGGAATGTTTTACAGCCATAATCAAGTGGAGCATCGTTTATGGGATGTTTTAGGACAGAATGATCCTGTTCTGCTTGGGCCAGCATTGTGAGAAAGCATCTCCCAAAGTTCTGAGAGGAGTTATTGATTGAGCTGTTAGAGCTGTCAGACTTGGACAGGCAGCAGCAGGCTGAGGGCACTGACTGAAGGGTCCACTTGCCTTCTGGTGTGTGAGCAGGGAGAAATGTCAGAGCAGATTATTTTTCCTGCCTTTCCTTTTGCAGACTGAGTAGAGGCAACAGCAGTGTAGTGATTCTCAAAAATCAAGCACTGATTTAAGGAAAAAAATATATGTATATTCAGATTCTCTAAATTTCTAGCTAAAGCTGTTTTATGGATTGCATTGATTTTCTTTGCCTTGTAGAGATAGGTTTTGACCTCAGGGCTGTTCAGAACTGCCTGGTATTTAGCACAACACATTGATTACAGTACTGATTTACAGAGAGACAGATTTAACAGAGCAGCACATCCAAGATGTTTTTTTGGAGATGATATGAAACCAGAAGAGCAGTGTAACACCACCAGGATCAATGGCCTTTGTCTCTCCTTGCAGTTCAAGGGTGAATAGCTTGCTTTTTTCATGGCTTGCTTATCCTAAACAATATAAACATAGCTAGAGCTTGATGGGAATTCATAAACAGTAAAACTTCCCATTAGGAATAGACTTCAGTGTTTTTATTTTAACGAAGGCACCTATTAGGTATGCCAGTAAAATACAGAGGTTAGGTGCCTGTGTGTCTGAGGTCTTCTTGATGGGAAGCTAAGAGCAGCAGCTGTCATAGGAATCTGACAGCTTGTGGACCAGGGATTAGTCTTTTGCTGGTTTTTTCCTGCTTACAGAAAAGTTTAGTGTCCAGGCAACTCTGAAGCTTTTAAAAGCAGCATTTTAAAAATACACCTGTCCTAATAGCACAGAAAGCACCTGCTTGTACTTGTGGGCCAAAAAAAAAAGCAGTAGCATACTCCTTTTTACCTTCTGTGAGCTGTTCCTCTGAGAGTAAGGGCAAGGGAAGGGAGAATGAGCAGCAGTACAGGGCAGGCACAGAGGTGGAACAAGCACCAGGTAGAGAAGCTGAATGCTCTGTTTTGGGCCTCCCATCTCATCCTGGGATTAGGAATGCACTCCTGCTTAAGTCACAGTCTAACAGATAAAATTCATACCTTCTTTCTGATCTGACCTCATCCCAACTAATAATACTGCCTAACAAATCTTGCTGCAACTCCCTTATCGCTCCTTTGTCATTCCAGCTGTCATTGAGGACTGAGATAAGCTTTTTTGCAGGATAGCACAAGGTGCATCTCTCCTCTTTTGTGCTATATTTTTAGGTAAATGGGACGCTGGTGCAGGGCTCATGTCTTACGTCATCGGTAATATTTGACGGATGTTGTGTGATTTGAGTTTTTTCCTTTCAGCTCTAAATATTCAGGGAGCAGCAAGGTTGGTGACATGACCTGTGTGGGGGAGCATGGCCTGCTTCCCCTCCCTCCCACCCAGGAGGCTGACAGGTCCTGCTCCCAATCTCTTTCAGATTTGGGGATCAGAACAGAGCTATCCCTTTCTTTAAAATGGCTTCATGGGGCTTCAGTTCCACCATATCACCCTTTGTTCCCCAACTGTGTATCTCAGTGAGTGCCAGAACACCAGAGCCATGTAAGCTGGGATTGCTAGGAAATAATGCCTGTGAAGTGAGAGATTATCTTCATGTCTCTTCAGCTTTGGGGGAAGAAGTTAATCTTGTATCTCCTGGAAGTGTGAGATCTTCCTATTTGAGATCTGCCAGGCAACAGATTAGTAACCCCAAAGGCAAAATGTTTTCTCACAGTAAGCAGAAAAACGTTTTGAAGGCAGGTATATTTGCATTTTGGGGAATCATGGGAAACAATGATTGTGATTTAATCCAAACATGTTTTCTGTATTTTGAATAGTAATATTGAACTTTCCCTGACAAGGTGAAAAAGGTAGAAGCTTGAGTTCTGTATCTGTGCAGTCTTGATTACACATGAGAAAAACAGATTTAATTTTAACAGCAACTCTGAGCCCCCATGGATTTTTCTGTGCTGCTGTTTGGTATTGGGCAGGAGGAGGAGGAGAATGTGCTTCAGGGCACTGGGGAGTGAGGAGACTGCTTCCTACCCAAACCCTGGAAAGACATGAATGAGAGTTGCAGCTGGCACAGGGAAGGGAACAGATTTTATCCGTGCTGTAAAGGTTTAAAATATAAATAACTTTGGTGTGTCTTGGATCTGTGAGGATCTGGAGGAGGCAGTGATAGCCCAGAGGCCGTGCAGTTCAGAGGAGGGCTCTGCAATGGATAGGAGAAAGGAAGAGTAATACTTCAGGGAAGTTTTTATTCAAACGTGTAATGTGTTTTGACAGGCTTTTAAAATAAGGTGATATCTTCCTGAGCTCAAGCTGAGCTGCAGATGATTGAAAGTGGGATAAATCTCCTGTTGTGCACTAAGGCTTCCTACATTTACATTGGCATTGGAGCATTGAGGAGCAGGGTGGCCAGGGGGGAAGGAGTTCCTGCCATATGGCAGCAGGGTAAATTTAAGTGTTGTTTTCAGGTCAACAGACAGTCAGCTGAAGCTGTGGAACGTGGGGAAGCCTCACTGCCTGCGCTCCTTCAAGGGTCACATCAACGAGAAGAACTTTGTGGGGCTGGCGTCCAACGGAGACTACATTGCCTGTGGTGAGTAGGGCAGCCACCCTGGTGTGCTAACAGGGTTCCTCAGAGCTGGGGCCTCACCAGTAGCAAAGCACACCACCACTTGTGCTGAATTTCCACACTCCTCCCCCTCCCAGGGAATGGCATTGGCAGTCCTGACCTAAGGGGCTCTGTAGATGGTTTCCTTCTGTTGCAGATGAGTTGTTTGTGCACAATGATTCAAGCTTGCTGTCATCAAAATGAACTACTGATGTCAGTGCTGTTGATATAATTTATGTATTTCAAGATCAACAATTGGCACATATTTATGCACCACCAGTAGCCTGGGCCACGTGAGGATCCAGTAGTTGTCACTTAGTATGGCATTCTGCATGGTGAAGTGAAGAGTGCCCACATTGCAAACAGCTCCTTAGAAGGCTGAATCATTAGTTACCCCTTTGGCTGTTCTGTCCTTTCACTGCTTAAAATCTGTAAAGCTCTGTAAATCCACAGCTCTTGCTGGGAAGGCAGTGACAGGCTGATAGCTGTGGGATGAGCAGGACAGCTGTGCCAGCACTGATGGGAGGACCTTAGCTCATGTGTTCTCTGATTGCTGTGCAGCTTGCAAGGCAGAAATTGGGATGGATTTCTAAATAAAGCCTGTACAGTCTGGTCTCCCTTGCTTAAGCCTCCACAGACCAAGTTGTCATACTTGATTATGGCAGGCAAAACTTTGATAATGCTACCTGCCATTGAGCTGTGGCTCTGAGCTGGCTGGATGTAGCAGTGATTTCTGTGGTGGTGCAGATGCTCTCCCCAAAATGCTTTGCCTTGAGGAGTTTGTGGAGGGTTCTTGGAATTCCTGTATGTTTTGCAGGTGTGCTGCAGGCTGCAATTGTCTTGTAATAAAACCATGTCCTATTATTAAGTGTGATGGAAGTTTGCTGTGGAGCACTTCCAGCTGCCAGGGCACTGTGATGATGATGATAACTGCAAGGAAATGTCTGGGCTTGTTTTAAGCAATGAAAGAGCTAAGAACCCTAATTTCTGCTTATTTTAAGCAATGAAAGAACTAAGAACCCTAATTTCTGCTTATTTTAAGCAATGAAAGAACTAAGAACCTCTTAAGAGCTAAGAACCCTTATTTCTGTTTGTCTTCACAAAACCTGATCTTATATACTTGTATTTTTTTATTTCTAGGAAGTGAAAATAATTCCCTTTACTTATACTATAAGGGCCTCTCAAAGACACTGCTGACATTCAAGTTTGATACAGTCAAAAGTGTCCTGGACAAGGACCGGAAAGAAGATGACACCAATGAGTTTGTGAGCGCCGTGTGCTGGAGGGCACTTCCAGATGGGGTAAGCTCTCTGCTCTGGTGAAGAAGGAATGCCTCCTGCTTTCTCACAAAATGACCTTGCTGAGGGTTTGATGTGCTTGGTATTTTCCTATTCATGGGAGAAGTAAGGGTATTGCAGGTCGTTGTGAGAACCCTGATGATTTGCAGGGTAACTAAAATGCTGGGGGAGAAGACACTGCTGTGATTTTAGCTCTTCCACCTTGGTGTTTGAATTCCTCTGTAGGTATCTGAAATCCCAAAAGCAACATTGTATTTCTGGCTCTTTTTGTGGGTGCATTAGTGGGGTTTTTGTTGCAGATACTCATTGTGAAGCCTTGTCTTAATGTTCCTGTGTCTGTCTGGGTTTGCTCATTGGAACACAGCCTTTGTGTTTAGATGAGTAGATATGTAAAGTGACTGTTCCAGTGGCACTGAATTCACATCCCTAGCATGTGTACTAATGTGGCAGGCAGACCTGATGCAGCTTTTGTGAGTGTGGCCTTTCAGAATGCTGCTTTTGAATTCAGGGTGCTCTTAAAAAGCTTGCATTAAAAATATGGAGCAAGTAACCCTTGTATGTACAAGGTTTGCAGATCAGATACTTAAAAGAGGCCTGTTGGGAGGGGCAAAAAGGAGTTGATCTTAAATGCAGTCTTCTGAGTAGATGAAGTGAAATGTTGCATAATTGGTGTCCTGAGATGTCCTACTCACAAAGACAGTGTCTACCAATCTGCTTTCTGCGTGTGTAGACACTACCCCAACAACTGTGACCTAAACTCACTTCAGATGGACACTTCTGAGTCAAAATCAAAATAAATCCATGTCTGGAACTGCTCTTTGTGTTTAAAAGTAAGAAGTGGGCTGCTGTGGTTTGAACAGGGGGCATTAGAATCAGTGATGTAGGATCACCAACTTCTTTCAGGCTGGGGATTTTGTAAGGTTTGGTGTACATGTCTCAGGTGAAGAGTGGCTGTTTTAAGTTTGCTAATTTGTCTTTCTGCTGGATAAAAACATGTTCTGGGAACCTGTGTGTCCAGAAATGCCCTTCCTTGAGCTGCCTTCACTTTGGTGCTTGGATTGTCTTGCCCACTGCTTTTCTGGGTATCTCTTCTACAGGCAAAAGCAGAGATGTCTCACCCATGGGGTTATGTCTGTTGCTGTCCACTCCTCAGCAGTCTTTTCTCTGATAAATGTGCTCTGATAGACCTTCTGCTTAAGTGGCTGAGAAACTTCTAAGCTGTCACCAAGGGCTGTGAAACAATTCTTCATAATCAGGATGAAAAATACCGTACAAAAATGTAATAGTTAAATCAGGCCCGTCAAGATCACACCAAATAATGTTCAGGCTTCACTCCATTAAGCAGCATTCAGAATCCATTGCTGTTCTGGTCTTTTTTTCTCTAGCATTTGTCTGCTTTTCCCTGGGTGCTTCTAAGTGAGCCTGTTTCTCCTGTGGCAGCCACACTGCCTGGCTCTAGCTTTTAAAGAGAGCAGCAACAAAGCTACCTGCAGGTGGGTTTTGCCTCTGCCTGTGGTACATACCAAACAAGCAGCCTCACTTGCTTCTGCCAAGAGGCCTCAGTGTTCACTTGCACCATGTCTTTTCACTGATCCAGCTGCGCATTCCTCTTCCCTTCTACTGCTGCAGCAGGCCTCTCTGACCTAATTGAGACTTCATGTTCTTAGGAAATTAAATTACTGCACAGCCAAAGTTCAGTTATGTCCACAAAATCTTACTCAAATGATGAAACTCTCCTATTCTTCATTTTGATAATGTTTCTTCAATTTGCCATGATTTTTTTTCAAATGAGCTTTGCATACACAGGCTTCCCTGAAAGCTGTTTTTTTTTAATTTTTTTTTTCTGATACTGGGCTGAAGCATAGAAGTCCTGTGCCTCAAAGTGCTGTCAGCATCTGTAGGATTTGGGGAACCCACAGCCTATTTTCAGCTTAATTACAGTTTTGATCCTGGGTGAGCCACTCTGTCTTATTTTAAGAGTTAGCACACATACCTCTCAGTGCTGGCTGTGATCCCACCTGCTCTGCTGCAGGACTGTGTGTGTGTGGGAGCAGCTCCAGGCCAGCAGCCATGCAGAGCCCCAGCACAGGCTGGGAAAGCTGCCCCAGATGCACAGGCAGCACAGTAAGCAAGTTTTACTGTGCTGTGGGCACACTCTTCTCTATTTCTTGCTGGGCTGCTTGAAAGCATCTTGCTCATCTCCATGCTGTGGTCACAGGGCAGCATCTTCAGTTTGCCCCTGAGGGGTGGGAGATGCCAGCACAGCCTCTCCCCAGGGCTCCCCAGTGGAGCTGACTCTCAGTTTCCATACAGTGTTGCTGTCAAGGATTGTTCTTTAATTAACCTTTTGAGATGAGATGAGTAAGTTTCAGATCTGTCAGTTATCTTGGGAAGCATGAGTACATGTACTCCTTCACTTCATGCACTTAAGTGCAAAATCTCAGATCCTAATTAAAACTTAACTAAAACTTTCAGATTAAATGTCATTGATTCTTTCTCTAAATCTATTTTTATGTAATTCAGGCTTTTACTTCCTCCTGAGCCTAAGTCAAGCTGTGCTAGTGGCCCTTGCCAGAACCCATCTTTTTATTCTTTTCCCTTCTGCATTGATTTTTCTTTACTTACAAAGATGCAGAGGCCTTTTTTATTGGAGCTGTCACCTTTCTGACTCAAAGGTCCAGCAGCACCTTCCTTTTACCTATATCAAAGCCATAACAAGGAAGAAAAATTATTCTCTCTGAGTGCTTATTAGCATCTTGCACCAGGTTTACTCACTGTTCAATTTATAAAAGTGTTTAGAAATAAGCACTAGCTTGTAGGCTACTTGTTCTGTTAGATTCTTTGGAAAAAAACCCAAGCAAATGAAAAGCCTCCCAGCAGGCTGACCATGAAGCAAACCTGATTCTTGCAGTGCTGTGTTTTGGACAAAGGCAAGTAGGCTGTTGGATATTTTTAAAATAGCACCTACTTATTGTTTGTGGGGAAAAACATTTCTCCCTTCTTGTTTTATACTAAAAGTTGATCAATATTTAAAAGAAGAGGAAGCTTCAGGATTCTTTTGGCTAAGTGACTTAATAAACATGATTTAGACATGATTCAGAACATTCCCTGGACTAAGTCCTTTAATTTCCCAAGTCAAGGATTTTATTATATACCCATGCTGTCCATTTTAACCAGCTTGATTTGAATCAAGAATCTGGCCTTGAGACTGAAAACAAGAATCTTCTATTTTAGCAGCATGTAAACAGGGGATGCTCTTGAATACAGGGATATTCTTGCATAGGGAAAGGAAATTATAGTAGTGGTGGTAGCTCAGTGCATTTAAACAGGTAGAGATATCATCTCTCTTAGAAGGGTCGCTGCAATCACATCTGGGTATGTGGATCATAGCTGGAGGAGATTGGTTTGTGGTTTGCTGTCCCTTTTGTGTCCTACAGGATGTTTTCTCCTTCCCTAAAGGGACACCGGTTGTTATGATCCTCTTGTAGAGTTTCTGTACCTCAAACATGCTGTGTTAAATGATTGCACCTAAAGTAGCCCTTTTCCCAGGCATGCTTAGCGTTTCTCAGAAAGCAGCTGTTGAAAGAGAAGCCAAGGCTGAACCTGCTCCCAGGACAGCAGAAAGGTATTACAGCTGAACACAGAAGCAATTTGATTATGTAGATTAAGCATGGCTCAATCTATCATAATCACTGTAAAGAAGCCATTTAATTTTGTACCTGTTTGCACAAGTATTCATTACTGCTGATAAGCAGGTTACCAGGGGAGGATTTCACAAGCAGAAATGTCAAGGCTTTGATACCAGTGAGGAGATGCAGATAAGAACAGGAGAAAGCCATGCAAATTAGCTTAGGTAAAGCATTATGTACATGTTTTTCTTTTGGAGGAGTAAAGAAGGGGGATCCATTAAGAAGAGTGCTGCAGTCTTTAGCCAGAGGTGGGCGGGTGGTGGGATGTACTGGATGGGTGCAAGAATTCTCCTGGGAGGAAAGCTGCCAGTGGTAAGAAAGCATCTCTTTCACCTGAGTAGAAACCCTTGTATGTGTTTTCTCACTTCATCACTCCTCAAAAGTAATTTAAATTTATGGGGGTCTTGAAACAGTCATCTAGCCATGGGTAAGAGAAGGCAGCTCTGGAACTCCAGGCTTCAGGTTGGCTTTGGGCATTGCCCTGTGGTGGAAGTGTGTTCATAATTAACCTTGAACATCTAAACTTCTCTTTGTTAATCTAAGAGGATGAAATATTCCCTTCAAATAGGTTTTTGGTGCACCTTTTCAGAAAACAAGCTTTTCTTCTGTTTAGTTTTCTATTCTTCTGAACATCCAGCTTTGTTTCTTAATGATGTCTGGCTTGGATTCTTTAAATAGAAACCTGTAATTGCAGCACTGTAAGTTAGTCACTTCATAGGGCTGCAGTCTTGTTCACTGATGAAAAGTAGCCATCCTTTGTTTCCCAGTAGTCTTATAAATGGTACACAGTGTACACAGGAGCTAGTCAGGGACTCTTATAATTTACAATCAGCAAATTGGCTCCCTTTACAGGAATTAATTTAGCCAATACAAATTATTTCAGGAAATGATTCATTGCCACTTTAAAGCGCTAATTAATTTGGGTGACTTACGAACATTAAAAATGAAACCTCCTTTGTCATTCCCAAGTAACTGAATGGTAATTCAGTGTCATTCTTAAGTAACTTGTATCAGCTGTAACTATACCTCTTGTAGCTTGAAGTACAAATTCCAACAGGATTTTGGGGGGAAAACAAGAAGCACTTGAAACTTCTTTGTCTCTCTTTGCTGCTGAAATTTTAAAATCTCAAAATTGGTGAGAATTTTGACTTCCAGCTTCAACTCAGTGGTGTTGTATTTTCACAGCATCCTCAACTTACCTGTTCAGATGTCAGGAAATACCTAGGTAGAACCCAAAAGCTTAGGAGATAAAAGCTTGCCTGAAGTGATCAGACCCCAGCTGTCCCTTGCCTTGTCTCTGCTGTGGTATTTTCTGGAAGGGCATCTGCTGGTTTCTGACTCCTCCTTTCTTTCCTAGACCAGGACTGGCCTGTAGCATTTGTGTGCAGCATTTCCCAAGCTAGAACCCTTGCAGGTTGTCCTCCAGTGCTGTCCCACACCACTTCTTCATGCTGGAAACACAGATGTCTTCATCTTCATTCTTGTGCTTGAAATGCACAGCAGTTTATGGAAGGCTGAGAAGGATCAGCTTCTTAAAAAAGCAAGATGTGGCTTTGATCAGGTTTATTCTACTGTTTTTTTCTCCCCCACCTGAAAATCTTCAAAGGTCTCTCTCCCTCCTTGGAAAGCTGTCTAATCCCCATAGCCTGCATGCTGCAGTGCTCACAGCTGTCC
The DNA here is from genome assembly GCA_035582745.1 of Loriotus luctuosus. Lineage (NCBI taxonomy): Eukaryota > Metazoa > Chordata > Aves > Passeriformes > Thraupidae > Loriotus > Loriotus luctuosus. The sequence goes on along the minus strand of JAWWEY010000005.1, from coordinate 26,550,530 downwards.
GTGTGATGGCTTCCCACTCCTCTTGACATGCCCTCTGCTCTCTGGTCATTGGCAATGCTTTAAACACAGTTTTCTTTGACTTTTTTGCTCTTTCCTTAGGTAGTAAATGTATTTGATTTCTCTTCCATCCTACCTTTTTCATGTCTATTGCTCCCTTACTCATTTGAAAATCTAAAATTTTCTTGAAAACCAAATGGGACCCAGAACATCAGAAGATGTGTTATACATGCTTGATTTTTCCCCCCTCAGATTTTAGCATATTAGTTATGTGTACTAACACACACTGTTTATGTTGGTTTATGTGCTGCTTGAAAACTATTTTCTTATGCAGAATAATTGCTACTTGCAGATAAAAGATGTCACAAGCTATGTATGATCCTTTGCTCTGAACGTGCTCATATCCTTTCATATCCATAGCTCTTCAGATGCTCTGGTTTGGGCTCTATTTTTTCTGTGGCTAAGGAGAATTAATTAGAAAATACTAAGGTGGCTGACAATATCTTATTCCCTGTCAAAAACCTTTGTGTGTCAAAAACTTGTGTCCAAGTGTGGAGAAATTTATGGAGAAAAAAAATCATATTCTGTTATTAACAGTTTGTGCACTGTATTGACATCTCAGTCTGTTGACACTCCAATCCATGTGAAACACCATCTTGATAATGTGTTTATGCAAATGGCCAGATTCATGAGGAAGTGTTTCATTTTGAGTGTTCTGTAGAAGAAGAAAAATACTGGTAAATGTTCTTTCCTTCCTGGCTTCTCCCCGGTTGCAGGATACCCTCTGAGCTTCCTCCCAGTGAGGACATGGCCACAGTGAAGGTAGCAGGAGATTCCCTGAAAACCCAGCCTCTGTCCACTGTGCTCCTCCTGCCTAGTGTGTTTGGGGGCAAACAATGGGTTGCACCATTTCTGTTGCTGTTTCAGGCTCAAGGTGGCACAGCAGCAGGGGGCTGGTGTGCCAGGAGCTGTGCTAACTCCTCCTTTCCTGGATGCAGAGCAGCTGTCCATGCCACTGCTGAGAACACAGGGGCTGAGTCTGGCACTTGTGCTCATCTCTCAAGTTCAGGTCCCCTGTGGTACTGCAGCACTCTGATATCATTGTAGCTTCTATTTTAAGAATAACTTCTTCAAGAAATGTAGGTGGCTCAGGTTTTTCTTCTTTGTTGGTTTTAGCTTTACATTTGCAAACTCAGTTTCTCTCCTTCTGCAAGGTGAGGCACTTTTTTTTTTCTTGCATAATCACAGAAAATTGCCACAGGGTCAATGTTGTCTTGAATTGAAGGCAGATGAAAGTCCATATTTCCTGAATGAAGACAGTATTTACTCTTTCAGACTTCTACAGATGATATTTGCTCACCAGTGCATCTTTTCTAATGCCAAGAGGAGTAGAGTATGTGCTGTAGATAGATCTGAGGTCCTTCTTACTGGAGTCATCTTTCCTAGACTGAGTGAATGACTGAGTGGCCAACATCACTGAATGCTGCTGACATTACCATTCCTGTAGCTGATCCCAATGGTACAGCTGTAGAGATAATGGATTGCAGATCATTGCTGGTGCAAGCAGAGGTGTGAGCAGGCTCTTGCTGTTTTTCCTAAGCTTTATAAAATGAGAGCATCCCAATGCAATTGCAAATCATATTGCTGTGTTACACATGGTGAGCTGGGGATGCAAAGAATTCTCTCTGTAGCTGTTGTTAAACGTGTAAGTGGATGTTTTTCTCCTATGGGCACTTAACTGCTTTAGAAACCATCAGTTCTTTATTCAAGTATCAGTTTTGTAACAGGTGAATTGAAGTCAGGAATTCACATGGAACCTAGACTTCATTCCAGCTCCATCCTCAGCTCGCTACTGAACCATAATGTTGCAAGGTGCAGCAGTATGTATCCTGTGGCACTTACATAAGCTATGTCCCAAACAGCACAACTTCAAAGAGAATTATTTGTCTTACTTATACTCGGGTGGAGAGAAAAAAAAAGTGCAGGTTCATATTCAAGAAGCACTTACTTTTAGAATTAAATGATTGGACAGCTGTATTCCCTTTCCAACCAGTCTCCAACATTTGGCCCCCTGATATGTACCCTATTGGGCTCTAAAGCCACTGATTAAATGACTGATTAGGCTGTTGTAAGGTTTGGAGGGGTTTCAAATGATGCGTGGAAAGCTATTTATCGTGAAGTGTACACTTCTCTCAGCATGCCTTGTCTTAGCATTGTGCCTTTGTCTCATGGCATTTCAGCTGCTGTGGGAATCAGAGGTGGCAGATGTTCTGTCTCTGCCCTCCTACAGCTCTTAGCCTTTGGGGAAGAAGGCCCATTCCTGGTATTTTTGGAGGGCCTTATAATCACAGAATCATGGAGTGGTTTGGGTTGGAGGGCACATTTAGAGACCATCTAGTCCAACCCCCTGCAGTAAACTTGTACCCCTTTGCTCAGAGTCCCATCCAACCAGGCCTTGAACACTCCCAGGGATGGGGCTTCCACCACATCTCTGGACACCATCATTATAAAGAAATTTCTTCATTACATCTGTTCTAAATTGACCCTCTTTCAATTTAAAACCATTTACCCTTGTCCTGTTGCAACAGACCCTACTAAAAGGTTTGTCCCCATCTTTCTTATAGGTTCCTTTTGAATACTGGAAGGCTGCAGTAAAGTCTTCCTGGAGCCTTCTCTTCTCCAGGCTGAAAACCCCCACCACCTGTCCTCAGAGGAGAAGTGTTCCACCCCTGTAATCAGCTTAGTGGCCTCCTCTGGACCCACTGTATCTAATGTACATTCTGTGTAGTCTCCTGGAGCAGAGCCCCCTGAAAGCTCTAGGTCACAGCAGGATCCTGGCAAGTTCTGTAGGTACTGAGCCAATATTGCCTGATGTCAAGCTCTCAATAAAGCTGATTTCCTCTGAGTCAGAGCATCTCCTGCGTGAGCAGCCTTTGCTTTACTTTGCACTGCTAGGCTCATGCTGGCTGTTTGCTGTGTGAAGTGCCATCTGCTGAAGTCCCTGGCTGGCACAAAGTGCCAGTGAGATGAGGTCTGGGTGCTGGGAGCTGATATCAGTCGGGCAGTATTTGGTGTGCTGCAGAGCAGACGAAGGGGGTCATTAAAGGCAGGAGCTGCAGGGGTAGAGCTGTGTGTCCCAGCACTTACTGCTAAAGCAGGACTTTGGTTTCAGAGCAGCAAGAGCAAAGCAAGAATGAGGTAGGTTTTGCACTGAGCTAACCACTGCCTTTGAAACCAGCTTCTGTGCAGATGCAGAATTGCCCCACAAGGGTGGTGGTCTGCTGTCAGTGCTGTTGGAATTTGGTTTATAACCTCATTGCCTCTTAACGAGTGACACTGCTTCGATTAAAGTCAAACCAACTTTGCAATATTGTGTTTTTCTTTTTTCTTTTCGCCGTTCTTCAGTGCTAATATCTATGGCAAGTGCTGCCAGGCCACCACCATTCAGCAGTTACAATTCATGAGCTGCATCAACCTTTTGCTCTAGCACTCCTAATTAAGCCATTTTAATGACAGAATTTAATGTTTTACACAGTCTAAATGAAGTGGAAAAAATATTAACGGATTTTTTTCCTTTCCAGCACAAGATTTTGATCAGATAATTTAACCTCTGGGTGAAATGGAAGTAGGAGCATTTATGCATAGGTGGTTTTCTCTGCAAAAGCTTTACTTTATGTACATCTGTGCATTAATAGAGTTACTACTTGGCTTTGGGTATCCATTCTGAAGGTTTTTGTGTGCCCTCTGCCTTTCTGTTGACAGTAACAAAACCCCAAAGCCTTTTGATATCCACTAATTTATGACCAGCTTAGTGCCAATTGTGTTGCACGTTAATAAAGTGATAATAAAGGCTTGCAAAAAACAACTGCTCAGAGGGGTTTTCTAGCAGCAACACAGGTTTGTATCCTTAAAATATGTTTAAATTTCTTTTGGTGGTGTTCTGCTCTAATTCTAGCTAATACTAGATGAGCTAGGTATGTGCATGGAGTGAAAATGGTCCCTCCTTTGAAGGCAATCTTGTGTCTGAATTGAAACTACCTGATATGTGATTAGGAGACATAATTATTTTATATAGGTTACACACAGAATTATAATAATCAGTCTTTCCTAAGGAAGAGAAAGCCAGTATGACAGGAAAGTTATGTTTAGTAATGTAATGAGTGCCTTTTTTTGACAGAAATGGCACTGTTAAATTTGGGGTTGTGCAGCTGATGGGCGTTCACCCTCGCACGAGGTGTTTTGAATTCTGTGAGGGAAGTGCTGCTTTAAATAATTATGTCTCTTATGGCATTGTATGTCATAATCACTTCCAAAATGCTTATCTAGTTGCTAAAGCTGGAGACAAGTGAGCTGTTTGGTGCAGTACTGGATTTTTTAGTTTTACTTTAGTATGTCTGAAGTGAATATTAAGTCAAGCAGAGAGGTGTAGCTGGGGCAGCCTGAGGAGCTGCAGATGAGGCAGAGCATTGTTCCCCAAGTATTTATAATAATGAGAGATACTGGAGGGAAGATAAGTAATATTACATATACTGGGAAGAAAGTTTGATTCTGATCCATTAAATAAATAAAATTTCTTTTTACCTGTAATCTGCAGATAGCACATAAATAAACTGCAGTGGGAGCAGGAGAAGCTGTGTCCCTCCTCATGACCCACACTGGCAGAGGCTCAGCATCACCAGCCAAGAATCCTCATGTTAATCAGGCACACATAATTCTTTCTCCTAGTTTCTAGGTGGATCAATTGAGACCTTGCTGCCTTTTTTTCCTTCCAAGAAAGACCTTCTACAAAGCAGATTGCTCTGGCCAAGTTTCTGCAAAGACTAACTAACAGCAAGTGCTCTGGTCTGGAGTGTGTGTGCTTGGGGGAGATCTTGATTTGTTTAGAGCGACCTATCCTTGATTAAAATAGGTTAATAGTTCTTCTCTGCATGTCTTGCTTCACAACTTGCACATTAGCTCCAGCATTTGAAAAGAGAAATTTGGGCCAGCAGGAGTGAAAAAAAAAAAAAAGAGAGAAAATTAGTGAAAGTGAAATACAAATGTCCTTATTTAATACAAAAGGATTCAGCTTGCTGTTGGCTTTCTGTTTTTCCCTGGTTCATGCTTTGCTTGACAATGCAACAGAAGCAATTCAAATTGTTGGGAAATGCATAAAAAAAGAAGTGGTTGTGGGGAAATTGGAAGTAGAACAGGATTTAGGAACTTTTCTTCTGCTGTTTTAGCAGCCAGCAGCCAGCATTGGGAGCTTAGGCGTTTTCTTGGTTTCAAAACTCAAGGAAAAAAAAATATATATATATATTTAGCTTTCCAAAAGTAAACAAAGGCTCAGAAAAATACTGCTTTGGAGATTGCTTTCAGATAGATGTTTGCTGGATGTACTGTTACAGGTGAAGGGATGAAATTTGTCCACAGGTCTCCCAGCATATCCTGAACGTGAACTCAGACCCTTTCTGTGCCTCCTGGCCACCCTCTGCAGCCACCCCTCCTCTTCCTCTCATAATTCCCTTTGGTTTTCCCTCAACAGCAGAGATGTTTGAGCATGGTAGCAGGGACAAGGAAGTCTCTTCTTCAACCCACCTGTAAATTTTTAGATTTTGCTATTTATTGTGAACCTGTGAATTATCCATTCTGGAGTGAGATGGGGAGTTAAGAAAACTCATTCTCTTACAGGTTTTTGAAGTTTCTGCTGTTTTCTTTTGCAAACAGATTTCAAATAGGTTTATAATGTGTTTTCAGTCAGGCTGGGGCTTCTGTATTGATTTCAGGTAACATGTGAATGTGAAATTTGAGCCCAGCTCATCACATATCAAAGTTAATGAAGTAATGAATGTGACACCAAATGCCAGTGTCTCTGTCTCTCCTTATCCCCACAAACACTTACTGTGTATGTGCTGTGTGTGTGGCTTTGTTTGTTTTAGAGGCCATTTCATGACACAGTCCTGTATCTCTTCTTGGATGGTTTAGGTAGGGCAGGACATGATCATGAGCTCTTTGTGGGAGCTTTTCTACTGATGCTCATAGCCCTGCCTGCATGTTTGCTGTGATAAGAAATAGGTTGTGAAGTCCTGACAGAGGACAGTAATTTTTATTTTCTTATGTCCCCTGTATATTGTCCTGTATTTGTCACCATCTCTGCTCTGGAACATTTTAAGCATCATCAGGCTCAGAGAAAAGCAGAGTACCTACCACGTGCTTCAGCTCTGTTGTGTCTGTTGAGGAATGAGTCAACAGCAGCAACTCTTCAGAAAGAATATCTAAAATCAAGGGAGGATGGAGCAGATTAGCTAAAAAAAAAAAAAAAAAGAAATCAAATACCAGAAGTGTTTGTCTTCCCTCACCCTTTGTCAGCAAAGGTGGGGTTTGTATTCTAATGTTTATGTAGCTGAAGGGTATTAGAAAATCAGAAGTACTGTAGTGCAACACAAGGGGTTTTGTTCACTCCTGTAATCCCAGCAGGTAATTCTTTTCTTTATATACTTGAATCTTTTTCAACTTCTTTTTTTTTTCTATTAGTCATTGGTAGCTTAATGGATTTCGTGATTGTTGAGCTCTTCTTTTTGATGCAGTATTGTTAGTCTTAGCATGTATTCAGAGTGACAGGGAGCATTAAAAATAGTCATTTCCATTTCAGATATCTAGAGATAATTTTTTTTATAGCCACTGTGTGAAAATAACTTGAACACTAGCAGAATTATCTATTGTGAGAGAGATGATTTTACTTGTGAATTGGGTTTAAAGATAAAATCTGCCTACTTCCCAAGTCATGGATTTCCTATTCATTGCTCTGTTAAATTTAATAGGGAGCAAGACTTAATCCAGAACAAAGATGATTGAATTGCTCTTAAACAGTGATGTAGAACATTACCCAGATCTCACTTCAGCCTCACAGTGCTGAGAAATCACAAGCATGAGAGAGTTGCTTGTGAGTACATTATACAAAGAGAGATGCTTTTACTCATTTGCTGGCTCATTAGAAAGTGAAATGCTTTCTGACTTTTGGAATAAAGTTGTTGGGAGGTGTAGTACAGAACAGGTTAAATCTGTTTTGTGTGTTAGCTAGAAATTACTTTGGTATGCAGTAAAAAAGCTCACTCAACTTGCAAAAGCCTCTGTTGGCTTTATGTTCTGCCATGAACTGAGCTGCTCCTGGATTTGTGCAGGATGGATTGATGGATGAAGTTCCTTAATGCAGCTTTGATTCCTCTTTGAGAACCCAGGGGAGGACAAGCTCCAGCTCTGGGCAGCAGAGCCACAGTGTGATCCACTGCTCCCCTTTGCTGCTTGCCCCAACAAAAACATGCTTTCAAAAATTACTGTCTTTTTTAACCTCCTGTATTCTACCAGGAAGTGTGTACCCCTATGAGGTCATCCTAAATCTCCAGTTACAGCCTTAACAGAGTTATGATATCAACTGGATTTTGCTCTTTGAGTGCAAGGAGAGAGCATGGGAGGGAAGCAGCTAACTCCAGGATTTCCAGGCTGGGACATGGAAACTTGACAGCCCCTGTGTTCCTTTTAGGGCTCTTACCTGCGTGCAGACTTTTACCAGTAAAGTTTGGAAGCTGGCATTGCTTATTTCAGATGCACAGACTTCATTTAAAATAATTTTTGAGGAAAAGGGATGGGGTCAGGGAGTGGTGAAGCAGCATCTTGCTGTAGGGACTCTTGCAGGCAACACATTGGCAAGCTGTTCCCTGGAGTTTAGGAGTATATTCAAGGCCAAGAAATTTAGGGAATTATTAATGGCACTGCAGCTCCAGGCTGTGCTGTTGGCTGGCAGTCACTGAGTGAGTAAGAAAGGCACTGTCAGTGCCACATTTAAGGCTTGGGGGCATGTGAGTGTGCCCCATGCAGCATCTCTTCTTCTGCTTAGAATGATTTTGACCTTCGGAGTTAAACTTTTCCACTTAATGATCTTTTCCTGTTATGTGAATCCTCTCTTCTTTGGCTTATTTGCATGCCTTACATCATGTTTCATTTAGGATTTGATACAGTCAGGAGCCCAGGATAAAAGACAGTGTATAAAAGGCTGCTGTAATCATGACATTTCCTAGGACTGGAAGCTGCTGGGACCAGTTGGGACCACTCATGGGCAAAATAAATATTTTTTTGTCCACTGTTGCAGTCTTCCTAGAGCAAAGTGGAGGTCTCTGTCTGCTTTAGGACAGCCAGCTAAATCAGATCGTTCCCCTCCTTACAGATGTGTTATCCTGCAATGGGAGAGCTCCTGCAGCATCCTCAGCTGCCATGTCCCACCACGTGGGGACAGCCCTTGGGCAGGATTTTGTTTGCAGCATCCACAGCTAAGGATAATTGCCAAGTGTTAATGCAGCTCAGTAGCTTAGAGCAAAACTGTAATCGTAGTTATTGAGTTTTGTATTTAAATGCTCTTTTTTAAAAGTTCTTTTTAGGTTTAGCCAACTGGCTGTAGAGGTGATTGCATTCTGGTTGGAGGGATGTGCTTGAGTGGAGCAGGCTGCATGTCCTGAGATTTCCCTCCCCTCTCCATTCTTGCTGCTTCAAGAAACAGTCATTTGCTTTAAAGTCAGGTTTGCAGCTTTGATTGAAAATGACTCTGCAAAACCCCATCAGAACTGTGCATGCCACAGAGTCACTTAAAAATAAAAATTCTAAAAGGCACCTTGAAATGTATGAACTCCCTGGGATGCCAAGGGCCATCACCTGTGGTTTGCTGGTGTCCCCAGGTAGGACCTAGTAAATCTTTGTCTGCCCAAAGAGCCGAGAAAAAAAGGAAAGAAAGGATGGAATTGTGCCGTCTGAGGTTTGGCAATGATTATTAAGTGCTGGCCCTTTGCCTGACAGCTGTCATGGGTTTGTAGAAGTGAGACAGATCTGGGAGAGGCAGCTGCAATTGTATAGCTGGGAAGTTGGGTTTTTAATTGCTAATTAAAGTTACCATTTGCGTTTGGGGTTTTCCTTTTTAAAGGACAACATCATATTCCACAAGAAACTGCAAGCATTGTGTATTTATAGCACAACCAAACTGGCAACTGGCTCTTGCTGCTTTGCTGGTACATCTGTATTTCACCTATTGCCTACTTTTGCTTTCCCATCTGTATTTTTTATGACTTCTGTCCTGACAGCCCTTGTTCTCCTAGTCCTTGACTCCCCTCCCGTGCAGACATATGATCCTGTAACGTTTTCCTTTTTGTCTTTATAAACAATAGGCAAGCAGTCTGATAGCACAAGTCCAAAGTCAAGGGAGCTTTGCAGATTCAACTTGACAGCTCCTCTCTGAATTATTTAAAAGCTGTAAACAAAAGAAAGCCCATCTTACAGCTTCAGGTGCCTTCTCCTCTAGTACTGTGGAGAATGCCTGATAGGTGAATTCAGCTAATTGTGCCCATTTAGATCTATGGGATTTAGTGGAAGAGCAAATGCAGTTAGAATTCAGGGGCTGCCTCCTGGTATTCTTTAGGGGAGGGTAAGTTGCAGGGAGGTGAATGAGCAAGTTGAGGAGAGGGAAAGTTGGAAGGTGAATGAAAGAATAGACAATTTCTGTCTAGTATTGTCTAGAATTGTGTGTTGAGTTTGTATATTTTTTTCCCTTTCACAGTCAATGAACTTGTCTTAAGACATCCTGTATTTGCTTCTGACTTTAATCTCAGTCCTTGGAGGGTTTCCTTGTTTGTTCTTTTCACATCCTTTGTTTTCAGATCTAAAATGCTTTTCTACACCTGAATGATCCAGTGATTTCTGACTTCTTGGATACATTTTAGTTGCTGGTTTCACTCATGCTCCTGGATTCAGGAGTGTTTTAGATGGCAGAGATTAGGGAAGCAGGCAGAAGGCACAATTGAGTCCTCTAGATGATGCGAAGTTCATTATTATCTTTTGAATAGTTCATTCTGCAGAACGAAGCAGGGAATATGCCATGCTTTGCCATTTACTGTACTAAAGCTATAAAGCTGTACTCTCACCATTCTTAATGCCTAAGGCACAGCTGTCTTCTCACTCCCTTCTCCCCTCAGATAAATACAATGGGGAAAGCATCAGGAGTGGGATGTTGAAAGTAGCTTCATGTGTATCATCTATACTCTGCATGATTTTGTTTATTGAAGTTCTTCACTTTTTATGTACATTATTAAAATGCAATTTATGGTATTGTCTTTATCAATACCATACAATTTTTTCATGAAAGCTGATAGTTTGCATTGTGGCTTTACTTTGAAAACTGACCTGCAAAAATGGCTTTGAAATATCTTCTTTCAGGGATCCCAGCATCTTTCACTGTACAAAGCAAAGATCCCTGTCTTCCAAAGAGCTTTGCAGGCATCACCTGGCCACAGTTCAGGTCAGCTCCCTCTTCCATACAGTTATAATAGATTTACAGAGCCCTCACTGGCTGTGAGCCAAGCCAGCCCTAAACCCCTTCCTGGCCACAGGTGTGTAGGAGATGGTTCTGCTGGCTGGGCAAGATGCTCTGCTGCCCCAGCCTTACCTGTACTGTGGGAACAGAAGAAAGGAAATGTTTTTAATACAAACTCTGTGACTTGAATTCACACAGGGAGAAGATTTAAGTATCACTGGAATTTTACCTGCTCAAGAGAAAACTTGTGCTTGTGACATGAGATGCATGCTATCAGAACCTTCCTGCAGGTCTTAGGCTCTGGCCATTTTTCTTTGCCATTCTCAAGTTTATCAACATCCCTTCTTCATTTTCCTGTGTGTCCTGGCTAGTGAAAACATGTGCCTGCTGCACTCAGGGCATTTTTGGAGCAATATCTTGAGGGGACAAAGTGTCCTCTTTCCCAAGCCTGGGGAGGGCCACGTGCTCTGGTCCAGCTTGCCCAGCCTTGTCTGCACTGCAGGAGGTTTCAGCTACGTAGGACTGCTCTTGATGCTGTTATAGCATTAGCTGAAGTGGATGGTGAAGGAGAGCAGCAGACTGTGAATTCTATCAGGATTAATGGAAATTTTTGTTTTACCTTAATTAAACTTTCATTCCTCAAATCAAAGTCCTTTTTCCCAAATCAGCATATATTATAAATAGCATTAGTATAGGTATAATTTCATGAATCTTCTCTGCATGCTAATGTTATTGTTTGTGCCTTGAGTTTTCTCCACAAGAAACTATTTATCATTTCTTTTATCTCACCAGGTCCTGGTGGAGGTCACTTCTATGGCATATGTGTGTTGCATAGAAAATTAAAGGAAAAAATTTATAAATATCTAAATAGTGGTTTATGCAGCTACAAGCTGGGCCACCTCGCAGGTATCCTTCTCTTGTCTGTTCTTACCACCAAGCAGCCTGCAGCCCTTTGGGTAGAAGCAGCCTCCAGGGATGAGATATTTTTGCTTTCCTGGTGTGTTTCTTCCTATTGCTGTAGCCCTGCTTTCCCCACAGATGTGTAATTCCCCACACTCCCTGCCTGCAGCCTCAGCTTGAGCATATGCTGTTGTTCCCTGCCTCAGACAGCATCCTCAGTGCTGACACTTGGAACTGTGACTCCATTCCTGTTGCTATTAAATATACTGTTCTTGGCCTAAAGAGAAATGAAGACTTGGATTTCCATGGCTGCCAGACTTCTGGCCCATCCACTAACACAATTAGAAAGCTTGCAGATGCAGTGAAACCATCATCCTTCTTTTCCAGCTGGCATAAGCAAAACATTTAGAAGAGTTAATGTGTTTATTGAGCACTCAAGTCCCCCTGCAACATTATTTTGAGACCCACTAATGCAGTGGTCAGGATTTAAATGCATGTCCAGAACTTTTGAAGTTGGTTGGTTTAGGATACTGTTGTATCAGGATTTGGCTTTGGTTTGGTGGTGGGGTCCCACTTAAAAATGGTTGGGTATGTTTAAGGGATGTTATTACAGATAAAGCATAGAAACTAAAAATGGAACAATTCAGGCTGGCCCTTTTTTGATTATCTATGTCAGATCAGTCTTGGGAGTGGAGGTGGTTTTCATTAGAATGGGGCAAAAAAGCTACAGCCTGCAGGGGATGAGGTGTACTAGGTGGGTTTGTGTGGCAGTTTTGGTTGTGGGAGGGTGAAAGGGTGGCTTCTGTGAGAACTTTCCCAAAGTCTCCCCTCCCTGTCCAACAGAGCCAGTGCCAGCCAGCTCCAAGATGGACCCACCACTGTCCAAAGCTGAGCCCAGCAGTGATGCTGGCAGCACCTCTGGGATAATGTACTCAAAATGAGTTGAGAGGGAAATACTGCACAACTGCAGCAGGGAGAGAGGAGTGAGAATGTGTGAGAAACAACTCTGCTGCAGACCCAGAGCTCTGTGAGGAAGGAGGGGGAGAAAGAAGGTGCTCCAGGCACAGGGGAATTCCCTGCAGCCATGGAGGCCCACAGAGAGCAGAGACCCACCTGCAGCCCATGGAGAACTCCATGCCAGTGCAGGTGGATGCCCAAAAGAAGGATGTTACCCTGTGGGAAGCCTCCACTGGAGCAGGCTCCCAGCAGGGCCTGTGGACATGTGGAGAGAGGTGCCCATGCTCTAGAGCAGGTTTCCTTGCACAAAACTTTCCTGTCAGTCCCACACAGGGACTGACAGTGGAGCAGTTCATGAAGAAGTGCAGTTTGTGGGAGGGACTCACATTGAAGCTTTTTGTGAACTGTCTCTACTGGGAGAGACCCCATGCTGGAGCAGGGGAAGACCTTCCCCTTGAGAAGTGAAGGAATGGCAGGGACAATATGTGATGAGCTGATTGTGGCCTCAGTTCCTTGTCCCTCTCTGTCCCTGAGGGGGAAGTGATAGAAAAAATCAGGAGTGAAGCTAAGCCTGGGAAGAAGGGAGGGATGGGGGGAAGGTGTTTTTAAGATTATATTTCTCATTATCCAACTCTGATTTGATTAGTAATAAATGAGATTTGCCCCAAGTTGAGCCTGTTTTGCCTGTGATGGCAATTGAAGAGTGATCTCTGCCTGTCCCCATCTGTCCAGCTGAGGGAGAGGAGTGACAGACTGGCTTTGGTGGGCACCTGGCTTCCAGCCTGGTCACTCCACCATATTAGGCATTGCCCAGACAGTTTGGCTGCCCCAGATTATTGACAGCCAACCATATAAAATGAACAGTAGCAGAGTAAGTATCCATTATCAGTTTTAAATAAATTGATTTCATGAATTTCTGCCAAAGTGTTTCCCTTTTTCTGACCCAGCCAGCCTGGCTCAGCTTGGTCCCTTCATCATTCCTGACATCACCTGTGATTAACCCATCTTCCTGTATTGATTGCCACCAGCTTTGGTTGTGATGCATGAATTATTCTTCCACTTTTACCTTGAGGGGATGGTGTCATGTGAAGGGTTTAGGAAGGTTTTTTCCCCAGCCTGTGCCACTAGCAGTGGCCAGTATGTAACCCACCAGTTACACAGCTGCAAGACCTGTCTCCAGAGGTTAGTTTGGGTCATTCAGGAATTCCTGGTGTGGAATTCCCCATGGGCTGGTTGAGCTGTTGAAGCACCTGGAGTTACCAGACTCTCATGTACATCTAGGACCTCAGAGCAGCAGGTGAGTGTCCAGCATCCATGAGCTCAGGTGTGTGTGAAGGTGGGGACTGTGCTGTGGGAAGGTCATGAGGTGTCCTTCAGAACTCCCAGCTGGGGATGATGTTGAACCATGACTGGCTGTCCCAATTTAGGGCTGGTTTTCAGCATGCTTGATTGCAGTGGTTTGTGCCTCATGGTTTTTTTTGGGAAAGGAATGCAACTGGAATGGATTTCCCACCAGTAAATAAGTAAATACTGCAGTTCTAACAGGAATTCTTCTGAAGAGTTAAACCTCAGTTAAACCTTCATCCCTGCCCTTTTTGTTTAACACCTCATTGGGAACATCTGGATTAACCTTGGGCAAATCCACCAAGTGTGTTGCCTCTGTTTCCCCACATGTAGGATAATATTTCACTTCCTCACCAGGGCATTTATTACACCTAATTAATGTTGTAATGTGTCTTTGGTTCCTCTGATAAAACGTGTGGCGCGAATGCAAAGTTGTTTTTACTGATTGGATTGTTAATTAAATGTGCACATATAAATGATTTATTGGTGCTAGAGAACTAAGACTTAATAATTTAAAATATTAACATCAAGGTGGTTGGATCAATTTTAAGCCTGTTATCATTCAGCTATTTAGAGACTGAAACAAATGACACTGGGAAAGGAAAGGAAACTGTGCTGTAAGCAGGATTTGCAAAGGTGAATTCACTAGAGGAGGAAGAGGAGATGGAAAGATGTACCTAGTACTGTGGAAGAGGCAGTTGAAACCAACAACAGAGTGCTGAAAGTAAGGTTTTGATGAGAAATGCTATGCCAGGGACAATGATCTCAGAAATATGAAAGCCCTGAAGAATATGGGACAGATGGTCTTGGAGAGATCCAAGTGTTCTTGCACAAGTAAGGGAATTGCTGATTCAAGTGTGAAGATGATTTGAAAGAGGAAGCTGAGGAGTGTTGGGTACAGTTGAGCTGGAAGAGAAATCACTGACTTGGAAGAAGAAGGAAGAAGAATAGAGAAGAGAGGTGGGGGAAGCACACCATGAGTGTGAAAGAGGCACAACAAAACCATCTGAACATGAAGCAGGGCTTTAGCAGATTGAAGTTTGCCTTTCACAGTAAGAGCAAGGGGAGTGTGCTGTAAATTAAAGAGGACCAAGTAGCTGGGATAGAATCACAGAATATCATGAGTTGGAAGGGACCCACAGGAATCTTGAAGTCCAACTCCTGGCCCTGCACAGGACACCCTGACAATCCCACCACATGCCTCAGAGTGTTGTCCAAACACATCCTGACCTCTGTCAGGCTTGGTGCTGTACCACCTCCCTGGGGAGCCTGTTCCAGTGCCATCTTCTGGGGGGAAAACCTTTCTCTCATAAGTCTCCCTACATCCATTCCTTCCTAGTGCAGCAGCTGGGAGCTGTGGTCCTTGCTGTGCTTTGGGACTGGGCTGCATAGCTCTGGTGTTTGTAGGGTGGATTGCTTGTCTTATCTAATTCAGGGTAGCTTGAACAGAAAAAGCTTTTCACATTCTACTGATTTCTGTTTACAGCTCTGATCCCTGATGGTTTGCCACTGGTCTGCACAAAATCTAAATCTAAAAGTACCAGATTTAGATGATGTATCTGAATACTCTCCTGCAGCAGATTGGTGGCTGTTTCTCCAGATTGTGTATTTTGTTCCTGATGTGAGTTTGGAAGGGACACATATGCAATAGCAGTATTAACGATAACACCCTGGGGCTTGGTTTTGCCCCACAGTGCACTGCTGGGCAGGGCAGCCTGACCTTGGCTAGGGAGAGATTAAATACATCACCTCCAGCATGATGTAATGACTGACTGCAACAAACAATAGAAGGGAAAGGGGGGAGACATTGGCAGCAGGAATGCAGGTCTTAAACCATGTAATTGTCAAGCAGTGTGTGGCATTGCATTGCCAAATGAATATTTAGGAGTTTTAAGTCTTTAAAGAGTTGATGCTAAAAGCTGTCTTCACTAAACTAATGGCTTGCCATTTCCTGTGGTTTTGCAGTATTGATATTAATGTTGTTGTATGTTTATGTATATGGTTTTTGAATGCTTATTGTAAGCTGTATTTATAGGCTGATGCCACTTCCTTCAAGGTCTTGACCACATTGTTTATGGGGAGCATCTGATATCCCAGGATTTATGACTATGGGAACAAGTAACTTTAGACACCCTGTCACAGATAAATGGGCAGTGGAACTCAATATTCCTACACAGAAGGGGAAGACTTGTGCTTTGGGGGTGCAGGGTTAACACCAGAATAATTTGGTTTTAACTTATGTCTCCCTGCCTTGCCTCATGGGGGAGTGTGCAGCAGCTGTTAGAGCTGTGTATCTTGCTTTGCAGTAGATGCAGAATAATAAGCGTCTAATGAGATTTTCTCATCTTGGATTCTAAATAAATTAGATGCTCATCAATACCAGTTTTGTTCTAGAATGACTAAATTGCAGAGGCAGTAATATATCAGCAGTACCTGGGGTGGGCTTTGCTGGCTGGCTCTCCTGCCTTTGCAGAGCTTTCTTTGCCTTCTCCCCATCAACCTCATTGGCCTCCATTTCTATCTTGAATTCAGAAGATGGCATAGAAACAAGGGAATTGATGGCTGTGTACAGCACTGGATATGTGTGTACTTCTATTTTCTTCTAGCCCTGACTTATTTGCCTTGTTGATATTGTTTTTTGAGAGCTACATGCAGGAATGAAAAGGGCATGTTAAGAAGAAGGGGTTTCTCACTTGGCTGAGAGATAGCTTACTGCTTATTGGAGTGTGTCATTGGAGCAAGCCTTGCTGCTCTCCTCAGGGCACCCATGAGCTGTGAATACAGACCTGGGGATGTCTGATAACAAATAAGCTTCCAGTTACACACTGTTGTCTTCTGCTGGGTTTGATCTGAATAGAAGGAGAAAAATGCATTGTAAAATCCAAAAATTAGAAGATTACTTCAGGGAGTAGGAAAAAGAGCTGTAGTCATGTATATTGAGTTGCAGCTAGAAATACCAGATGTGGAAGTGTCAGAAAACTTGATAAAGGCATCCCAGGTACAGAGATGAAAGTCTGGAATTGCTGAAAAACAAAGGAAGGGATTCAAGGAGATGCTGAATTTTTACCTGGGCAGATTTCCTAGTGAGATGCACTTCATCTGATGTGGAAGCTGCAAACTCTGCATGATGCAGGATGATGAAAACACTAATTTGTTTGAAAACTTTTTTCTAAAAAGCTTCACAGTGTGCCCATGAATTCTGACATAAGAAACTATATATATATGTGTATGTGATTGTAGGCAAGTCTTTCTACAGAAAATGAGTCAAAGGAGTGCCGTATCTTTAAATCTGTGGCTTAACATTTTAGGAAATATCCTTGTTATGCTGGGTGGGTACAATTGTTTAGCATTTGTGAACTTGAAAACTCAAAAGATTTGTGTATTTGCAGCTGGATCTAGAAAGAAGCACAGACAACACCTTTTTCAGATGGATTTTCTCTTTTTTGCTGGGGCCCAGATAAGCCTAAAGAGGCTTTATCTCTCTGTGTACAAAGGAATTATCTTCAGAATGAGATAAAAATACTGTTTCTAAGGATTAAATGACATGGTTTAGGTGTGCATGTTCTGTTTCAGGTTTAATACCTAAAGAGTTGGGTGTTGCTGGTCCTAAAATATTTTGGTATAATATCTTTTATATGTTAGGCCTTGTTCTGTAAAGGAGCACTTGGTGTAAAGTAATTAATTTCTGCTTGAACCTGGTGTTCACAGTATAGATAATAAATATTCCTTTAAATTTGCTCAGAAGGGATTAATGTTAGGTGAGTGTGATGGCATAGAAAGCAAATTGTGGTTTACAGGGGTAGAGGATTGTGCACCACTTCAACCAACCCACTCTGCACCTTTCATTGATAACAGTTGTATCACAAGAATAGGGGAAAAAAACCCAAAATTTGCACATTATCCCCCTGGGAAGGGATCTAATCAGTTCAGCTTTTCAAAACCCCTTGATTTTTGTACACTGGTCATTCATTGTTTTTCCTGGGTTAGAATTTGTAATTTTCTTTCAAAAACAAAAAGCTGACTTGTGTCATACAGCAAGAAAATAACCAGGGCTCAGGAGAATTAGAGTGAAAAGCCATTAGAATCTGCTAATTACAAGATGAAGAGCAGTCAGGCAGTGGTGGTCTGTTGGGGAACCACTTTTGCACATTTAGATGTGTAGAAAGATTTTGTGTGTGACATTGATGAGAAAAGTTTTGCTGAAATATGTCTTGAAGATAGATAGTCTGCAGCTCAGCCCTAAAAGCCAGCAGCAGAGTTATAGTTGCCACCTTTGGTAAGGAAGGAGTAAATTTACTTAAATAATGGAGTTTCTGTACAAACAGCACTAGATTTAGTTCAACTATATACTTTTATTCTACCTGTAAATAATAGAAGACAATTGAGTGCAAGCTTTCTCACCCAAGTGATTTTCCCACTGATTCAACAGCTTTCCTTAATTAGGCTCCAGCTCCTTGGAATAAGTGTTGAAAACACAGCCATTTGTTAGCCAAAACATCTGCTGGGGAGGGAAGGTGAGAAGTTGTTAATTTAAAATAAGATCTTTAAGAACCTTAACTCTGAATCCATAGAACAAACCTAGCTGAAAATCCAGGAAATTCATGCTTACCTGAGTGATGGCTATGCTGGAAGTTTGAGGTGAATCTCCTTTATTTGTGTAGAATGAGGGGCATAACAAAGAAGTGCAAACATTATGGCCTGTAATTGTTTACAATATGGTGAAAGAGCCAAAAATTATTTCCAGTCCTTCATGAGAAAATGTGCACATAGAACTTGGAAACACATCCATCCTAAGGAATGATCTCTTCAGCTTTTCCTTCTGATTTCCACTTTAAAGATTGATTTGTGTGGGATAGCAAGGGAGGAATAGTCTCAGAAAGGATTGTATTCAAGGGGAAAAAATTGTCAGTGATTTGAGCTCATCTTTTTTGAGCCCTTTTGGGACAGGTTTGATGTCAACAAGAGGAAGATTTAAATGCTCAGCTATGATTTTGCACGAGCCCCTTGGTGAGAGGGATGTGTAGCTCCTGCAGCTGCAGTGAGGCAGCTTTATTGGTGAGGAGGGGTAGCAGAGAGGAGCCCTGGAGGGTGGAGGGTCTGTCCAGAGCTTTTCTTCACTCCCTGCAGGTACTGGAGGGTGGAGGGTCTGTCCAGAGCTTTTCTTCACTCCCTGGAGCTGAGTCCACTTGGGTATGAGTGGGTGTCCCTTCAAGGAGATGTGTGTATGGTTTCCCAGTTGTCCATCCAGGGTCACATTAATTTAGGTGTCCTCTCCTCCCAGCAGTGTTTTCTTCCACAAAGATGTAAAGGAGTGGAAGAGCTCCAGCCTCAGCTGTCATTGAGTCCCTGTTGCACTGGAGCAGCTCTGACAACTTTTGAGTTGTTCAGCTGAGTTTCTTCAAACCTCACAAAACATCCAGAGCATTTCTGATTGTCCTAATGTTGACTACTCTTGCATGGATACCAGCAGTCAGGCAGACTTTAATTCTCCTCTGTTCCTTTCCTGTACAAATTGCTTCCCCAGAGCCATCCAAAATAGGGCTCATCTTGGAGGGAAGGAAATCAGTGTGCTTCAAAACCTAGCTGTCACCAGGTGAATAATTCCTTTGAATGATGAATCTAGCAGGTATCTCATATCCTCTGGAAGGTCCTAAACTTGATTTTGTTTCTCATTGCCATTAAGAATGTGCTGCAAAAATTTCTCCTTTTTTTGGTGCAATCAGTGAAAGTCCCTTCAAATCCCATGGGTGAATGCTCTAAAGTTACTGTGGGTCCAGCAGTCACATTCAGACTGCAGAAACAGGGATGTGTCAGGTTCAGAAGTGCTCCTGTCAGGTCTGTCTTTGCACTCAAGGCCAATTTACAGCCTGATTTTACATAATGGATACCTCCTTGTGAATATGTATCCAGCCTGTGTAATAACAGAGATTCGTGGTGGTGTCAAGTCCTTCCCATGTCAAGGTACTGCCCTTCAGATTTCCCAAAATACTGTCTCTGTAGTCCAGAAAAAAAAAAAAAGCAGGCAGATGCAGGAAGTTTTTCATAGGTCTTTGCACAGAACTTCAGCCCTGGAGCATGTTAGAGCAGTTCTGGAACTGCACGCTATATTAACATGAATCCTGACATGCACCTACCTTTGCCAATTAACTTTTTTAGTCATATGTAACACTAAAAGACCAGAAGATGCATGATTTTGACATCCCCAGAGCTTTTTTCTATTGCCTTAAGAGGACCAAGATTCTAAAGGTTGAGATTAGCAGCCACACAGAACACAATGCTGCTGTTTGCCAGGCAGTAAACCTTAATCTCTCAATCTTCGCTATGTTTGTTCATTTGTCTTCTTCAGTCTTGTTTTAGCAAAAACAGCTTGTTCTTTCTACCTCTCCTGCTAAGAGGGGCTGCAGGTGCAAAACATTTTCTCATAGGAGAAGATGTATGTGTAGAAGAGTCATTTTAATAACTGCTTTCTTCAGAGCAGGATTACTCACTTGGGCTGGGTCTCCCACATTCCCAGTGCCTCTGCTTTGGGATTTGCTGGCTCCTGCAGGCAGCAGAAATGGAAGGGATGAGTAAGGCCAGTCTTTAAAGCTTCTTGCCCTGCAGAAAACCACCAAATGGTGATGGTAAAGTAGAACATGCAGCCAGAATGGATGGTGAGGCCCTGTTTTTCATGCCTCAGTGCTACAGGTAGTCAGTGGAGCGTGTTTGGGGAGATAGGTGTTCTGCCAGTTCAGAGGTGATGGTGGTTTTCTTTCTATTCATACATGTCCTGGCAAAAAGATTGGTTTCATGTGCACACAGCTACACACCTGCAGATCTAAACAACTTCATGTCTTCTTTAGGTGTTTAACACATTGAGTATATTGATTGTTTTACAGGCTACACAAAAGGAAGTGAATTGTCTCTTTGGAGGATTAAAAACAAGTTACTTAGCTGTGTTCCTGGAGAAGCAGTGCTGGAGTGCCTTAACAAGCAAGTCACTGTTCAGTGACAGATTTGGTGCTAATTTTGCAGCTGTCTGCTCCTGTTTGCATCTCATGGTTGTGGATGAAAGCAGCAGAGCAGTGATTAGCTCAGACCCTGCTGAAAACAAACCCAGCACCCAGGGGCTTCTGAAGAACAAGGGAGTGAGAGTAAATTACCCTCTGGCATTTTTATTTTATTTAGGAGGTAAAACTGTTCATTGGAACAGAGTTCACTTACAGTGGCACCCCAGCAGACTGCAGCAGCAGGGTGAATTGCCAGTCACTCACAGTGCAAACAGGAATCACTCAAACCCTGCATCATCTGCACTCAGGAGTTCAGGCTTCCTGCACTGCACAGTAGATCACTGCTGGTCCTTCTCTCTTGCTTCCAGAATCCTATCAGGCATCCTGATCCCTGTTTCAGTGCCCAGATAATATATCTGCTTCTTCCCCCCAGTGGGTTTTGGTTTTAATGTTGTTAACCAGAAGCTGAGAGTTCACCGCATTAGATTCTTAGACACCAAATTAAAAGGAATTGCAGTATATTCTTCCTTTGAGGATATGCTTTCTTTTCAGGAGCTTAGACTTGGAGGATCATTAGTGAGATAATATCAGGAGTTTTAACTAATCCTCTAATGATTGTACCAGGGTGAACAAATCTGTCTGTGTCAGTTAGCCCAGTGGTCCACCACAAGGCTATTCTCACCTGATAAGTGGATTTTCACACTGAAGGGGATTTTTCTTCCTTTGTCCCAAATCTGGAGGCTGTGCAAAGACCTGAACTTCAGGGTGAGGCAGCACACAGCCAGTCTGGGGCTGTGCTGAGCTGCCTTTCCCCTCCCTTCGGAGCAGGGCGTGTTCCAGCCACTGAGTTCATTAAAAATGCATGTGCTAAGCGATGGGATAATTACAGCAGGTTTGTCTGGGGATGGGTAGCAGCAGTGAGAGAAATTTAAAAATGTGTCTCAGAAAAGATATCAAGTGTCTTGAGAGAAAGCAGCTTGCTGTGGGCAGTGCAGCAGCACGTGTGTCTGCTGGCACAAGGGTGGCTGCAGGACACCCCTCTGGGAGCACTGCTCCTCCCCACATCTCTGGGGCTCTTGCCAGCACCCCAGTGCTTGTGTGTGGATTTCCCTGTAGGTTTTGGATGGGATTTTGGCTGGGGAGGGTTCATCTGTGCTTGCTGGTCGCGTGAGGAATGCTGTCTGGAGAGAAGATGCTCTCTCTTCTCCAGCTTTTGCCTGGGGGTTGCCTGACTGATGCAGCAGACCATTAATTTGCAGTCAAGCAGGATATCTCCAAATGCAACTCCATCAATTGGCAGGAGGTAAATAGATGCTGCCTCTCTGCTTAAGGCAGGGCTGGAGCCCTCTCTGTTTATCTTCCCTTTCAAACTGGGTGCATCTGCTATTGCTCTCTAATCTCTTCTCCTCTTTGTTTTACTCATCTGAAGCCTCTTGGCCTCAGAGCTAGAGGGGTTTTGTAACGGTGATTAGTTGGTTTAGTTAGGGTGCTGGAGATCTTTGTCCATGTGCTGCCAAAAGATGAAATAACTATTATTTTTTATTAGTCTACCTCACAGGGAGGCTGTGAGAATTAATTCATGTTTGTAAATTGCTTTGGAGATTTAAAGCTCTGTACAAGCACTAAGGATTATTGCTTTCTAATTCTTCAAGGTAGTGTAACTTATAAAGACTTGTAGCCTTGAAAGCATCTTGGATATAGGAAGAGTTAAATCCCTTTGAAATGAGATATACTTCTAATGTCTAAGATAAAAATAACTTCTTCTCTGCTCCTTCATCCAAAATAAAGGGGGGGGGGGTGGAAAGCAATGGCAGGTTCTGATAGTGCCTCTTTTTTTTTTTTTCCCAGGAGTCCAACGTGCTTATTGCTGCTAACAGTCAGGGTACAATTAAGGTAAGTTATTTTACACAACTTGCCTTTAAACACTTGAATCTGTTGATAGTAAAGAGCAAGGTCAGAGACACTGAACAGCCAGGAGAAACCATTAGAGGAGGTCATCCTGGCTGTGGAGGTTTGCAATTTAAATGATGTATTTGCCTGTGGCACACAGTGGAGTGAGCAGGCAGTGTCCCAGCAGTGAAACCAGTTGCATTGAGATGTGGAAGGGTTGCTGGTGGCCATCCAGCCCCTGCTGCTGCTGCCTGGGCTCCTGGCAGCACTGAGGGCCTTGCACAGGCACCTCCCCAGGCTGAGTGGCTCCCATGGCAGCAGAGGCTGAGTGTTAACTCACCAGCATTGACACAAGGCCGTGCTCTGGCTGCTGCAGAGGCAGCAGGGCTGAAAGCTGAGCTCCTGGTGTGCAGCTGGCTGGAGCAGCACTGAAATGAGCAGGGATGCTCCCTGCCTTTGGTGCTCAGACTGGTGGTAACAGACAGCAGCTGCCAGCACGGGGTTTTGTGAAAGCATCAGCCTTCCCTGTGCACAGTACCAGGTTTCAGCTCTTTAATTAAGTCTTCCAGAGTGTCTGTTCAATGTGTTGCTGTCTGTGGAATGTCAAGTGATGTGGAGAAGACTGTCCTTCTTTATATGTCTGTCAGCCAAGCAAAACCAGTGCCCAAGGCAGTACCAAACTCAACCCAAACCCAGGACTTTATCCCACATTCTGCACAGCAGCACT
The DNA here is from genome assembly GCA_035582745.1 of Loriotus luctuosus. Taxonomy (NCBI): domain Eukaryota; kingdom Metazoa; phylum Chordata; class Aves; order Passeriformes; family Thraupidae; genus Loriotus; species Loriotus luctuosus. Next base: position 26,527,396 of record JAWWEY010000005.1, on the reverse strand, counting down.
GACCTCCCCCATGCTGTTAGGTTTGGTGTTTAATGCCCTAAGCTTGTAGCCCAGACCCCTGGCAGCATTTGGAGCTGCTGGTAAAGGCATTTACTTGCTGTGTGCAGAGTTTTACACTGCATTGTCACTGTCATGAGGCTGAGGTCCTGATGCTCCCTCACATCCCTGTGGCAGTAGCAGCTCTCTGGAGCCATACCAGAGCTGCTGGTCTGAACCTGGGAAAATCACCAAAAATGCAAGACTGATGAAAGACCTGAGTGGTCTGTGTTTAATTGTATGTCAAGATGTTTTCCTCCCCTTTTAGGACTCAAGTGGCTGGGTTACTCCTGCTGTTGCAGCATGTGATGCTGTAGCCTCTCATTCATAGGGGATTTAGTTCTATATCATGTTTTGGAATTGCTTGGTGGTTACTTTGGTCAGCAACTCCTTAGGAAAATGGACAAAATGCACAGAAGCTTTTGATACTTTGAAGTGAATCCAGCAGCAAGAGCAGTGATTAGAGAGGAGAGGTTTTGCTCATGCACTTTGCTTGTTAATGAGAGAAGGTAGACAGAGAGAAATGTGCAGACAGCCAGGGCTGTCAGAACTCTGGTATCTCCATTTGCCTTTGACAGCAGGCAGCAGGAAGGTGGGATGGTCTGGGAAAGGCCTGGGTGTGCCCAAACCCAGCCCACTTTGGGGACAGAGGCTGTTCTGGGCATCACCCATGAGCTACAGCTCTAGAGCTTTTCCCAGGGAAGCCAAACCAGGTTCATGCAGACCCTGTCACCCCCACAGGCACTTTTTTGCTGTCTCTAGCCCGTGTCTTCAGATGCTGCTGTTCCATCCCAGCCTGCACAAGGGAAACAAGAGCACAGAGGGCTGGGATGACAAAAGCTCTGCTCTCTGTTACAAGATTCCCAAGAGCTGTGTGACTGAGATGAGGGGAATTGAGGCAGCTGTGGATGGTTTTGCTTCGTGGCTAATTTATCATCACACAAGCAGACATCAAAATTGGGATGTTTGCCAAGTGCTTTTCCCATCTGTGGGATATTATTGCATGGGGTGGAGATGGAAGGGTCAGTCCTGTCTTAGAGATCTATATGCTGATGTAGAAATAATTAATGTCATATATTTCTATTCTAAATGTCTCATCTTCCTTTCTAACCAGGTACTGGAGCTGGTATGAAGGGTTTTCTCTCAAGGCATGAGGTACTTGGTCCTGCTGATATGCTACAGTATTCATCTGGGAACCACAGTGGGACAAGAAACCAAAACCACCTTGATGTTCCTCCCCAGAACGATCATGTTTGGGTTTTTTTCCATTTATGGACTTCCTAGGACATTTTGAGACACTGGTAACACCAGGAAACTGTCTGCCATCAACATTAACTCCACAGACTTTGCTGGTGGTGGTATGGTTGTCTAATTTTTATGATAGGAAAACAAATTCTTTTAAATAAAAACAAAAAGGAATAATAAAATTTATTGAGCCACAAGCTGAAGCTGGAAGATTGTCTTGTTGCATAAGAGAACAGATTTTCTTGTGAAGGGAGCTTACAGGAGCACACAGGGCTGTCCTCAGTTGCACACCTCCAATTACTTTCATCTGGACTCTTCTTCATCCCCACTGGAAAAAGAAAGTCTCTAAGCCTTACCTGGACATGCAAGCAATCCACTTTGAAATCCCATCATGATACGGTTCTGTTGTCCCTTTGATTTATTAATTCTTTTTTAGATATGTTGAGAAATGTCACCAAGGTTGACACCACTGGAGACTGAAGTCCTCTAGTCATCAAGAAGAGAAGGACACCTTCCCTTCCCTTCCCTCCTCTCCTTAGAGCCCTTCCTTGCCCCAAAGGGGCAGTTCCAAAGGAGAGGATGAAGCTGTCCTCCTGTCCATGTGGGCCACCTGCCAGCAGCGAGGTGCTGAGATGAGGGAGCTGCAGTTGCTGGGACCTGGACTGAGCTTGCCAAGGCAGCGTGGGATGAAGATCTGCCTCCCGCTCACCTGGCTGTGTGTGACTATCTCAGCTGCAGGAGGAAGCTTCTAGATCCAGTTACCAAAGCCCTGCACCACTCAATCACCTGTGTGGTCTGGTTGTGTTTGCCCCTCTCTGCACACCCTGCAAGCCAAACGTCTTGAATGTTGGAACCAAGAGAGGGGATGGAGTTGGTTTGTAACGTGTTTCAGAGCCATGATATAAGTAGCCTTATTTTTAATGGTCATGCATACACTTAATTGTACATATGGAGGGGGAATAAACCATGAAAGTGAGAGTTGTTGTTGCTTTCTTGGCAGGATAGCAGAGCAGGTAAGAAGGTGCAGATGGTCCTCAGGAGCAGCAGCCAGGTTAAACTGTCAGGATTGCTGCCAGAACTCATTCAGCTCCAAAGTGCATTTGGTGGGCATGGCATCTTTTCCCTGCCCTGGGTGTCAAAGGTGCAGTGCAGACAGTGATACCTGTGGGAAGTGTTTTGTTCTGCAAACAGAATCCTTTTCCATTCACTCACTGCAGAATGTGTCTCCTCCATGCCACAGGGGCTGGGATTGACGCAGGGACTTTGCTCAGGTCTCTTGTCCTCCACATGTTAAAAGCCTGACTCTGATTTCCCAGGAGGATTGTGTAATCTCCTCACACCCTTTGGGCACAGAGCAGGGAAGAAGAGCAAGGATGCTCTTGAGGATATGAGTAAAGAAGCAGGGATGAAGCCTTGTGGCAGAACTGAGGACAGCTCCTGTCCTGGTTCAATGCTGGTGCATGTTTCTAGAGGGGGTTCTGTGCTCGTTCAAAGGTAGGAGGATGTGGGACACACCACCAGTAGCTTCTGGAGAGTCTATCCAGTGGGGAGAAAAGTGATGCTGAGCTCCAAGGGGAGAGCAGGATGCATGGCTCTCAGATGCTGCATTCTGGTTTTCTTCCATGATTTCTGGTGTGTCAGTGTGAGGAGAGAAGGAAAGGAGAGAGGAGAGAGCACAGCAGCTTGTGTCCTGCTCGGGAGTGTTACCTGCAGGTCTCCCTTGTATGAGTAACCTGAGTCACTGTGGCAGAAGAAAACAAAATTGGTTCCCTCTGCCTGATGGCAGCTGTCTGACACATCCCACTGAGCACTAGCTTCATTTCCATTTTGCTGCATTTTAAGAGAATTTGGTGTGGAGTGTCTGTGCTGAGCATCCTCTCCAAAGGCAGGCTGATGTGATGATCCATTACCACTGCTCTTCCTGCTTCCCCTGCTTTCAGGTGTGGCTCTCCCCCAGCCTCTGGCTTATCACTGCCTACTAATTTATTTTGCAAACTGCCCTGGCTGCTGTTGTACCCCAGCCTGTTGGCAGGTGACCTCATTCCTTCTCTCCCCCCACTTGAAGATCCTCTGGTTTTTAAATTGAAATTGCTCTGACAAAGCCAAGATCTTTAAAACAGAAGAAAAAAGCAGCTGTTTTGAATGCTGTGAGGTTACTCCTTGAATTAAACAGGGAAGGATGTTTAACATTGGCTGCCTTTATTTTTTCAGTTTTCATTCTGTTTCAATCAAGATAAAATGCAAATTTAGTGTCTGGCCCTAATTAGAAACACAGCAGCTCATAAACACAAGTTGATGGCAATTTTTTGCCTCTGTCTCTTTGTTACAAGAGGTAATGCTCCTTATTTTAATCCCCTTAATTTTCTTGCCCTCAGGTAACTCTTCACAGTTGACAAATTAAGTCGCATATAATTACTGTAATTTTATTTGTTTTTTTTAAACAGTATGTGGTCAATATTTTTTTTAATTAGCCACCAACTCAACAAATGGTTCCTGTCAGGTTTTCAGCCTTTTTAGAGTTGGGGGGTGATTGACTTTGGGAGGGATGTTCTTTGGTCCAACCCCCTGTGCAGAGCAGAGTTTACTCCAAGTTGGATGAGGTTGCGTCAGGGCTTGGAGATGCTCACAACTCAACCAAGCAAGGATTGAAGATTCCCAAGTCCCTCTGGAAAACCTGTTCCAGCACTCAACCACTCTCCCTGTGGAAATTAATTGCAGATGGTGGGCACTTGGAGTCTTTATTCTCACTTTCTTCTTTTGAGAAAACCAGATTTACAAAGCCCTTCACTGGAAGCTGCCCCAGAATGGTTTTGCCTCCAGCTCTCATGTCCTTGCAAGAGGTGTTAGGTGAGTCAGATTTTTTGAGAAAGGGAATTTAAAACCTTTCTTGGCCAGCCAGCATCTTCAATTAACTTTAAAGCATTTAACAGAAGAGTAGGAGGAACATGCCTCAGTGCTTAAAAAAAATTCAGTGCTGGAGGGAATTGAAAATGATGGTCAATGGGAAATGTAAATTAATATCAATATGTCAGGGCTTTCCTGCAGTGAGTGTGACCAGCTGCTAATGCCACTGTTCCACCCCAGTGCTGAGCCCTGTTTGTTTAGGGTAATTTTGTTTAACTATGGAAGGTCATAATGACATCAGCAGATAATTGAGAAGGCAAATTAACTCCTTTCCAGCTGAAAAGTCCTCTTCCCTTTCTCACTGCTTTTCTGGAGGCCAGAGATACCCAGCAAGGACCTGCAGCAGCCCAGGGGTGAGTAGAGAGAGTGAGTAGCTTCACTGTGGAGAGCTCCTCTTGTGTGCCAGCAGCTCCTGGTGTCCTGGCAGGCAGCCAGAGGGGTGGTGGCATCCATCCTGCCTCCTGCCAGCCTTCACCACTGCTGCAAAGGTTTTCCTTGAGCCCAGCCTCGGGGCATGCTCCTCACCTGATCTCAGACAGGGCTTTTCCCTCCTCTCAGCAGTGTGGAGACTGTGTCCTGCACTTGTTATGGAATATCTGTAGAGGTCAGGCAGTGTCACCTACCTTAAATGCTGAGCCTCTGAGAGGTTTGCCTGGTGAGAAAATGAGCTTGAGACCATGGGATCCACAAGTTAGAGCAACATCAGTGGCACAAGGACCAGAGCCCACATCTGTCTCCTGGAGAAGCACCTGTAGCACTAGTCCCTCCCCCTCCAGCCTTCTGGTAACCACCACCACATGGTTTGCTTTAATTTTGCTTTCAGAGCAAGCTGCAAATTCTTGAAGTGATGATCATCTCATCTCTGTTCAGTTACAAGGCAGTATTTGGGTATGTTAAGTCTTTAAATTCTTCTTAATTTAAAAATGGTTAGTTGGGTTAAAGCAAGATTAATTCTCTGCTCTGTGTGTTAACCAGCCATTTGAATTAAGTAGGTCTTGCCAAAAAAGCTGGTTTAAATCTCTGCATCATAGCTTTCCCATGTTAAATCTGGCTCTGGCTGATGGCTGGCCATTGTTACTCAGCACAGGCAGGACAACAATTTGCCCTCCAACATCAAGCAGCAGGGAGAATTTCCTAGGAGGGGAAAGCAAGTGCTGCTTTTTGGCATCTCTTAGAAATAAATAGTGAGGAAGAAAACTAGTATGAACTTTCCTGAGCAGTGTGCAGGGGATGGTTCCACCTCTCCCAGACCACAGCATCTCTCAGGGCTCCCTGGATCATGAACATTTCAGGTGAAGGAGGGCTCCACATGCACATCACAGCCTCTCATCTGCCTGGAACAGAAAGCCTGCAGTGTGCCTGCTGCCATCAGTGGGCTGTGGTGGAAAATAGCTCATCAGGGAGTGAGGGGATAAAGCCAATCTCATCTGAAAGCTGCTTGCCTAAAACCTCTGATCCATGCACAGAGAGAGAGACAGGTTTATTCATCTCTCAGTTCTGCCTTCTCCAGTGTCTCCCAAATCTGTTCAGGGAGTTGTATTACCTCAGTGCTCTTGTTTGACTCCCAAAATTTGGGTGTGGAGAATGCATGAATAGCAGAGTGTGAGTGCCATGAGCATCTCTAACACCATCATCCTCCCTGAAATCCTTCCAGATCCTCCAGGCATCTGAGAACTGGGGAGCACACTGTCTCAGATGATAATTTGGGAAGATAAGAATTTGGGAAATAATTTTGGAGGTATAGGCTGTCTTTAGGAGCCCTGAGTAACAGCACATGACTCCCAAACCCACAAGCACTGATGTGCCCTTGCAGCCCCAGGAGCCTTTAATCCATGAATGAGAAGTGTTTGTTTCAGGATTAACTCACCATAACCCCCTGAACATCAGGAGGCTCCCAGGGAGGGCCCCCCAGCACGGTGTGTGTGCCACAGGCACGGGGCTGGGCTGAGCCATGGATCTGGGAGGGCACTGCACCCTCTGTGTCCCCTTCTCCATCCCACAGTGACACCAGGGATGGGCAGCTCCTGCTGCAGGATCCCAGCAGCTCTCTCCAGGGATGGGAACATGCTCAGCAGCTCTGAGCATGTCCTTAGGGGACTTATTTCAACAACAAGTTTGTCTTGATTACAGTGCTTAATCTGACTTGTCAAGATCTCCATAAAACCATTAGGGTTGTTTAAGAGGGAAAATCCACTCCTTTTGTCCCCTCAGACCTGAGCAGGAGCTGGTCTGAAGCCACCAGGGCAGCTGCTCCTGTGCCATCAGCTGGGTCCTGCCTGCAGGGATGGGCCCTCACACCCCCAGCACGGTGCCAGGGCTCAGCTCCCATTTTGCACATTTTGGAGTCATTACTCAAGGCACTTCCAGACTTACTGGAAGCCCTGATGTCTCCTGTATTCCCATTTGTCTGGGAAGCTGGTTTTTCCTCAGTCACAACTCCATTTTCAGCCATCTGAAGACACAAGTGAGGATTTAGATTGCTTGGATTTTGACTTAAGTTCTTTGGCTGCTTCTGCTGAAGCAGCAAAGGGAGGTTTGCCATAAACTACAGAGACTTACTTTGTTTATTGCTTAATAGTTACAAAAACAATTACCAGGAGCCAGTGGCTCTTTCCTGGTCCTGTGGTGACCAAATAAAACATCCTGAAGCTGGCATTGATCCGCAGAGAGCACAGCAGCCCGTGCCTGCCTGGGGCAGGGGGTGCTGAGGGGAAGGGAAGTGGGGCTGACCCCTCCAAGGCAGCAGAGCATCACGCTCCAGCAGCACCAGGCTGGGCTGAAAGGGGCCAAAGCCCAGCAGACCGTGATGGCACAGCCCCGGGGAGGGCTCTCAGTCCTGGCAGGGACAAGGGACAGCCCTCCCTGGGGCTGTGGGGATGGCAGAGGGGCAGGAGAGCTGATTCCCAAGCTCTTGGAATGGGATGGGATGATGGGTTTATGTTTCTAGCGAAGGGCAGTGCAGCCAGGGAGAGTTCAGAGCACCACATCTGTTTTGTGAGATCTTAAGCAGCTTCTGCCTGGTGCTAGTGGAGAGGACATCCCTGCATGGCCCAGAGAGAAGAGGAGAGGATGGCACCGAGTACAACCTGTCCCCACCCCCTGCTTTCCTCCCGTTCAGGTTTTATCCCTGTAGGAGATTAATGGGAACTCTTTGTCTTCTAACATGACTGTACCTTATGAATTCCCTGTCTCGTCCTCATCCTTTAAATTATCCACATAATAAAATATGTATTCAGTGATTCCAGGTCATAATTTGATCTGCTTAGGGAAGAAAAGGAATGATAGAGAAGGGTTGCCAGCATGTTCAGCTCTCCTCCATTTATCTTTATTTATCTTCTTTTTTCCTAACAACTTGTGTGCAGCCAAGTGATGGAAATTCCAGTTCCTGTGTGCAGGACAAGCATCCCCCTCGTGGCCCCCAGCTGAGCAGGACCCACTGAGCTGCTGGCAAAGGAGATATCTGAGGGGGGGTGACCCATCCCAAATAAATGGATTTTGGGATTTTTAAATCCCAAAACTTGGGGTGGTGACTCCTGCCTTGCCCTCACTGCTTCTGGGATCAGTTTTATCCAAACTGTAAAGTGGTAAAACCTTGCCTCCATGCCAAGCCCACGTGTGTGCTGGTTCCTGGAGCAAAGTGGGTGTGCAGGAGAGGCACATGGAGCTCTGGGGATGTGCCCAAACTGCTGGCAAAGGCACAATGGCATGGCCCTATCCCAAGGCAGAGACATGGGGTTAAGGTTCCTTCCTTTGTACAGCTCTGCAGCTGCCAGAGTTTCATTTTAATACCAGATTTAAAGTCTGAACATGGGTTTAAATTATTTCACTACATCCCTGTGACATCTAAAAAGCCTCGTGCATGGCAATAGCAGTGCTAAAGGGCATTTCTGCACTTGAGAAAACCCCAGGAATCTGTAATATCCTGATGTTGCTGAGGTGTGCTGCAATTCCCACCAGGGCTGGGAAGCTGCCTGTGCCCCACAGGCCTGCAACGAGGAGGAGGAGGAGGAGGAGGAGGGAGAGGGAGCCCAGCACCTCCAGGGCAGCGTGTCCCAGGCATGGAGCACCCCCAGGCTCCCATGTGCAGGAGGTAGGAGACAATTTGGGCTGGGAGGGGGCTTGTCCTGTCCTGCACAGTGGCAGGGAGGCTCTCCCTGCTGGGCTGCACCAGAGCAGTGATTGTGCCAAGAGCACACGATGCTTGTTTGCAATAAGAAATCAGGATTTAAAATTTAAATTTTAGATTAAAATTTAAAAATTTAGCCAGGGACTGACATCTCCTGTGTATCCATTTCCCCCATGGCTCTTTTCAAAGCTGTCTGCCTGCCTGGGGGCCTGCAGAGCCTCTTCTGGTGGGATGCAAAGCCACGGGGTTCAATGGCAGGGGTGGGGGGTGTCAGCACTGCCTCTTGGGAGGCAGGAATTTGGGTGAAAGCAGCCAAAAGAAAGCTTCAAGGAGCTGCAGCACCACTTGCTTTGAGCCCCCAGGGGCTGTTTGCCTCTTGCCTGTGCTTCTAAGGGCTGTTTGCTCTGCTGATAGAGGTGCTGTGCATGTCTGGCACTGCTGGTGGGTGAGAACGCAAAGGCTCGTCACAGGGATGATGCTTTAATGATGATGATGGGTTACCCTGACCCCAAACAGGCCAAGAGGGACAAAAGCCAGACTGGACCCACCTGGCATGGGGCTCCAGGCATTTCTGAGCACCCAAGGCCTTGCTGCTGCACCTTCTGCTGTGGGCAGTGGGGCAGAGGGGTGAAGACAATGTCCCAAAGCTCCCAGAGTATTTTAGAAAGCTGGAACTGTTGTGCTTTGCCTGCTGTACACGTGGCTGGGCTTAGATAAACCCTCTTTTTGGCTTGGCCCTGAGAGCAGGGGGAGATTTTCAGTTTGCTTTGCATGAAGAACCTCAGTTTAGCAAAGGAAGGAGATGCTCCATCCAATGTCTGCTCTCAGTCCTGCCTGCCCAAACCCCCTGCTCTGCCTGCAGCCTGTCTCCATCCTGCTGGGCCAAGAAACCCCTGGTGCCTTCCCCAGACAATGTGTTGAGGCTGGAGGTGGCAGCCCCATGGCAGAGCCCCCTGGGCAGAGCCAGCAGGGGCAATCTCTGCCCCACAGCCCTGCCAGCCTGGCCACAGCTCCCTCTGGGCTCCGAGAGGGACCCTCAGGAGAGAGAGCCCCTGCAGGGTGACAGCTCTGTCCCCTCTCTCCATGGCTCCAGCCATCTCAAACACCATGGAGGGGTGGTTGGGAAGGTGTCTGAGCACAGGCTGGCAATAGAACAGCTGTTAAATGCAGGGAGGCACAGCTGATGCTGGGGAGAAGCAGAGAAATCGCTGCCAGCAGCAGCCTGGAACCCAAGGATGGGGCAGAGCTTTGCACCCACTAACCCCAACCTCAGTGATGCCCCATGGCTGTCTGTCTCCTCCTGGGCATGCTCAGGGAGACAGGGAAAGGTGGGCAAGACCAACACTCAATGCCAGCAGCTGCCACATCCTTGTGCAATCAATGTGTCCCCATGCTCTCAGCACCAAAGCTGTGCCTGTCCTTAACCTGCAAGATCAAAGAATCCATCTGGCTTCTCGTGTGCTCCTGGTGATCCCTGAGCACAGGTCTATGGGATGTTTTCTGAAAAGCCTCCTCTCCTAATGGCTGTTTTATATACAGGCATGTTGGCTAACCACACCTGCTGCAGCAGCTGGGCCTCACACCCATGCTGCTCCATGATATTGATATTTATTCACAGGTAAAGCATTGCAAACTGCTTGCTCACTGCGAGACAGACTTCCCCTGGCTGCACAGCCAAGGTGTTTGCTTCTCCCCACAGGGCCAAAGCTGGACACAGCCTCAGGGGCAGCCCAGGCTGGAGCTGCCAGCAATCACCCACCTGAGCTTGCCTGCATTTCCCACCGCTGGAGCATCTCAAGGTGTTCCTCCTCTCCTGTGGAAACACAGCCTGCACTGAAGGAGCTCTTTGCAGTGCACTGGGGAGTGGCTTTCCCAGCCCCTCCCCAGGAGGACTGAAGCCCTGGGGGTATGGACAACACAGCACCTGAGCTGCCTTGCCATAAAGCTCACATCTGTTTGGTGGGATGGCTTTTTGGCTCTGTTGCCATTCTCCACACCCTTGGCAGCACTCACATTCTATGACAGCAGATAATCTGGAGGCTTTGATTGAAGGGTTTATTGCTCTCATGATTACAGTCAAACCTTTTTTAATATCTCTTTGGTTTACAGCGTGCTGCTCCCTCTCATTACAGCCCCTGTGTATCCTGCAAGCTCTGCTGTCAGCCCCCCATGGCCCCTCATTCTGAGCATCCTGCCAGAGCCCTGGGCACCCATCCATGGCTTCAAGGATCTCCCCAGAGCTCCCAACTCCCACCCTAGAAACTCAGGAATCCACAGAGAGCCCTAAGAACTTCCCCCCACCATAACCCACATCCACCCGAGGTCCCCAAATATCCCCACAGCCTTGAGCATCCCCCCGTGGGGTTCCAAGGGGCTGCAGTGCCTGGTCCCCAAATCTATCCAAGGTTCCCAAATATCCCCACAGCCTTGAGCATCCCCTCCACGGGACTCCAAGGGGCTGCAGTGCCCGGGATGCTGCCCTGCCCCTGCGGGCTGGAGACCTCTCCGGGTCTGTTCAGCCTTCCCGAGGGGAAGGCGGTGCCTGTCCTTGTCTATAATTGAAATAGATGGAACCAGGACGGATCAACATCTAATTCCTCGCCTGGGTGAGTGGAGACATATGTTTAATTTCCTGGTAATTGGGGCTGGGAGCCGCGCTCGGTTCCCGTGTGCGCTCGGGAGGGAGGATGGCGCTGCCCCGCTCCGCACACGCGGCTCTGCTCAAGAGATGCTCCCCGGGGCTGCGCTCCCCAGCGTCCCTCCCAGAAGGAATAAACGCCATCTCCCGAACTTCTTCTGCAGAATTCCCATCGCCACGCACCTCCAGGGAAGCAGCAAGGATGCTAAAGCCCGGGGAAGTGGGCGGGCGCTGGCTGCAGATCTGTTTTCACGCAAGTTTTCTTTTGAGAGAGGAGCAGCGAGAGGGGAGGGATGGGAACAGCAGCGTTTCACTGCTGGGAATCCCCCCAGGACTGCACAGGGAAGAGATCTTGGGGCTCTCAGGCCAGCCCAGAAGGTCTCGTTCACTGCAGAGTACTTTTCCTGTCGCTGGAGTGATGATGGAAACCCCCGAGGCTCAATCCCCACTGGCATCAGCAAGGCAGGCTTGTGGAACACGAGGGGGCTTGTGCTGTGTGGGTGATGATTGCCCAGAGTCCCAAAGTGAGCACGAGCAAAACAGAGAGGAAAGGGAATTGAAATGATCTCCCAAATAATTTCTCTAAATCAAGGTCTCAGTTCTTCCCCCAGGGACCCCTTCAGACCATCCATGCCTCTTGCAAGCCACATGCTCTTCCCTCCAGAGACTGTCCCGTGGAAAACTTCTTGTGTTGGCCACAAAACAAGCTGGTTTCCCATTCTGGGGTGCACTTTCCTCTGAAGTACATGTAAGAGCAAGGGATTTTGTCTGTCTCTCCTCAGCATCATTAAGGTCTCATTAAGGACCCTCAAAGAGGGGCGACAGCTTTGGGCTCTGCTTGACCCTGCTTTTCCCTGGCAGAAAGGAATAACCTTCACAGGAACTGGAGCACGTGGGTTTTACAGCCAGGCACCCTGCTCGGAGGGACTTGACTGAGAAGCTGCTCTTTTGTGCATGGTCACACTCAACACATGAGTTTTGGGGACGTTGCCCTTGACTTTGATTTGCAGGCTCATTGTTGTGGCTGGGCAGTGACTCCTCCAGCTGGAGAAAGCCAGGAGGGCCTGATCAGCTGTTCCAGTCTTGTTTACATGTGGCTTCTTGGGCTTTTTTCCATCAGCATGGTCCAAGGAATGTGATTTTGGTCATGCTGGTACATCTGTAAAGCCAAAGCTGAAATACCTCATTTCCAACTTTTGCATGACAGTGATGCCTTAGGCTTTAGCTTTTATATTTTTCAGATTCTGGGCTGCTTTAGTGTGTGGGTCTGAGCTTTATATTAAGGGATGGTGAGCTCTGTGCACAGAGCAGGGAGACAAAACAATTCCTGCTCTAGCTGGGGACCAAGGACAAATGATCCAAATCTCAGCCCCAGAGCACAAACAATGTGGGCTGGAGAGAGAAAAACAAGAAGGATGGGACTCCATAACCTAAAACTATTAGACAATTAACTCCAATAGACAATCAACAATTAAATAAAGCTATTAGACAATTAACTCAAATATGCAAATGGACCAGAACTTATAAAAGTGAGAGACCCTGTGACCAATTGTCCATTTTGCGACCATTTTGGTTCATCTTGGGTGCAGCCCTGGCTGGGCTCTTGTGCTGCCCAAGGTGCATCCATTGAGGCCTTTTGATAAATCCTTGCTTTATTCTTTAACTCTGTTCTAGGTCAGCCTTGACAAGGCATCAATAATCAAAGTTGTCTCCCAGCTCACTGGCGGCACTCAGGGTGTAGCTCAGCCAGGTTTAGTTATCTCCAGTGTCTGAGCCCATCCCAAAATCCCTACCTGCATCCTCAGGGTGGTGGGTTTCACTCTGTGGGAAGGTACAGGACTCCCCACACACCCAAGTGTGCAGAGCTGAACAGCTCATCACTATTAATGGCCTTTACACCTCTCATTGAGCTTCCCTATTATGGAGGTAGGAGGGAAATTAGGTAATTTATCCAAAGCAATGTGGGGAAACTGGGACATGAAATTGGACCTGAGGAGTCATGGACCATTTAGGACCACCTTGTTCCTGTGACTGACAAAGGTCTGTTTTAACACACCAGGACAGAATCTCTAACCTGAGGAAGTAGCTTGCCAAGAAACCTATCCAAGTTTTGTGCACAATCAGGTGGAATTGCTCTTCTCAACTTCAGTTCACCAGCTCAGCTCTGAAAAAACACTTTCTATTGTCAACAGTGCTACTCATTGTTGAGCAAAAAGCTTTTGGAGGCTCATTACTTTCAATATTCAGGTAGGTTATGATGTTCAAAGGAATTAGAGTGCTCCAAATATGCTGTGGCTACCTGCTCCCTCCTCCCCAGGCAGCTCTGTTCCCCTGTCCTGTCATGTACAACTGATACCCCAACCTCCCAGCTGGGTAACAACCTTCCCTCTCTAATGTAAATTAATCTCTGGGGGGTGTCAGAACCCAGAGCTGTGGGTACTACCCACACCTGTTCTGTGCTATTACAGAATTCCAGAATGGTTTGAGTTGGAAGGGACTTTAAAGTCCATCTCATTCCACCCCCAGAAGACCAGGCTGCTCTGAGCTCCATCCAGCCTGGCCATGGACACTTCCAGGGATCCAGGGGCAGCCACAGCTGCTCTGGGCACCCTGTGCCAGGGCCTGCCCACCCTCACAGGG
>JAWWEY010000005.1:26502223-26513707 GCA_035582745.1 Loriotus luctuosus | reverse complement strand
ACTGCCAGGGATCCAGGGGCAGCCACAGCTGCTCTGGGCACCCTGTGCCAGGGCCTGCCCACCCTCACAGGGAAGAAATTCTTCCTAATATCCCATCTATATCCTAATATCCCATCTAACCTTGGCAGTGGGAACTCATTCCCCCATCTCCTGTCACTCCATCCCCATCCAAAGCCCTCTCTTTGGAGCCCCTGCAGTCACTGCAAGGGGCTCTTAGGTCTCCCTGGAGCTTCTCTTCTCCAGGCTGACCAAGACCAGCTCTGTCAGCCTTCCCTCGCAGCACAGCTATCCCAGCCCTCCGACCATTCCTGTGCCTGGATTTGCACCCAGACCCCAGGAACGCTAAGGTCAAACTCAGTTGGCTCTCACGTTGCTTGCACCCCATTTTACCCCTTTCCCCCTCTCCTCTCTCCCTCCCGTTCTCTCCCGCCGCCCCGGAGCCGTGTCCGGGCACCCCGCCCGCCGTGCCCCGCGCACCCTCCTGTTTTCTAAACCAAACAGGAGGAAGAGGATGGCTACCAGGAAGAAGCGGATTGAGAAGGGGAGTCGAGCAGATCCCAGGGGGTGGAATTCGCATTTGTATGGGGATAGTTTTTCTGAGTCGGGGGTTGTTTGGGCGAGTCAAAAGTTCAGTGCAGTTAGGAGGATGCTTAGGGTCAGTGATAGGGCCAGTATGAATAGGATTATGTTTATTACTCTTCTCTGGGTTTAAACCAGATTCTAAGGATTGGAAGTCGATTGTAATTAATACACTAGAAGAGTGAGATCCTATATAAACAGGGGGCGCGGGGGCCCGGCGGGCGGTGGGAGGGCTGCGGCGGCGGTGCCGCCCGGCTGCGCGGGCGGGATTTTCCTCCCTCCGTGCCGCCTCTGCCCGCTAGGCGGCTGCGAGCGTGCGGGAGAGCCCGGAGCGGGCAGCGAGAGCAGGGGAGAGCCAGGAAAAAAAACGGGGGGCGGGGGGGGGGAACCGAGCTGCTGAAATTTAAGGAGAGGACGGAGCGGCAGCGAGGCAGTGCCGGGGTCGCTGCTCTCGGCCGCAGCAGCCACAGGGGCCGCCGGTGCCAGGGAGGGCGCCAGGCCGAGCCCGGGCACCCGCGGAGCGGGGCCGCCCCACGCGCATCCCGGCGGCAGCAGCAGGAGCGGCCCGGCTCGGCCCGGCCCGGTGAGTGTGCTCAGCACCGCGGACAGCTCCGTGCTCCGTGCTCCGCCTCGCGTTCCGCGCTCCGGGCTCTGAGCTCCGCGCTCCGGGCTCTGGGCTTCGTGCCCCGGCTCCGCGCTCCGGAGCACCGCGCTCCGCAATATGAGCTCCACGCTCCACGGCGCTGAGGTCCGTGTCACAGCTCCGCGCTTCGTGTCACGGCTCTGGGCTCCGAGCTCCGCGCTGCTCTGCCCCGCGCTCCGCGGGCACAGCGCTCCGCGCTCCGCGGGCACAGCCGCGCCCGGCCCCGGCTGCCCGTGCTCTTTGCTCTGGGTGCTGCCCCAGCCGTGCCCGGCCCCGGCTGCCCGTGCTCTTTGCTGTGTGTGTTGTCCCTGTCCAGCGCAGCGGAGTTGAGCGCGAAGGGAAGCGGCGGAGGGCAGAGCCGCGATTCCCCCGCCGCGCCGCGGGGTCCGCCCGGCCCGACCGCGGGCGAGGGGAGAGGGGGTCTGTTGGTTGTTTTTTTTTGGGGGTGGTAAAGGCTGCCTGCACTTTCTGCAAGTTCCTTTTGTGGCTGGAATGAGATGGAAGAAATTTGGCTCTCGGCACCTGCGTCACACGGAGACAGTTCGTGGGGGGAGGAGGCTCCTTGCTGCATCCTTGCAGGCAGCGCTGGGGGGCTCGTTCACACCCTCTGCCCGCCAAAGCCAGGCTCCATCTCTCCTTCCCAGCCCGCTCCTCCCTTCCGCCCTCGGCTCCCACTCCCCGCGGGGGCAGCAGCATCCCCGGCTCCGGGAGCTGGAGCAAACCCGAGCAGCCTCTCCCTCCCTCCCGCCTGCGCCTGGACGCTGTCGGCGAACGCGAAGCCCAGCCAGGCTCTGCTGAGCCTTAGCCTCGGCTTTCTGCTTCAATTCACCAAAGTTTGAACGCAGTTTTTGCCTGCTCAAGCAGCACGGCTGCCTTTCCGTAGGAGAGGGGAGAGCTTCGGGCTGGAGGATGCTGCTCCCTAAACCTGAGCACAGCTGCGACTTTCAAAGGCAGGGAGCGGAGCCTGCCTGGCCAGGTCACGGCTGGCGGAGGGGCGCTGGATGGAGCACCTGGAGGAAGGGACGCCGAGGGCGTGTCTGAGGAACGCATTAATTAGGCGATTTTCATTAGCAGTCACCTGCTGTGGCTTCTGACAGAATCCATCCACCCGGAGAGGCGGAGAAGGCTGAGCCCAGTGCGGGGGATCCTTCCTGGAGCGGCAGGGGGCTCGATGGAAGGAGGCATCCCTGTGCTCTGCCGTCCTGGCTGGAAATGGGGAGCACCTCGCCTCTTTAAGCTCCTGCCTGTGTGTGGGCTGGGCAGCTGAGAGCAGGCATCTCCCATCAAGGAAGGGTCAGATTCGGGCATTGGGGTCTGCCCCTGCATCTCCCATCAAGGAAGGGTCAGATTCGGGCATTGGGGTCTGCCCCTGCACCGCATCCCCGCGGGAGCAGGGAAACTGAGGCCGGGGGAATGGGCAAGAGGAGAAGGCTCGGTAGGCAGGCAGGAGGCTCAGAGGGGCTTTTCCTGCACCCTCGGTGGAGCATGAAGGGTTTCTTTGAATCTCAGGTGCTCACAGCCACGAGCCACAAACGCCCGGGTTGGTACGGGGAGGCTGGGTGGGGAGAGGAGCCCCGGAGCACCGCCGGGTCCTCCTGCCCCCCAGGGCATCTGAGAGGCGATGTCTGCCCGGGAACTGGGCTTTTCCTGCAGCCACAGGGCAGAGCTGGGCCCTGCGGGGGGATGGATCCATCTCTGTGACCACAGAGCCAGGAAAAGCCCTGCTGGCTGCTGGGGCCCGTGGTGCTGGTGCTGGGTTTGCCTGTGAGGCCTGGCAAACAGGGATGGAGAGACAGACTGTTTCTGGGCTGAGCTTGAGGTTTCCCCTGGGCTCCCATGTTTGTGGGGCTGTCTGTGGGGTGCACAGCACCTGCCCTGCACCCCAAAGCTGCTCCCAGGACTCGTCGGGTGGATTTGAGCATCAGCAAGGTGAAGCTGCAGGGACAGTTTGTCACCATGGGTCTCTTGCTGTTCTCCTGAGGGTGGTGCTCCAAGCTCCCCAATCCCCCTAAAACGGCTCAAAACTGTGTTGAGAAGTGGAAACCAATCCTATGGGGGCCCTTCCCTGACACAGCTGCAGCTCCCACGGCTCCTGGGGGGTAACAGGCACCCAAACCTGCTGGGCTGGGGGGCTGCAGGGTGTCTGTGGGGTTCCCAGCCCTCTCCTTGCTACTGTTCATCTGTCAGAGCCCGCAGCAAATGCAATAAAACCCAAGAAAAAGGCTAATTAACAAGTACAAGCATGTAGGGTGTAAAGGAGATGTTTAACCTTATTATATAAACAAACATAAAGGAGACATAAATTAGGCAGGGGAAGAAGTCAATTCATTGATGGAACTGCCCAGGCAGAAGAGATAAAGGCAGCAGGAGGCAGCTGAGGGACGGGGACACGATGCAGCCAGAGCCCGGAATCCTCTCGCCTGTTAATTGTGCCGCTAATGAGAAACGAAATGTCAATGGGCTTAGATCCTGCTCCACCCCTAAGGTGCTCCCAGCCCGGGGAGCAGCATCCCACAGCCAGGGTCAGGGTCCCAGTGAGGGTGAATCTGGGCCTGTTGGGTGCTGCCAGCTGTTGGGTTCTGGTCTCTCAGCCCAGTTTCTGGCTGGGGTTATGGGAGAGGCTGCTGAGTGACTCCCATGGCTGTCAGTGCTGGGAGCTCAGGCTCCTGCACCCCCTGTTTGACAGCACCACCCCTTGCCCACCCCACTGCACCAGAAATAAAATAGGGAAATCAGAAGGGATGGGGATAGGAAATGAAAAAATAAAACAGAAAATACAGGGCAGGTTCAGCAGGTGCCGTTTGTCTGTCTCTTGTTCTGGAAGGGGTTTTCCCCTCATCACTCTCCTATCCCACAAGGCAGGTCCAGTCTCCCTTACAGATGTGCCTGAAATGAGGCCTGGGATGCCCAGCACCCTCTCAGCTGACTTTCAGTTCAAGATTTCCCTGTTGGCTGCCACAGGCCCGAGGGGAGGTGCTTCAGCTGAGTTCCATGGGCACTGAGAGGGCATCTCCCCTCCATCACCCCTGCCTCACCTAGCCAAAGGAATGTCAGTGACCAAGCCCCTTCCCACTGGGAAATACTCAAAGGAACATCCTTCCCTGGCAAACTCTCAGCACCAAACATCCCATCCACATGCTGAGACCCCTCTCCTCCTGTGCTTTCCTATTTCCCCCAGCTTGTTGTCTTCATCTCAGAGCTTGATTTAATTTTCCCTTTGTAATTAGCCATCACAATTTCTCCCAGCAGCTCCTTGATGAGCCCCAGGTAATTGTTTGGTTCTTTCCCTCACCCCCCCCCCTTTTATTTTCCTTGATGCTTTTAAATGTCAAAGCCTGGTATTTCCATAATTCCCATCCCCAGGGCAGGAACCTTGGCAAGGTGCAGGCAGCAAAGCTGGATCCTGGCTTCCAGCAGCTGCTTCCAGTAAAACACAGAGCCTTGAACCAGCCACATGGAGAGCTTGTCCTGCTGGCACCTGAGCCTCTGGGATGGCAAAGGGTGGGAAGAGATGAGCAGGTGAGGGATCAGAGCTGTGGGATGGCACATGTCCCATCTCCTCCTTCCCCTGTGTGGGGGATCAGAGCTGTGGGATGTCCCATCTCCTCCTTCACCTCTGTGGGGTTTGGTGCTCTGGGGGTGATCACGGCCAGATTTACTGGTGGGATGTTAAATTCTCCCCTCATGCTCCCTAAGGTGGCTGGGGTTTAGGAAGGGGTCTGGATTCCCCCAAAACCACCAGAAAAAGGGCAGCAGAAGGTCCCTGCTGAGGTCCCTTTCTTTAGGAGGTCTGGTGAGCAGAGATCTTCATCCAAACATTTTCCTGCTGAGCTGTTTGGTTTTGTGGGCAGCTTGAGCCAGGACAGGCTAGAAACCATCCCAGCTACAACCTCAGGCCTCCCTGCCTCTCTGTCTTTCAGCTTTATTGCTAAATAAACCCTTTTGGGAAGGAATTTCTGCTCCCCATCTCTTTCGTCGAGGTGGATGGAGCTCCAGCAGGTCACCATGGGGAAGATGAGACCTGGAGCCTGTTGCCAGCCTGTGGTGGTGTGGATGATTGCCAGAGAAATTATCCAGGGGTGTTTAACTGGCACCTGGGTGGGTGTGGGATGTTCCTTTGGGCCAGAACTCCCTCTCCTGCTGGAGGAGATCACAAATCCCACACACTTTGGGGGAATGAAATGCTTGTAGCTGCTCCAAGTGTAGGAAAGTCCTTTGGTCATGGCTGCTCTTCTGAGAATGGTTTGGCAGAGGTGAGGGATTTGCTCTCTCCTTCCCCTCCACTCATGAGAGCCATCACAGGAGGGAGGAATCAATCCAGCTCTCTGTCCTTCATCCCCAGGGCAGCTCCCTCCTCTTTCCCCACTCATTTGGGGAGAATGTCCCACTTGAGGGCACTCAGGGGTGCAGCTGGAGGGGGGCCTGGCAGCAGAACTGCTCTGCTGGGTGCTGACATCCCTCTGAAGTGCAGAAATCCTCCCTGGTGGAAGGGAAAAGCCTTGCCCTGCCCTCCTGGCATCCTGGGAGCCAGCGTGGCCATGTCCCAGGGGAAAGCTGCTGTGTTTGCATCAGCTGGAGCTGCTGTCATTGCTGTGCCTGGCCTGGCTGCTGGATTTGGGCACTTCTGCCCTCTCAATGCTGACATTTGGGCTGCTGGCAGTGGGAGGAGGCCCTGGGGGATGGCTGTGCCCACCAAGCCAGCATGGGAAGGGCTGGCCTTGGCTCTCCTCTCACGGCTGGCAGGGGAGGTGCCCCTGAGCCCTGCCCACACCGTGCTGGAGCAGGATGGAGGAGCTGCAGGAGGAGCAAGGCGTGCCCTGGCTCACACAGCGGGCCCCATGCTGGATCTCCATCCCCATCGTGTTCCCAGAGCTTCACCTCCAGGAAGGAGATGTTTCCTGGGGAAGCCCTTGAGCAGTTTCCCTGATGGCTCCTTGGTTCTGGCTGAAATCACGTTACCCAGCAGAAATCCCCAAAAACGTGGATTCCTGAAGTGCGCTGTCTATTTTCCTCCTTTTTTTGGGTTGCTTTTTTTGGGTGGATGAGTCTGTAATCCCCGTGGGGTTTTGCAGCCTCGCTTGGCCGATCACCACGGTCAGGAACAGGTCCTGTCGATGGATGGAGCCCATCCGTGTCCCTGCTGGGTAACGAGGGACACGCAGGGAGCTCCGCCCGGGGCCGCTCCCGCTGCTCCCGCTGCAGGCGGCTCCGCTCCCTGCGGACAGAGCGGGGCCGGTAATTAAAATGCAGATTGATTGGATTCGATCTGCTCGCTGTCCCTCGGGCAAGCCAGGGACACGTTTGTCGTGGGGGATCGGTGTCCTGCCCGCTCCTGCCAGCGCCTCACCTCAAGCGCGCTCTGCTCGCAGAGAGACTGAAAAGAAAATCCCTCTGCAAAGCATCAGCGTTAAACTCGTCTTTAATTACGCATTAATTTATTGCGTGGCACTGGTAACAATGTAAACCAGGCGAACGGCTGCGAGATAGCACGCCGTGAAGTGCCTCATTCGGTAAATAATTTTCACCTAAGTAATTATTTCCTGCAAGGGGAGGGGATGCTGGGAGCACCCTGGGGGCTTTCCTGGCCGCAGGAGGGATGAGCTGGTGGTGTAATTCCTCAGTAATTACTGGGTCTGACGGGCACCCATCACCGCGGGCGCCCCAGAACAATCAGTGCTGCCCTGGGAAGCCACTGGCAGCACTGCTGGGCACAGGTTGGTTGGTTTTCCTTTGGGTTATTTTGTTTTTTATTCTTTTTCTCTCCTATTTTAACCCATCTGCTTGTCATGCTATTAAGGCAGCATCCCCTTTTGCCAGCCGTGCTTAATGAGCACTAATTGCAATGATGAAGGTGCGGGGCTCTGCTCCGCTGGGCGCTGCTCCACCATCATCCCCGCTGCCTGACTCTGGTGGCACTGCTGCCCGCGCCCTAAAGTCTTCATTTTCTGTAGGAAACCTGCTTTAGATGGAGCTGCTCCATTTGTATTTCCCCCCTTGTGCTCCTCTCCAGCTCATCCCGCTCGCCCTCCATCCCCTCTGCCCCCGGCCCTCCCCGGCTCCATCCCCGCTCCCCCCAGCTCCATCCCCGGCTCCATCCCCGCTCCCCTCAGCCCTCCCCGGCTTTCCCCATCGCTCTCCCTCGCTCGGAGCTTTTGTTTGCCCCGGGGCTCGGTGTAAAAGCGCCATTGATGCCATTGGGCGCCGATATGAACAGAGTCTCTCTCCGGCTCTCCAGATGGGCACCTCGGCTCAATCCACGTCCTGTTCTCCGCTGGGGAGTGACAATGAACTCGGGCGGCACTGAGAGACGGAGAAAGGGCTGCTCTGTGCTCCGGGAGACAGCCCTGTCCCCGGGGCCAAAATAACTCCACTTGTTTTATTTATCGACTCCGGGGGGACGGGCTGTGAGCGGCATACAGATGTTGCCACAGCTGGCTCTGCCTGGGACCAGTCCCAGTGTGGGGCAGGGGATGCTCTGCAGTGTCGGTGCCTCGGCATCCCCTGGAGGGTGTTTTGAAATAAAGCCCAGGGCATCTCTATGGCCAAGGGGGCTCCAGCTCCAGTGCCCCGACCCTCACATGGCCTGGCACCCCATTGAAGCTCACACAGAGCCCGGGCCAGCTCAGCTTCTGCTCAGCAGCTCCAGAGTTGGCAAGAGGGAAGGAAAGCCCCTCTTCACGGTGTGTGTGCACACACGAAATGAAGGGACCGATGATGGAAGCTGAAGTGATTTTCTCCTGCTCCCTCCCTCTCTCCCTCCCTCTCTCCCTCTCTGCTCTCCCACGAGTGAATTGGATTAGTCACCTCTTTAATTAACTGTGCTGGTGTGAGCTCTATTAGGTGTTAAATGTTTGTCACAATCCAATTTCAGAAATCCATGCGGCAGGGCAGGGTTTGGAGGCGCTAGGTGGCTGCAGCTCCCCCTCTGAGGCTGGGGGGCACTGGGGCTGTAACCCCACCGTCGGTTTTTGGCTACCCCAGAGGCTCGTTTTGCCCTTGGGAAAGGTCATGCCAGCCCTCTCAGCACGGCGTAGACACAAAGCTGGCACCCCAGGGAGAGGCAGAAGTGTCCCCACGCAGCCCCAGCCCCCTGAGATGGAGATCGGGCTGGAGCTGGGTGTGAATCCCTGCTGGAGCCGTGCTCCAGGGGCCCTGGCCGGCAGCAGGGAGCCTTGGCAGCTGCGCTGGGGCTGAGCTGGGTGAGCCCAGCCCTCTGGGGGGTTTGGGCTGCCCTGCTGAGCCCTGCAGGCCGGGCGCTGTGGGGGGAGCTGGCATCGGCATGCCCAGCAGCCAGGGCAGGCTCCTTGTGAATGAACGCCCGCAGTGGCAGTGAGTGAGCTTCAGCTGCTGCTGTGGAGCCAGCCCAGCTCCTGAGAATGGGCACAGCTCATCTCCTGCAGCCCCGGGGGCAGCAGGTGTGCCAGGCTCCCCAGCCCCTCCTGTGCCTTCATCACTTCTCAGCTCTTTCATCTGTCTCTTAGACAGCTCCTAATCCATGACAAACTTTCACCTCTCATCTCAGTTCCCTGAATAGCCCTGCAGAAGGACTTTATTAAAGCCTGGTGGAAGCTCTGAATTCATTACAGCTCCTCATGCTCCACCACTCCTGCTCTGCTGCTTCCCTGGGCTCAGGGCTCTGCTGCTTTATGTGGGCCCTGTGGGGCTCTTGGGCTTGTATCTTCCCAGCCCAGATTATTATTTATAATTTTTATGTCTCTGTTAATGATGTCTCATTCATTATTTATTGTTATAATTGAATTTGTTTTCTCCCTGCCCTAAATGGTGAGGCTCACTGGCCTCCTGTGTGTGTTTTGTCACAGAGGAGATGAAGCACTGGCTGGACAGGTGGGCACAGCGTCATTCTGCACAGTCAGTTCTGTGCTGTTCAGCATTTTGGGTCTGAAAAAAGCCTCCTGAGTGAATCCTGTAGGTACCCAGGGGTCTCAGCATGGGTCACACACCTCATTCCTGAACTCCTGATGGATTCCAGGAGGGGAGACCACCAAGGGGAGCAGCACATTTGCAGCAGTGGCAAAATCTCTAATCCCTTTCGATTCCTCCTCATCGATTGTGGCTCTAGAGCTGCATCACTCACCCAGAGGCACAGGAGCTGCCATGGGCAGTGCAGTGACAGCCTGGGGCCCTCGTGCAGCACAGCAGGCTGCACCTCACTGCTGTCCCTGCCCTGCATCCCGGATTTCCAGCCTGAAATGGGGGTGTTTGCCCAGCCCCAGGCAAGAGGAGTGGGATGCAGGGGATGCAGGGGCTGGGGCACTGCCTTGGGGAGCAGCTGGGAGGGTTTGGCTCCCATGGGGGCAGCGTGGGAGAGGCCAGGGGGATTTGCAGGCTCCTCATGTCACACATCATCCTCAGGTGTGTCACATCCTCCATGCAGCCCTGCCTCCCCTCTGTAGGAGGGGTTTGGGAGTTATTGATTCCCAGAGCAAGGAGCCTGCTGCTCTGGAGGGCTTTTTCTTCCCAGCAATCAATGGAAATTGTTTATCAGGAACCTGTGTTTGACCTGGACAAGTGTTTCACTGATGCAAACAAAGCTGGGGATGGAGATGAGGGGAGAGCAGGTAAGGAGGGTTGGGAGAGGAGAGGCAGTCATGGGAAGGGCCCAGAGCAGGTGAGAAGTGTTGAGATAAGGAGCAGTCCTGCCTTTCCCTGCTCAGGAGAGCAGGAATGGGGCAGGGACCCACCCTGAGCTCTGCTCTGCCTGGCAGGGGCTGGTGGGCAGGGGGACATCCCTGCCTGCCCCAGGGCCGTGTCCCCATCCAGGCAGCTCCTCAGAGAGCAGAAAGGTGATTTCCTTCAATCAGCAAGAGTGTGAGGGGGGCAGGTTTCCATAGAAATGGGAGCTGGCAGCAGAGGTGGAACAGGCACTGTGAGCCCTGGCAGGGGTGATGCTCTGCCCTGCCCTCACTGCCAAGGGAGGGCTTCTCCCTGCAGCTTTCAGTGTATTAATTCAAGCAAAAATTAATCTATTTGTGATGGAGGTGTTGTTATTCCTGTTGCTTTGGTAGGTTATTTCTTCTTCCTCCATGGTTTGATTTATGCTGTAAGATCCTCAGGAATGACAAGAGGCAAATGCCCAGCCTCAGAATGTTGGGTTGGCAATGAGGGCAGGCAGTGGGCTTGGAAAAAAGAGCAGTTTGAAATGTCAGGGGAGTTGGTGTGATGAGGATGTGGTTAACAGAGGGCAGCCAGGCCAGCAGGTTAATGTGCCTACCCTTTGCAGAATGAACCAGGGGACATTTAATGACTCTAAAGAGCGAGGGCTGGGGTTTACATCTGCTCTTTAAAAAGCCTGTTAAATCCCAGGCAATCTCTCACTCATCACATCCCAGCCTCAGCCCTTGTATCCTCCTGGGCAGGAGCAGAGCTGCCTTTCAGTCCAGCCTTGCACGTCCCATTCACATCCCAGTGCAAGTGCAGGGGAAACCCTCCTGGGGGTTAAAATTAAACTGGGGTGAGAATTCCTGAGGGATCCCATGAGGGCAGAGCAAGATGCAGCTGGGAAAAGCAGATTTATACCAGCCCTGGTGGGGACACTGCCCCAGCAGCACCAGGAGCACCTCGTGGGAGCTGGGGAAGGTGCCTGGCCCCACTGAGCTGGGACAGCCGCGCTCCTCCCTGCCCAGGGCCGGGCAGAGCAGGGCAGAGATGGAGCTGCTGGTGCCCCAGGAAGAATGAAGCATTGTGCTGGTTTGCAGGCAGCTGCAGGAGGGATGTGAGGGCTGTCCCTGCATCCCACACAGCTGGGTGCTGCTCACTCCTGCCCAGCCTGCCTGGCTGGGGGCATTTCAGGAGCAAATCAGCAGCCCATGGGTGAGGATCCATGCATGTGCAAGCCTGGCCCTGCCCCAGGATGTGCTCTCCTCCCACACCAGCAGGGTTTGGGACAGGGTGATGCTGAGTGCATCCCTGCCCTCCTCACCCCACAGGGCTGGTTTGAACCCACCCAGCCCTGAGTGGACCCCCAGGTACCCCCATCCCGGGGAAGGATCCCACCCAGAGCCCAGCAGGACAGAAGGGACCCCCCAAAGCACACACGGGCAGTGCTGGCACCCCCATCACTCCTGTGCTGTGCCACACACAGCCCAGGGCAGCCTGGTGGCTGCTTGATAAATCACTGCCTGGCATGGGTGGGTTGGTGTGACCGTGTTCACAGGGCTCTGAGGATGAGAGAAGAGATGAGGATCTGACTCCATGTTTCAGAAGGCTGATTTATTATTTTATGATATATATTACATTAAAAC
>JAWWEY010000005.1:26489795-26499956 GCA_035582745.1 Loriotus luctuosus | reverse complement strand
TGCCCAAGGCCAGGTTGGACACTGGGGCTTGGAGCAGCCTGGCACAGTGGGAGGTGTCCCTGCCATGGCAGGGGTGGGATGATCTTTCTGATCCTTTCCAAGCCAACCCATTCCATGATTCCATCACTCTGTAGATCATCCCATTGTTGGTGGCTGCTGCAGTTGGTATGACATGGACAGGAGGAAAAGCCTTGCAGGACTTGAGTCTAAAGGGAAAATTCTAGCCCTGAGTTTTTGATAATTTAAAAAATCTTCTTGCTGTAACATATTTGATTCTAAACCTTTATCTCTGTTTTGCCCCCCTGCCAAGGGCTGATGTCCCCTCAGGTTCAGCAGATCTGCCCTGGTCAGCCTGGCACAGTGGGAGGTGTCCCTGCCATGGCAGGGGTGGCACTGGGTGGGCTTTAAGGTCCCTTCCAGCCCAACCCATTCCATGATTCTCTACAGATTATGGAGTGATGAATGAGCCATAAATGTCTCTAAATGTCTGTTTTTGTTTCTTCAGGACATTGAGCTGCGAGTGAAGTGGCCAAATGATATTTACTACAGTGACCTGATGAAGATTGGTGGAGTTCTGGTAAACTCAACACTCATTGAAACAACATTTCATATTCTCATTGGTAAATGTCTGTTTTCAAGGTTTTTTTGCTGATTTTTGTTTATTTCTGGAGGATTTTGTTATCAGTGTCGGTATCAGTAAAAATGGCAACGATGAGAACAAATAATGACAGCAGGCATAAGGAAATAAAGCACAACATTCAATCCAGAGGAAGCACAAAAAGTAAATGTTTTCATTCCTCTTAATAATTCCATATGCTTGACAAGTAAAACATAAATGCAAGCATCTGGATTGGTGTAGTAGAGTTCAAAGGAAGAGCATTTCATGGGAGAGGGAAATTGTCCTCCTTGATTTATTGCAAAACCAGTGGAATATACTGAAAACTCCATCCTTTTTTCCCAGTTTATGGATTTTTTGGAACATGACAAATAGTTAAATGAAGAACATGCCTTTTAAATCAGAAGAACTACATGCACAGAGTAATGTTTTTTCATTTTTTAATTATTGAGATGTTTTTGTCATCTCTAGTCTGATAATCATCCTGTTCTTTGATAAGGAAGTTTTTCCCCTAAGCATCTCAGATCTGCTCAGAAACTTTCCAGATTCTGTTTCCAAAAGTAATTGTCTCTGCTGTGGATAGAAAATTGAAAGAAAATTCCTTAGCAAGTCTAAAAGGGTAAAGAAAACGATGATATTTGCTATTTGAACGTAGCACAAGTAAAGTGTCCTGCAAAGATGGAGTGGCCATGGTGTTGTTTCTGTCAAAGTTCTGTGATTTTAGAGGTGCAAGGTAGAAAAGAGTTGAAGAAGTCACCTGTTTCTGTGAAACATGCCCAGACATGACATTTTCTGTTGAATTTTGTACCTTCGTTTTGTAAATAATCGACTTGAACAGAATGGAAATTGCACGGAAACTTTAGAAATCTCTCTGTGCCCCTTCAGCCATTTACAACTTCCATGTTTTCCTACAGTCTGGTTAACACAAGGAAAGCAGGAATACATCCAATAATAGTTCATTCTATCAAGTATCTCTTTAAGCACTTCACATATTTGGTTTGGACCTTTCCATTCTTACCCTAAACATCAAAATATTCCAGTTAAAATAGAGACTTTCTGTAACCATTCTCTGTGATATTCTTCTGGAAGGTCTGACGTATAGATAAATGCCTGTTTTTACCAGGGAGCTTTTCAAATTGAAACTTCCTTGCTCCATATGAATCCAAGGATGCTCTCCATCATTCCAGTGCTGTGTTTCACTGGAGCCCTAGAGGGGCCTCATGACATTGGAGGTTTTGGATTGGTAGGAGTGATGGGATTCAGCTTCCCCAGCAGGGAAGGTGTGTCAGATCCATCACCCCTTTTCCACAGGATCCTTCCCTGGGCAGAATCCCAGGATCCCTGAGGTTGGCAAAGCCCTCCCAGCCCATGGAGTGCCAGCTGTGCCCACCTTGTGCCCAGCCCAGAGCACTCAGTGCCACCTCCAGGCACTGAACTCGCTCTTTCCATGGCATTCCCGAGAATCTCCCATAAATGGGAATAATGATGGAAACCAGGGATCTCTGTGGCTTCACTGCTCCAAGGAGGAGCTCAGGAGAGTAAGATCAGAGACAAACCTGCATTTCCCCTGCTCAAACCCTGCAGGTGACACACTTCATGCTGAGACTTTCAAACACAGTTTGAAAAGAAAAAAAAACCTAACCAAAAAGCCTTTTTTTTTTCCCATTTGGAATTTAAAATGGAAGAACTTTACGGTGTTGGGACTTGTGGAGGAGGAGTTCTGAGGGGAACATTCACCATTAATGTGAGGGCCAGACTCGGAGCAGGCGGAGGAGCCAAGCCCCAGTGGAATGCAGGGGGCAGCCAGCGAGCAAACCCCGCTCTGCCTCTGCTCAGGCACGTCCAGCTCCTCATGGAGCCACCACTGGAACATCCATCAGCCACATCAGCGCTGCAGGGCCACTGCTGAGTGCTCCTTTCTCTCATGGACACTGCACAGGTGCCCCCAGAGCCCCCAGCACCTCGTGGCTTTTCCATTTCTTGGCTGCCTTTTCCCCCTTGGCCGTGTTTGTTCCCAGGTGCTGGGGCTTCAGCTGAGCTCCTCGTCCCAGGGTGGCTGCTGTGTCCCACCTTGTGGATTTCTGAGCAGTGCTGCTGATGGACCCCAAGGCCCTGTGACCCCTCAGTGGTGTCTCTGTCCCCTCACACTGGGGTGCAGAAGGCTGAGTTAGGATTTGCTGGCACAGCTCATTGCATTTTCCAGTTCATTTTCCTTTATCTCTTTCCAGCAACCCATTTCAGCTCATTTCCACAGGACTGGTGTGTTGGGATCACTGTGCCTTGTTTGTGCTCATTCCCTGTTAAAAATCCAAAACTGCTTCTCACTGAAGGGATCCTTCTCAAAGTTAACACAAATTATGAATCATTAACAGAAAATTTACAAATCAAGACGTCTGCACCTCCTTGCAGACGGAGCTGCATCATGCCCAAAGCTGATTGACAGACAGGGAGTTTTATCCTAAATGTCTGAGGGAAGAAAAAAACCCCCAAATTATTAGGAGAAAAAAATAAACAGGTAATACAATATAGTTCTTTACATCCCTGGAAGGCTGTTTGAGCAGGCTGCAGAAAAGGCCCCAAGAGCCACATTTAAACAAGGGAGGCATCCTGCCAACTCAGGATTTGGGAATTCCAGCTGGAGAAATCCCAGCGAGAGCCTTGAGGCTTCTAAAGGATGTGCTGTGGTGAGATAGATTAGGCAAACTGGAGTCTCACAGAGTTAAAATCAAATCTTCTGGGCTTTCCTGAGCACGCCAAACGAGGCTTATCAGCTGGGTGCAAAGTCTGGGCTTTTGGAAAGGGCACTCAGGTCTCTGAGCTGGGTTTTAGAATAAAACTCCATCTTAGGGTGGGATCAGTTGTTCTCTGAGTGGGCTGAGCACCTTCCAGGGAGCACAGGAATGTCTCACATGGATGGTTCTGGAACCAAGGTGCAGTTTATCCTCTCCCAGCCCTCACTGGTGGGGTGGGGTGGGGTTGGAAGGCTCTGCTGGATTTGTCTCTGTGATTCTGAGGAGGAATTTTGAGGACAAAGAGCAAAATCTGAGCTGAGAATTGTAGTTACAGGAGAAAGAAGATGCAAAGGTGTAAGAGGCTGAGTGGAGCCAGCTCTGGGAGCCATGAGGGATGATTTTGGGAGCAGCTGAATTAAGTGCTGGCTGTGGTGCTAACAAAGAGTTTGTCCCTTTGATTGTGTCCTTCTCTTTGTCTTCTGCAGGCTTTGGGTTTAATGTGAATAACAGCAACCCCACCATCTGCATCAATGACCTCATTGCAAGGTTTAACAGGGAAGAGGGGACAGAGCTGAAGGCTCTGAGTGCAGATTGCCTCATTGCCAGGACTGTGACTGTGCTGGAGAGGCTCATCGAGGTGTTCCAGGAGAAGGGGCCCAATGGAGTTCTTCCCCAGTACTACAAGTATTGGGTACACAGGTAAGAACTCTCAAACTTTCTTTTCATAAAATTGGTAGAAGAACTCCATGGGTATTTTGTCTTTTTCCAAAAAATTCCCTTTAATATGAGTGAATAGTTTAAAATACACTCCCAAGCAGGATGCACATTTTTAAGGGAGAATTAAAGCAGCACATAATAAATCAGTGACTAGCTTGAGTTAAAGAATGCTTCCAGGTATTTTACATGCATCATCCCCAAACAAAGGCAATTTGGAATCATTTGGTTTGAGATGGATGAAGCTGCTGTACTTTTAGGAGGAAAAAAAGCCAGAATGTTTGGATTAACTCCAACTCTGTCTATTCCACAAAAGGAAATTAAAGCAGGTAGAAAATGCTGCTGAAAGTCATTCTGTGTAAAGAACCAGTGAGGTGGGAAATGAAATATTCTGTCAGAGGGTGAAACCTTTCCTGTGAGGGTACTGAAGCCCTGAGAAACCCTGGCTGCCCCTGGATCCCTGGAGTGCCCCAGGCCAGGATGGACCCTGGGGCTGGAGCAGCCTGGGACAGTGGGAGGTGTCAGGGCTGGAGAGAGATCAGGATGATCTTTAAGGTCCTTTCCAACCCAAACCATTCCATGATCCTTTTAATGATTCTGATGAGTCCTCTGAGGTGATTTTGATGCCTTGGAGTGGCTCCCTAGAACAGAGGCTAGACAAGATTAAGAGACGAGAATCTTGACTCCATATTTCAGAAGGCTGATTTATTATTTTATGATATATATTATATTAAAAGAAAATTATATCTATTATAAAAAATATATATTAAATGATATATATTATATTAAAATTTTATATATTATATTAATTTTATTATATAAATTGTATTAAAAGAAAATTATACATATTATATTAAAAGAAAATTATACTAAAGAATAGAAGAAAGGATTTCATCAGAAGGCTAGCAAGGAAAGGAATGGAATGATAATAAAATCTTGTGAGTGACCAGAGAGTCTGAGCCAGCTGACTGTGATTGGCCTTTAATTAAAAACAACCACATGAGGCCAATCACAGATGCACCTGTTGCATTCCACAGCAGCAGATAATTATTGGTTACAGGTAATTTCTGAGGCCTCTCAGCTTCTCAGGAGAAAAGATCCTAACAAAAGGATTTTTCATAAAAGTTGTCTGTGACACCCTGGGCTGGCCACAGACCTGTGGTGGCCCCAGAAAGGCTCAGTGGGGTTTTCCCATCCCAGGCAAGGCCAGCAGGCAGGGCAGGGATGCTGAAATTGGGGTTTGTTTGGGCAGGCGGATGCTGCCTGAGCCTTTTTCTGCTGCAGGAAGTAAAAGACAGCTCCCAGCATGGGAAATTAATTGAGAAGCCCTTTGGAAGTGCTTGTCATGGCATGAGGTGCTGCTCCTGGTGGTGGAGATCCCTCTGTCAGAGATGGGATGTGGAGGGAGGTGAGAAGAAACAGAGGGAAGGGTGGAATTCCCACAGTTATGATTCCCAGGAGGAGGTAGCAGAGGTACAAACCCAACCCAGCTGCTGAACCCCTCAAAAGGGGCCTGTGGCAGGTTCAGGATGCTCCCCTTTCCCAAAACCCTTCCAGGGCTGCAAATGGCTCCATCCCACCAGGGATGCAGGTGATGTCCATGGGGCCCTCCACCTTTTATGACACTCTGCTTGTCCAGAGGGAAGAGCCAGAGCATTTTTATTCTAAAAAATGGGTTTTTTTGAAGCTGGAGGTTTGCTGTACCCAGCATGAGGACTCAGTTGGGAGCCCAGGGTTGGGATTAGGGAAGCAGGGAGAAAATGAACCCCTGAAATTTCCCTTATTTGA
Source organism: Loriotus luctuosus (assembly GCA_035582745.1). Classification (NCBI taxonomy): domain Eukaryota; kingdom Metazoa; phylum Chordata; class Aves; order Passeriformes; family Thraupidae; genus Loriotus; species Loriotus luctuosus. The sequence goes on along the minus strand of JAWWEY010000005.1, from coordinate 26,494,106 downwards.
CCCCTTCTTTGGGTTGGCTCAGCACAGATGCAGGTTTTTTTGGCTGAGTTGGCAGCACGTGGCTGGCAGAGGGCCAGTCCCCAGAGCAGCAGCAGCAGCAGTTTGGGGTTTCAGCCTTTCCCTGGGGTGAGCACAGCCAACGTCAGCGCTAAAAAAAATCAAATGTGACGTGCCAGAGGTGTGAATCAGCAAGAGGAAAATTCCCACCACTTGGGGAGGGAGAGCAGGCACAAAAATGACAGCCTGGACTCCGTGAGGCAGCTTTGAGTGGGGAATAGGGAGGCCAGGGAAGGCAGGGAGCTGTGGTGCAGCAGTGGGACAATGGGGATGGCAGCTGATGATGCTCCAGGCTGGAACTGCAGCTGGGGAAAGGTGCCAGCCTCAGGACATCTGTGAAATGTGAGTTTGACCCCAAACCCAGTGTCCTCTGCAGGGTGGAGCATCCCCAGGGGAAAGGATGCAGGATCTTGGGTGTTTGTCAGCTGCAGGTTTCTGGATATCTGTGCACAGGGCAAAGCCTGACCACAAAAATCAGGCCAAAAGTGCATCAGGGAGGGGATGCACCCACAGTGGGGGTGCTGAGCTCCTGCCCCTGATGCTCCTTTGCCAAAAGGAGCATTATCTTGCTTTCCAGCTCATCTTGCTGTGTGGGGGAGATGGAGCTGAGGGTACAGAGGTGAGGCAGCAGTGGCTCCCAGGTAATGCCTGATGGAGGCCATGAACAAGACTGATGAGTGGGCAAAGAGACAGGAAAGGGAGGCAGAGCTTAAGGGTGTAAGTAGGTAAGGATCTAACCAGGAGCACAAGGTAGAGGCTGGGCAGGAGAGACAGTGGATAAAGCAGGGGGTGCCTGGAGGGCTGGGTAAATGTGCAAGGGGTGCAGGGCTCAAAAGCCAGGGGGATAAATGAGAAGCAGAATGAGAGCACCAGCAGGAGCTGAAGGCCAGGGGGTGTGGTACCCATGGTGCTGGCCCACTTGGCATCTCTGGAGGGCACAGAAATACAATCAAACCCCAAATGCAGCTCAGTTCCCCCACCAAGCTTTATTTGGCTCCCTCTTTTCCCAGCTATCTGCTCAGACATGAATTCTGTGCCCTGAGTGGCAGGAGCTGTTTGAAACAAAGCAAGAAGCTCCTCAGTGCTCATTCCTCCCTTGATGGGCCCCTGGCAGGCTGCATCACCTGGCACCCTGAAAAGATGCTCCACAATGTGTCTGCATGCATGATGCTCCTGTTAACACCCATAATGGGGGGTTCTGCTGGTTTTAGGGTGGAGAAAATGCAGGGGTGTCCTGGTGTTGGAAAGATAGAGAGAGGCAGAGTGAAAAGGCAGAAAATCTCCGTCAGAAAGTCTCCTTTGGCATCTGCTGCAGGAGCAAATCTCCCCTGCCACAGCTTCTCCATGCCCAGCTTGGCTCTTGGCTCACTCCCCTCTCTCCCTGCCACTGGCTAGGGGATTAAATGCACTTTTCACAGCAGGTCTGGGGTGGGAAAAAAACCCCACCTTGATGTTTCTTTGCTCTCCCCCACAGCCTATCAGGTGTCCACACAGCCCACAGGGTCAGCTGCTGGTGGGGATCAGGGACAATCCCCTTGCTCAGGACCCTGCAGGGACACCCATGCCCCAAGGACCTGGCAGCAGTCATCCTCCCCTCATCACTGGAGACAAGTTTTTACAACCATTTGGACAAAAAGTCGTTTTTTACAACAGTTTTTACAACTTCTAGAACCACGGAGTTGCAGTTCTGGTGTCTCAAAATAGGCTGTCATTAAAGTGTCAGCATGGCAGGTCCCACTGGTTGTCAATTATTCTTCTTTATTGCATCAGAGGCACGCAGTGGAAGGCAAGGCATGAAATAATCTGTGTGATACACTCCTCCTAGAGGTGGCAACTGGACTGTCCTTCACAAGATGCTGGGTTTGTGTCTGGGAAGTGTTGGTGATGTGAGTCCTGCCAGCAGTCCCACCCTGAGACATGAAACTGTCCAGCTCATGCAGGGGACCACAGGGACATTGCAGCCCACCTGCAGTGGAGGAACATTTTGGGACCTTTCTCCTTCATCTCTCTAGCCTAGGATGCTTCTTGTCCATCTCAAGGCAGGGAGGACCTTGGAGCACCAGCTGGGGGTTGGTAGGACCCAACAATTCCTCTGCAGTTATTGAGAAAATAATTGAGAAAACGGGAAAAATGAAAAAATAAGTAGGAGAAGAGACATTTGAGGATTTTCTGTTATTCTGAGTCTTTTCCTGGGGAAAACAGGGAAAGAGGGGGCTGGTCCAGGGCACCAAACACAGGATTTGCTCACTGCTTCCCTCTCAGTGCTCACCAGTGATACTGCTGGGGATGTTTTCTTTGGAAACACACTGGCATGGGATTTTGCTGCATGAAAAATCATCTCCTGTTGGCTGTCAGTCCTGGAGCAAGCTCTTGTTGGGATGGTTTTATCTGGCTGACACTTGAGGTTTGGGACTTGGGGTTTTCCTTCGGATCCACTGACGCCAAGGCTCTGCTGGGCTCGCTAAAAATAAGACAGAAATGTTAAAAAGTCACTTCAGCTGACTCCAATCTTTTATTTTTTTATCTTTTATTTTTATTTTAAAATTAAAAAAGGGCTCTGTTGAAGAGGAGAAGGGCTGGATGGATCACTTAGGTTATTTTAATTAATCTGTGTCAGCATCCCCTTTATCCCTTATGACTCTTACACCTGGTCCTGCAACCTCTCCATGGAGTGAGCATGGCCAGGCTTCCTATTCCATCCTATTCCATCCTATTTCATCCTATTTCATCCCATTCCATCCCACCCCAGGTCCCTGTCACCTGCTTCACCCTCAGGCTGGGGTGATTGCTGCTGTGCTAGCTCAGGAGTCTTTGGGGTTCATTGCTATTTTTATTTTGCCCCTGAACTGGGAGAGGAGAGGGGGTGTTTTGGGACTTGTTTTCCATTCAGTTTAATTCATTTTTAATCGGCTGGCAGGGGTGATTTGATACAGACAATCTTCCCCAGCTGAGGTTAATCAGGACAGAGCAAGCCTTTCACTTGCCATTATTTAGAGAGGCATTTTATAGAAATACTGTTAGAGAGGTTATTTAACCATATATTTGTTTTCATTGTGTACACAGCTTTTTTTTTCACAGGCTTCCCAGTATTTAATGCTGAGAGATTTTATTTATTTTTGTCATTTTGTCATTTGGAGGAAATTCAGGCCTGCCAAAGTGCCTGGGATGGATAGCCCAGGAGGCTGCAGTAATCTGTTCAGACCATCTGGGCTCCAGCTCCCAGAGCAGCCTTGATGGGGGCTGGAAAGCTTTAACAAGCCTCAGCCACATCAGCCTGGGATTTTTCTGAGGGATGGTGATGGAGAGATGCCCTGATGGGGACGGGCTGGCTCCTGTCAGTCCCTGCAATGCAATCCTGCCCCCAGTGCAGCAGCAGGGCCCAGTCCCTGATGGGGCACACCAGGGTTGGAGCTTGGAGCAAAAATAAGATCAGGAGATGGTGCTAGCCCCAAAAAATGTGACATTTAAAGCATGAAGCAGCTGAATGTTCCAGCAGCCAGGCTCCAGAGCAAAGCTAACCAGCCAGTGGGGAGCAGTGGGGGCAGAAGGGAGCAAACCCAGCCCCTTGCACAGCTGCTGAGCAAATATTAATTTATTCCTACAGCCAGAGCTGTACATGGGCATTCTCAGGCCAGGCACATGCAGAAAACCACTTGTCAGCAAAGCCCCTGGGGCTGGTGCTTTGCAGGGTAAGAGCAGCAGCAGCTCTTGGCACGTCAGAGATGTCAGAGATGTCCCCAGCACCTGCAGCACCTGCGTGGGGGTTTTTGTCTCATTGCAAGGAGCAAAGCTCAGTCTGGAGACACTGAATTATCCCTCAGCTGCTGTTGCACTGCTGTAATTGAGCTGCAGTTAAGGACTCCCCGGGGCTCTCCCTGCTCAGCCCAGCAGTTTGTGGCATTCCTGCTTGTGGTTAGGGTTTCCTCACAACCTAACAACCTCACCTTCACAACAGGGTTCTTGGGGTGAAGGAAGAGATCTTTGACTCCATGTCAGAAGGCTTGATTTATTATGTTATGATATATACATCTATTATAACTATATTAAAAGAAAAGAAAAAAGAGAGTTCCAGAAGTTGCTAACTACCTAAGAATAGAAAAGAGAGAATGCTAACAAGGCAGCTCTCCGGCTCTGAGTTCTCAGCCCTGGACTGGCCATCACCTCCAAACACTCAATCTGGGCCAATCCAGAACTGACCTGTTGCATTCCACAGAAGCAGATAACCTATTGTTTACATCTGTTTCTGAGGCCACA
>JAWWEY010000005.1:26470621-26486472 GCA_035582745.1 Loriotus luctuosus | reverse complement strand
CTGGGATCTCTCAAATTTTTGGAGGACACAGTCTCCTTTTATCCCAATTTCCCAGCCACAGTTCCCTTCTCTCCTTCCCCATTGGATGAGGTACTTGAGAGGTTCAGACTTTCCAATATGCCTGATACAAATATTCCCCTCTAATGTAAAACCCTCCCTTTTCATTTTTAATTCTTATGAAATTTAGGGGTTTTTCCTCCCCATTGTTTCTTTAATTTTCAATGTCTAATTTCATTTTATCAGCAAACCTAAAGTTTATTTGTAAAAGCGAATATCTTTTTCCATTCATCAACCAGTGGAATCCTCCCCATTGTTTCTTTTATCTCCCAGTGCTAGTTTTATCTCCCAGCAGCCCCACAGCTTGTTTGTAAAGACAAATCCACTATTTTTCACAAGGTGGAGGGGCAGCACTGACTGCAGGAGGTGGTCGTGCCCCATTCCTCATCTCGTGCAGCAGAGATGAGCTGAAGGATAACAAAGGATAACATCAGCAATTAGGGCTGCAGTGGAGATGAGGTGCTGGAATTGCAGAGCACAGGGGTGGGCTGTAATTACCTGCTCGGGGCTGGTGCAGATCAGTTATAACATCACTGACCTGAGCCTCAGCTCCCAGCCCAGTCCCCACCGCAGCTATGATACTTCAGGGAGATGAGAATGGCTGATGAAGGAAGCAATAACAGCAAAAGGCTATAAAACCATAATGAAAAATAATTAGGATGTAAGCATTGGCATGGGGATAGTTAGGAATGCAGGGAAGGTGGAGGAAAGCAATGAGGAGCTTGGAGCAGGAGAGGCTGGAGATGGGGCTGATGGAGACACGGCCCAGCCTGGGTGGAGATGCAGTTCTCAAAATTGTAATGGGAATAATTATGACTGTAATGGGGTGGTAATAAAGATAATGGAGTCGTAATTGAAGAGGGGCTGGCTGTAAAGGAGGAGGTGCAAATAACAGCCTTGTAAAGGAGATGATAAGAAAGATAATGGATGGTAATGGGGTTGTTGTTAAAGGTAATGGAGTTATAATGAGGCGATGACTGCAGCAGGTAGAAGGGGATGGTCGGTTTAACCGGGACTGTGGTGCAGAGAAGATTCTATTTCTGACTCATCACGACAGGCTGTGCTGGAGGTGACCATGAGGCTAATAATAACTGAAGGGTCAATCCTGGAGACAAATGTAGGCGTGCCAGGAGCACGGCAGGACCACTGTCCCTGGAGAGGCACGTGGAGGAGCAGATCCTGGGGAGGAGGGAGGCTGAGCTACAGCAAGAGCCACAAAGCAGAGGAGACCATAAAGAGCACTGTGACAAATCACCTGGGCAAGTCCTGCAATGTTTGCTTAAGGGCCGGGCTGCCCTTCAGATCTTGAACCGAGGAGACAGGGATGGGATGGGGTGGGATGGAGGAAAGCAGCTGCCGGTGGCCTCATGCCCCCAGTGAGGGCAGCCCATCACAAGGACAGGGATGAAGAGCCACTGCAGCAGAGCTGAGGGTGATGGGGACCACCTGGTGACCACAGGCAAGAATTGGGAAGGACAGAGCTGGGCACATCATCCTGCAGCAGCATAGGCACCACCTGCCATAGGGGACAATTCAGAAAGCATCATGACATCACGCACTGAGGTGGTTGTTCTAAATCCTGCGTGATGAGACAGCTCTTCAGCTCGCCCTAAAGCTCAGCTCAAGGTCCCCAGCCACCCCTGCAGGGCAGATCACCCTCCCAAGCCTGCTTGCCACTCTCCACCAGCCCAGCCCATTCCCCTTCCATGAGCCTGCTTCTCCTGTCAGAGGAGAAAGTTACACTTCACTTGCCCTTGACAAACCCGTGCCAGCTGTCACTTTCTAACCTCATTAGCCTCCAGACTCTTACACATTCATTGCTTAATAACATCTTCTTGCACTGCTCCTATTTGGAGCCTTTAACTCCTGGAGCTGCCCCACTGCAGCTCCCAGCCTGCCCTGCAGTGTTGGAAAAACCCTGCACACTTCCAGGTTGGATTAGCTCTGGAAGCACACCCAAGGGGGAGCTCAGCAGGTCCTGCCAACACCAGCACACCTGGCTGCTCTAAGCACCCTGGCAGGTCTTCTGCTCTCCTCTGTTCAAGCTGCACTCCTGCCCCCTTTAATCATCCTGTCCTAATTAGCTGGGTGCAAGGGAAGGCTGAAGCAAAGTCCACGATGGATCTCTTCATTTGAGCAACACTCTGGGGCTTTCCTCAGCTCTCCCTTGTCGTAGACATCTTTTATGGAAAATCCTTTCCTTGGGATTTTTCCTCCTGAGAAGCTGAGGCCTCAGGAACAAAATGTAAACAATGGTTATCTGCTGCTGTGGAATGCAACAGGTGCATCTGTGATTGACCCTTGTTGGATGTTTCTAATTAATGGCCAATCTCTGTCTGAGCCACAAGCCTTTGTTATCATTCTTTCCTATTCTATTCTTAGCTAGCCTTCTGATGAGATTCTTTTAGTATAGTTTTAATGTAATATATATCATAAAATAATACATCAAGCCTTCTGAAACGTGGAGTCAGATCCTCGTCTCTTCCCTCATCCAAGAACCCCTGTGAACAGTCACACTCCCTCTTCCTGTGCATTTCCAAAGGGTTTTGCCCAGCCTTAACATGGACAATCCACTGGAGCTTGTTCTGCACCTTCACACCTCCCATTTGTAGCTGCTCAGCTGCTGCTCTGTGGTCCCATTGCCAGGTCTCAGGCATCAGGGCATCAGGTCCCCTTTTCTGCAGCTCCTCTCTGTGTCTGAGGTCCATCAAGTCCCTGCAGCATCTTCCCCTTGTTCCTTGGGATGGGTTGTTGTGGTGCCCCTCACACACTCACTTTAAGCAATTGCCAACTTCCCTGTGCTCCTAAAGCCCTTGGATTACTTTCCCAGGGGCTGCTGCCTGATTCTCTGAGGTTTTTGCAGCCCATTATCCTTACTCTGCTGTTTTCACTCCTTTTCTCACGCCATTCTTGGCTCGGCTACTTCATGACTTATTTCCCCAAATCACTTTCCACTCCTTTCAGCCAGCTCTGCTCTATCATTCCAAATCAAGCTCAGAATAGCAGCTTTTCCAGCCATCCTCCTTGGAGAGGAGATGTTGCCCTAACACTCCCAGGGAGCTGAACAGCTCTGTCCTGCTCTATCACTCACAAGGCAGTTTAAGGTGCCATTTGCCACCAAGCTGGAGGTACTCTGGGTTTTATGTGTCATCCACCTCCTCCTTTTATCCCACGTGAGCTCTGTCCCTCCAGCCTCATCCCTTTTAATTTGCTGTTCTCAGCCCTTTGCTAACTACAGGACAAACACACCCCCATTCTTGATACATTTCTTCCCTTCATTCCTCATTTCTCTTCCCCAGCAACTCCTGTTCATCCTCCCAAATCCCTGTAATGCTATTTAAGCCCTAACTGAGCAAGGTCCTGCCTACATCAGCCTTTTTATTTTGCCAACACTCACACAGACATCACCCTGCTATTTTGCTTTCTCCTCCCTTTTCTGACCTCACCACCACACTTTTTCCTGCCATTTGTTGGCATTTCTGCTGTTCTCCTGTGGATAAGTGGCACCTCTTTACTTTGGTAGCCTGTCAGCAGAACCAGGTGCTTTTTCCTGCCAAGGTGATCCTGACCTCCCTCACCAACAGTAAATATCCAGTGTCCCTGGTCCTGTTGGTCCCAAATCAAATATTCAATGTCTCTGGTTCTGTTGGTCCCAACTCAACCTGTCTCCATCAACCATCTCTCAGCACATTTGACCCAGAGCTCCTCAAAACCTTTGGATTTTGCATTTGATGGCCTGAAGTAACCATCTGCACACATCCAAGCAGAAAGGGACAAGAAATATCCTCCAAATGCAAAGAGCCTGGGAAATAAATAGAAGCCCTAACAGGAAAAAAAAATATTAAGGGTGAGAAAAAATGAGAAAAGAAGAATTCTGGAGATTGCAGCAGTCTCAGAGATAACCCAGGGACATTTTTTATCACTAAAAGTCCATTTTCAGTCACAGATGGGACTTTTTTCTCTTAATCTCTTTCCCAACAGCAAACCATGAAGTTGCAATAACCTAAATCACCAAAGGACAAAGCAATTGCAAGTCCTTGCTCTGCTGGACAGTTGCCAAATCAAACTCTGCTAGATACAGGGGAGGAATAGAAAAAAAAATTCACTGCAACAGGTCTCCCAAAGGGAAAGCAGAACAAGGGTGAGGGATAGGAGGGGAAATTGGGAGTGAAGCTCTGCTCCACTTCAGGATGAACTTGTGCACAGAGCCCTTAATGACTAACCTGCTCTGGCTGCCCGAGGAGGTTTGTAGAAAAACCTCCCATTTTTGTCATCCCCACAGGCTCCAGCCCTGATAAATAACAAGTTGGAAACTTGGTGAGCAGTGCCGTGTAACAGAAATCACGGGAGGCAGTGGAGGTTTGAAGAGAAAGTGAAATAGCCAGCTCTCACCTGGGAGGTCTGTGCCAGGAAAATGTCCCTTATCACCAGCACAGGGGAGGCCAGGGGGATCAGCAGGAGTTTGTACAAGGATTTCAGCAGATCAGGGTATTTGCTGGTTATTTTGAAAAAGAGCTGCTTGCACTGCCTGATGTAGGAGAAAAACCTGAAAAAACATAGAACAGAGAAAAAAGTAGATGAAAATCCATGGTGTAATGCATGGGAAGGCAGCAGCACACAGAGCTGGAAAGGATCAATGGCTTGTCCAGAGCCCTAGAATGAAGCATTTAAGCTGTTTGGAGACTGCTTTCTCACAGAGCTCTCTGCCCAGCCAGCCTGTGATGCTGCAGCAACATGATCCACACTGGGAAATGCCCAGCCTGGGGGCTCCCACCACTCTGTGCATCAGTGGCACAGCCCCTCCAAGGGATTTCCCTCCAGAGATGGCAAGATACAGACAAAGAACAAAAGCTTAACAAAAATAATTATTCTGACCTGGTGCTGGCTGCCAGCAGGAGACTCAGAGCAGGACTTTCCTTCCCACGGAGTAAGAACTGAACTCTGCCACCTGCTTCTCACTAAGTTCCCAGTCCTGTGTCTTCAGGACCTCCAGGCACCTGCCAAAGCCTTCCCAGGCTCTGTGATAAGCCAGGGATGCAAATCTGGGTGCAAGGGTGGTGTGTGAGGGGCTGTGCTGGCACCAGAGGCACTGGGGTGTCTGCAGCAAAGGGACCAGCTCCTGCTGCTGGTGGTGGCACCATCCACGTTCTCCCCTTTGTCACAGGGACACATCTGCTGCCATCAAGGCATTAGACAGCCTTGAAGTGAGGCAGGAGAGCAGAAACCCCAAATGTGTGAAGGCATTAACATCTGGGCATAACCTCAGGGTGCTCCTGAAATGGAGGAGGAAATGGAAAGGGAGGTGAAATCCGCATTTTCAGGAGAAGAAATGATGTTGTTTTGGCTTTTGTAGGTGCCTGGGTGTTGGGGTACACAGCCAAAGCCCCCTGAGAAGCCATACCCTGTGGGGAAATCCTACAGGATGTGGTAGCAGTGCACCTAATGGAATTATCCTGGAAGCTGCAGGACTTCACAGCTCTTTCTAGTGGCATTTTTAATCACCCAGAGCAGGTTTTCTTAGGGCAGGGAGAATTCTTCTTGCCCTTTCATAGAGTATGATCCACAAGACTAACAGGAAAGCCATTTTCTATTAAGATCTGTTGCTTTCAAGGGGGTAAAAAAGCCCAGGAAACATCACTCAAGATACATATACCTGATGTTATGGCTTCTTCTTACTTCTTATTTAGGATTTGAGAGTTGGGCTCTCCACCCATGGCACCCGTGGTCATTTAGTTTGCAATAAAAATCAGATGTATCACAGTCAAGAGCTTACTGGGACCCAGCTTTGGATTGAACCCAAATGTTCAGTTTCCAGTTCAGGGTTTGCCAGACAGACAAACAGACAGAGGGGGTTTCCATGGCATTGCTTTGTTCTTATTGGCTACAGGTGTGGCCTGTTAACATCAGGCTGCTCCTAATCTTTAGTAATTGGTGCAGCTGCAGCTCTTTAGGGGATATGATCACATTCTGTACCACCTTCATTTACCCACACTGTATCCCCCTACATGCAGGTGTGGGTGGGGACACCCCAGGAGCTGCTTTGGGTGTGAGTCAAGGCATCCATGATGCCCTCTCTTCAGGGAATCTGGTTTTCCTCCCGTGGTGCAGAAGCAGAGACCACAGGGGCTGCAGAGCACATGGCACCACCTGGAGGGGCTCTGTGCACAGCTGGGGAGGAGATTGTCTGCTGCAAAGACTGCTGAAGAGCCCAGGAGCAGATAGACAGACAAACACCTGCAGTGGATCCAGGAGCTGTGTCACCTGGGCATCAGCTCAGTGTGAGTCATCCTCCAGGCAAACACCAGCAGCTCTGACACTGCGCCCTCAGGGCTGCAGCTAAAAATAAAATTACAAAGGGAGAAAAGTATTCCTAGCCTCAGCCCTGCTCCAGAGCCCCCAGGAGAGCCTGGGATTAAGGGGAGAGGAGAAGGCAAGGCCCAGGAGTGGGAAGCACAGCTCATGACTGGGTGTGCAGCACTGAGGGGATGCCCTCTCCCCTCTGTTTTCAGGAGGAAAGATAAAACTAAGCACAGCAAACATCCCAAAGGCCACGCCAAGCCCCAGTGATCACCATGCTGTACATCCTCACCTGCATCCCTCAGGTTCTGGGCTGGTGCTGCCTCCTGGCAGGCTTTGCCTCGCTCTCTGGAGCCGTGAATGGGGGAGATTTGTCCTCCCCTGGCAGGCCCAGCTCACAGGCACATCTGGCTCTCCACAAAGGTCACTCTGCTCTCTCAGCATCAGCACTTCAGCCACGTTTGGCAACAGCAGGCCAAGACCCACCAAAATTTGGCGTTGCAGTAATTTCTCCTCCTTCCCCTTAGTTTGAAGTTACTTAGAAAACAAATTCCACTGAAACATGGCTTGAGAGATTTCCTTCAGAATAGACTCAAGCCTCAGGGCCATTTCTCAACCAGAACTACACAAAGCTGAGCTCCATAGGAATGGGTGAGCTGATTTGATATTCCTCCATCTGCCTTTTGCAGCTCACACCATGCTGCAGTGGGCAGCCCCAGCCTGGAGCTCTCAGGATGCTCCACTGCCCTCAGCAGGGCTCAGAGCTGCTGCCCACGAGCAGATTGGTCCCAGGCCCCATTTCTCCATGCATTTGGCAATACATGGTGGTCCCTTCCAGCTGCCATGGTGCTTTCCCCCAGCTCCAGGAAGGAGGGACTTTCACAGCTAATACAGTTTTATGGCTATTTAAGATTTGATTTAAGTTCCTGCTGTCACAGCAATTAAAAAAAGCAATTTTTCATGTTTCAAGGAAGGCTGACATGAAATGCAGACAAGTTTCCATCATATACCCCCTCCAAAAAACCCCAACCTAGACTAGAAATGAAGAAGTTTTTCCATAATTAGAGTGGAGGGGCACGGGCACAGGTCACCCAGAGGAGCTGTGGATGGGCTGTCCCTAGAAATGTCCAAGCTGGGCAGGGCTCAGAGCAGTGTGGCCTGGTGGAAAGTGTCCCTGCCCGTGGCAGGAGGGCCAGATTAGATAAGCTGTGAGGTCTCTTTCAGCCCAGACTATTCTGTGATTCCATGAAGATCCTGTGTGGACAAGAACACAATTACAGACACGGCCAGAGCTGGGTGAACCCAGCACTGCTCTTGGATGAATGGATCCCATTGGCACCAACACTTTTTACCTCAAAACTCTGGGCTCCCCAAGCCAGCAAAGCCCATTATTTTTAAACTCAACATAAACTTGCATTTCCCTGTGGTAGGAAGTGCCTGCCCAGACCATGAGTACCTCTCCTGTGGCTGTGGTCTATCACATACATATTTTCTGAAAAATACTTTTACTAAAATTTTTCTCCTGAGGAGCCAAGAAGGCTCAGAAACAAAATATGAACAATAATTATCTGCTGCTGTGGAATGCAACAAGTGCACCTTTAGTTAATCTCATGTAGTTGTTTTTATTAATAACCAATCACAGTCCAGCTGTCTCAAACTCTCTAGTCAGTCACAAGATTTTATTATCATTCCTTTTCCTTTCCAGCTTTCTAATGAAATCCTTTCTTCTGTTATTTTAGTATAGTTTTAGTATATAATTTTCTTTTAATATAATATATATCATAAAATAATAAATCAACCTCCTGACACATAAAGTCCAGATTCTCATCTCTTCCCTCATCCTAAAACCCCTGTGAACACCACCACAGTGGCCCAACAACAAAGCACTTGTAGATAACAGGCAGCTGTGAGAAGCTTAAGGCTGGATACTGGTTTTTAAATGCCATTTTTCTCAGGGTGTGAAGATTTAAAGACAATACTTGAATCTTCTCCAAACCTGTGATTAACTGCTATGTCCTTCTGCGACCTTGGCTTGGCATAGATCAGGGGTTAACCACACATCCCCCAAAAATATAAATATTATATGTATTTTGAAAAAATAGAGAATGAACATGTTGATATTTTATATAAATGTGAGACACAGAAGACAGCCCAGCATTGTAGAGAATGAGACAGCAGAAAATCAACCCAAGCAGCACACCTGAACTGCAAACACAGAGCCAGGCCACAGAAGATTGATGCATTTCCTCCTCTGTGACTCTCGGGAAGGCAGCACACAGGTGGCATGCTAATGCACACACAGGAATGAGACAGAAGCATTCCTAGTGAGTCCTCTGGCATTTTTTTCTGCCCAGTATGAAAGACAACTTCCCATGGGCACCACAGCAAACTTGAGATGTTCCTCTTGAAGCACAAACCCCAACAAAGCTCCCCCTTCCCTCTCCTTCTTGCAGAGCACCACCAACCCCTCCTGCAGCACAATCCTCTGCTCCTGACCCACCCCAGCTGGCAGAAATGGGCACAGACATTAGTGCAGGCACACAGGCTGACAGGATTTGATCCCAATCAGCTGTGGCTGGCACCACCCCTCCAATCCCCCACCTCACCTGCGGCAGATTGAGGAAGGAGAAGCACAGGGAGAAGGAGGTGGAATTTCAAAATAACTCTTAGCAGTGCTTGGTGTTCCTCCAGTTTCTCCAGAGCAGCCAAGGCAGGCCTGTGTCTAGCAGACTCAGTTCTCTGCTGGGAAACAAAACCATGGATGAAAATTATTAAAATGGCTTACGAGCGGAAAGCCTTCTGTAAATTTGTAAATTTTAATAATTTTAAAAATTAGCCCTCTGTGATGCACATCAGGGCACTGAAGCCAAACACAGCCCTGCTCCATCTCTTTGGGCAGAAAGGGTCTGAGATGAGCACAGGGAGTCCTGGCTTGCTGCCTGCCCCTGGCCACAGAACATTTGTGCTAAAAGCCCAGGACCCAGCAGCAAAACTCGTCATGTGCATGTGCTGCATGAAAATAAAGTTTTCTCCACCAGCTCCCCAAGCCCTACAAAAACTGAATATTAGGGAAAAAAAAACAACCCAATATGTCAAACTGCTATTGATCTTCCAGCCAAGGGTTGCATTGAAAGAACATTTTTTTTTCTGTGTAGTCCACTTATAAAAGAAGACCAGAATCAGAGACATCACAGCTCAGTTGTATCTCCTAGAGAGCAGCTAAATACCACATCAGACATGGCAATGCCAGCCAGGATAGGAAGAGAACCCACCCAAATTTCAGAGCAGACTGTAAAATTAATTTGTTTTCCACAATTTGGGCAGTGGAGTCGTCCCTGTCACCCTCCCAGCCAAGCACATGTCTGAGGGCTCTGTTTTCCTTTCTCATTGCATTTTAGTGGAGTATTTTGGACTTTGAGAAAGAAAAGTGCTACACAGAAAGTTCCACTGAAGTAAAAGGACTTTGAGTTCTAAAATATCTAAAATTAGATTGGCAGCTGTTATGGTCCAATTGATAAAGTTCTTAGAGATGCCTCTGCCTGAATTGAGGTGCAAATGGGACCACATGCCAAAGTCAATAGTATGGATTTGATTTGATAGCAAGTATGAGAGAGAGAGAAAGGAAGAAAAAAATAGGAAAGAGGTGGGGGGGACAGAAAGAGAGTAGCAGAGACAGAATAAAGAAAATGTCATCCCTCCATGGATCCCACTGGTGTCCAGATGATCCTCCAGCTGGTTTTCTGGTGATGAGGATGCAAAGGGTTAATGTATATCCCACCTCAGGCCAGGTGAGGTTGCCCAGGTGCCTCCCCTGGCAGGGGATGCAGTTTGACTCTGGGTCTGTGTCATCACTTTGCACCCCGTGCAGTCCTGGGGTGCAGGGCCTCTGGGGAGCACTCTGGGGGCTCTTTGATGGGTTCTGACATTTCTTCTGTCAGAAAAAATGACAGCTGCCCCCCATAGGAATGCCCCTGGCTGTGGGGATGGCCCTTTGTGGGGCAGGGCTGTGTAAGGGAGGATGGGTGCTCAGTGCCTCTGGTTCCACCCCACACCCCAAACCTCCTGCTCCCCCTCGTTTTGGGGGGGTCTGTGCAAACCTGGCCTCTGTGGGCTGTGCTCCCCCCCAGCCCAAACCCAGCCAGGGGTGATTTCCTGCTGTGTCTGGCTTTCCTGGGGATGCATTCCTTCCCCCAGCCCTGTTTGCCTCTCCCCAGAGCTGAGAAGGTGGAACCAGAGGGTTCCCTTTGTCTGATCCAGGCAGTTTCCAGGCAGGCATCTCCAAGGAGGGCTGGACTTCTGTGGATGTGGTTTGTTTACACAGCTCTTGCTGTGATGGGCAAAACTCCTTCATAGCAATGTTTAAGGCACAAACCATTTGAGTCTGACAGCAGCACCAAGTAAACTTCCACCACCACGGTGCTGTTCTGTGGGCTGCTACTTCAGTATTCCATAGGAAACTGCTCTTGGCAGTTCTGAAGGCATTCCTTGTGTCCTGTCACTCCAGGCTTTTGTCCAAAGTCCCTCTCTAGCTCTCTTCAAGCCCCTTTAGGCACTGCAAGGTGCTCTGAGGTCTCCCTGCAGCCTAATTTTCTCCTGAAACGCCCCCAGCTCTCCCAGCCCGCATAGCAGAGGTGGTCCAGCCCTCAGAGCTTCTTCACGGCCTCCTCTGCACCTGCTCCAACAGGTTTTCTTCCCTGTGCTGAGGCCACCTGGGCCAGATGCAGCATCCCAGAGATGGGGTTCCTCAAGTAGAGGGTGGGCATCACCTCCTTGACCTGCTGCCCACCAAGGATGAGAGTCCCTTTCTGGGCTGTGAGCACACTCTGTCAGCTTATGCCCAGCCTCTCATCTGCCATTCCTTCCAAGAACTTCCCAGGGCTGCTCTCTATTCCAAGAACTTCCCAGGGCTGCTCTCTATTCCAAGAACTTCCCAGGGTTGCTCTCTATCCCTTCTTTCCTCAGCTTGTGTTGATAGCAGGGTTTGCCCCAACCCAGACTCAAGGCTTCACTCTTCACCTTGTTGAACCTGATGAGGTTCCCATGAGCCCATTCCTTGGATTAAATCCCTTTGATCCCTCTCCTGTTTGCTCTGTTTCAGGTGTGTGAGCAGCACTCCAAATCCACTCAATTAACAGGTTGAGTTTGCCTAATTTGGCAGGGCTGTCCCATTCCCAGCAGGCATCAAGGGGCATTTGCTCCTCACTTTCTGTAAGGAAGAGGATGCAGCCAGTAATTCCTCAGTTTTAAACTGCTCCAACACTGATATATAAATATTTCTGGCTGTTTCCACTGCTGCAATTGGTGCCCAAGAGATTTTGTTTCTCATTCAGCAAGCCCTACTCAAATGGCCACAGTGTGTTATTTGTCATCATTTATCTATTGCTTTGATCAGAAGTGAAGGAGGACAGCAAAGAAAGTGTGTTTCAACTGAGTCTGGTTAATTTTGGATTAAAAATTATGAAAGTCTTGGAAATGCAAAGTGCTGAGCCCGAATTCTGGGGCATTGGGGACCAAGGAGTCAAAGCAAAGATGAATTGTGACCCATTCATGAAAGGACTTGCATCACTGTCTGTCACAGGACGTGAGAGCTCCCCTTCATCCTGAGTCTTAGATCTCCACAGAGCTCTTCAGCATTAAAACAGCCTTAAAATTGATTTTAGGTGTTTGCTTGTGAACTAATACAAGTTGGAGAATTAGAGTGAGCAGAACCAAGCTCTCACATAAAATACATGGCAAAGCAGTGGGTTGGCTTCCAAGCTCTCAAGCTGTGCAGTGGCTCCATGAAATTATGTTTTGCATTTATATCCATTCCTTGATGAGGCACTTGCCTATTCTAGGGCAATAAAACCCTAACCCAACTCCAATCTTTAGCTGGTGCAAGCCCACACTGACTACAGCTATTTTCCCCTCACAAGGATCTTTTTTATCTCTGCAGTAAAAGTGCTGAAGCTATTTCCAGTTCTTCCACAGGGATGTAAAATGGGAAGAGAGATGGGTTTTCTCACTTACCTTCATTAATATGGTAGCCCAGTTTTTCCACCAAATTCCAACAGAAACAAATCTAATTTTAACCAAATCACTCCAGTCAAAGCCTTCAAGGCCTGCTATAAAAATGACTAAAGAGCATTTTTTCTGGTGTGCCTTGATGAAAGCCCTTTTGTATTCTTCTAGTGGCTCCATGCAGGTGCCCAGCCAGCTCCTCACACCCAGACATGTCCATGGAGGCTATCCCAGCTGGCAGGAGGACCAAACCTAAGGAAATGTGGGATTTGAGTTGCACACCCACAGCTACTGTACATCCTAAAAGCCCAGACCAGCTCTGTCCCACACCTGTGAGCCCTTCTCTCTACCTCAAGCCAGACTCTTGCAGGTCAGGAAATCCTGGAGTCACCAGGATCTCTGAGGCTCAGGGGTGGTCACAATCCTCTCTCCTTCCCCATCCCCTCTTGCTATTCATCAGAAGCCCAAAAACAAGAGAAAATTTGTCCCTTTTTTTTGCTCTCTAAAGAGTCCAGCTCCCATTTTCCCATCTCCACGCCTTGAGATGTCACACGAGGGAGGACAAGGACTGTAGTTTGGATTGTCCCATTGTGGTGGCTGCTGTGCTGTCAGGGGAGGAAAACTGGGCAGGGAGGGTGATGGGAACACCTCACTTCATGCTGTTGCACCAGCAGTGTGGGATCACAAAGGACAATCCTTGCTCCAGTGCTATCCAGTGCTCCTCAGGGATAACCAGAGGTGATGTAGCTGTCACCTCCAAGGTCCCATCTTTCCTGAGGTGGGAGGTGGCCAGGTACTCTTTGGAAAGCATGCCTGAGGACAAAACAATTATTTCAGTGGTGGGACGAGGGCCTTGGTGCTGGGATGGGGAAGCCAGCTCTGCAGCACTGGAGCAGGGTGCAGCATTCTGGGGCTGGGGCAGCTGCTGCTCATGTGCAGGCCCAGGGCTCTCGGGGGTCTCTGTGCTCAGGATGACCCCAAGATGTGTCAGAGTCTCTTTTCCCAGCCTGACAGTTGAAGAAGGAGTCAGGAGTCTCCTGGTCTGGTTCTCAAGGTTGTTTATTTTCTCTATAACATTCTTTCTCTGACCTGTTGAGATTTGTCCAAAAGGTTGGGTTGAGGCACACTGCCCATCCTTGGGGCAGTGTTATCTTTTTATACTAAAAACTACATGTACATTATTTACCATAACTTCCCAATATCTATCACCTATGTTAGACAGTGAGCTTCTACTCTAAACCAATCCAAAAATGCCAACATCACCCAGAAGATGGAGGCTAGGAAGGAGAAAGAAGGACAAGGCATGCCCAAATCCCTCCATCTTGGGACTCCAATCCCCCATTCTAAAAACTCCAAAATTCTACTTTTCACCCTGTGACAAACTAACTATCATTCTACTTAAGCTTTCCTGGCTTGTGATTCCTCATATAAAGGTTGGTAATTTTTTTCCATGGGCCAAAATCAAAGGCTCTGTGCAAAATCAAAGGCACAGGGGTCTTGGGCTCTGTGCCAAGGTCTCTGAGCCCCCTGGCAGGGGTTTGAACCCTCCAGGACAGCCAGAGGGATGTCCTGGGTTCTGACACAGGGCCACACATCTCCTCTCAGCCATACATCCATTTACCTCAGGAGATCTCCCAGATGTGCACCCCCAGCAAATTTCTTTCCTCCTGCCACATCTGGGAATGCCAGCTCCTCTCCATACCCACAGGTGGTGAGAAAAGCCCCAGATTAACCTGTCTGACAAAACAGAGTCTGTCCCACTGCCTGGGAGGAGGAATAGATCCAAACCCAGCCCAGCTGCCTGGGTGGGAAGAAAGCAGTTATCACTGTAAACTCCATATACATTATTTATCAAACGAAGCCTCTGCAGCAGGAAGATGATTCATGTCTCTGCTCCAGCTCGCTCATATTCTCTCTGTCTTTCCAATGGGATGTGATAGAAAATCTTTGCAGGCTCCTTGTGGTCACTGACCAAAGGTTGTTCCCCTCCTGAGGAGGTGCTGCAGGTCCCCAAAGGGGCCTGGAACAATCCTTGCCCAAGGAAAATCACCCAGCTTCAGCCAGCTCCACCGTGGCAGCTTTGTTCCAGCCTCAAACCTGTTCCACAAGTATCTGCCTCTGCTCCCTACATTCCAGGGAAATTACAATGGGAAGGCAAGTAGAAAATATCAATTATTGGAAGGTTCAAACAGCACAATCCCTGCTGCTGCCTGCCAGGTTGCATGTGCATGTAAATCGACTGTAACGTGCTGTTTAGTTTGAGTAATACATTAAAAAGAAAGGGAAATCTGAATTTTTTCCAGTATGGGGCAGGTGGAGGGAAAGTCACAGCGTACTCAACTGTGATCACATCAGCTCTGCTTCATCTCTGTGGTGTAAAATGAAATGTGAAGGGGGAATTAATCAAAAATGCACCAGATGAGCATTTCTTTTCTATCCCCCTGACTTTGGGTAAGGGTATAAATGATGTGGCAAATCGAAGAGCAAGTAAAAAACCTGTGCTTATTTGACTTCAGCAGGTGGGTCTGCTCTTACTGAAAGCAAACCGAGTTCCTGTGTGCTCCTGCTCAGAGCTCCCAGGGGAACATGCTGCAATGCACTAATTATGGTTTAAAAAAACAGGGAAATAGTAGGGCTCTTCCTCTGCTGGTCCACAGCACTGTTCTCCATTTAAATGAGGTGGTTTTTTTGTATGTGGTGACAGAGGTTAAGGTGCATCCAAGCTCTTCAAGGTGACTTTGTGCTTCACTGCACTCCCCTTTATCTTCATCAAGGCATGTGCTCCGTCTGTGCTGGGGGTAATGGGTGGCAGCATTTTGGCAAAGAAGCATCCCAAGCCAGGTTTGCATCCTCTTCAGCTCAGCCCCGAGGAGCTCTGGGGTGATCTGCAGACTCTAATGCAAGGTGACAGCCGAG
Organism: Loriotus luctuosus; assembly: GCA_035582745.1. Lineage (NCBI taxonomy): Eukaryota > Metazoa > Chordata > Aves > Passeriformes > Thraupidae > Loriotus > Loriotus luctuosus. The sequence continues at coordinate 26,471,202 of JAWWEY010000005.1, read as the reverse complement.
CAGCAGCCAGATGAGCACTCACTGCTGCTGAGCAGAACGCTGGGAGCAAAGGGGGAAAAAAGCCCAAAAGGCTGAGAGTGATCCAAATCCCCCTGTCTGGTCATGGGGTGGGAGCTCACAGCAAGACTGAGGTGGGATGAATGAGCCATGGTGTAGAAATGACATATCTTCTGAGCAGAGAGAGACATAGCTCTCCTAGGAAAATCCTGGGAAGCTGTGAGGAAGCTGTAGGAAACTTAGACAAAAGAATTCAAACAATTATTATCTCTCTTTCTGTAATCATTGTTTATAGATCTGGTTCTCTAAAGTGTGCTATTCATAGTCACCAATAATATGAGATGTTTCTACTTGGAGACCAATCAAGTATCACCTTAGCAAGTCACTCTGTAAAAAGACCCAGCTACTTTCATTAAACCCTTTTGCCTTCTGATCCACCTGAACACTGGAGTCTTCCTTCTGTCCCTGACTCAACAGTGTCACCACAGAGGCTCTCCTGCCTGGTTTTCTCCATGCAGGAGGGCCTTGGTTTGAAAAGCCAGGTGTCTGCTAAGGAAGGCAGGAGCATCCCTTGAAATGGAAAA
>JAWWEY010000005.1:26447438-26467610 GCA_035582745.1 Loriotus luctuosus | reverse complement strand
TTTTCTTCTATATCAAAACTTGCTTCCATCTCTATTCCTTCTTCAGGTTCTACATTCAAAAATCTTTCTGCCAAGCATACACATCTGTGGCACCCTCACTAAAATAAAACTTAACCTGGTGATTCACAGACTTCACAGGAGGCAGCTGTTGAGGTGATGTGAAGCCAGTCGTGCTGCATGCAGACTAAATGGTAAATAAAAGGAGATTCCCCCCAAAACCTCTGCACTAAGCTGGTGTTTGCTTTCCTGTAGGAGTTTATAGAGGCTATTGATCTATTCCATGGCAATTCAATAAAAGAATATGTAATGAAAGCAAGACATAATGTAGGTGGCAATGACAGAGGTGCGTGTGAATTTTTAAACTGGCAGAATTTGCAGTCAGTTGGGAGATCCATAGATTGCTTCATCTGCATACAGTTAGGGAAAACTGGTAAAAGCCTCAAAGTATTTCATCCTTAAACATGCCACTGGTCAGCAGGGTGAAAATAATTTCCCCTCTGAGGGCTGATGGTGACAGCATGGGATGGAAATGGAAACACTCTGTTGGGTTTTTCTGGCGTGGTTTCCTTGGTGGTCCTCAGCTTTGGCCCCATAAATCCACAGGATCTGGCAATCAAGCAACCACTGTTACAGTGGATGGTTTGCTTCTCTAAGCTTTCCACCTCCTTTAATTTCCCAAAATCCTGCAACAGGCTGTGTTTAGAGGGGTGATAAGGGTTGCAGTTAAGCAGAGGGTGCAGAAGGAGTTGATAAGGGAGAAGGCTTCATTTGCTTTCACACAGCAAGGACCTTCACTCTTTCTGGAATTAACACAATGAAAACCTTTTTAAACAGACAAATTACCCATCAGTAGGTCAGTAATAACTGGGCACCAGGGCTGCTTCCCCTCACAAGGCTGCAGCAGGGAATTGGTCTGCAGGACATGCTGCATCTCCACATCTGCTCAGGAGGATGCTACTGGTGCAGACCAGTCTAATGACATAAATTTGCAGCAGTTTAGGTGCTGAGGAGAATTATTTCCACTATTTCTCCATTAGCAGCTGCTGCAGTGAAGCAGCTTTTCTCTCCAGTGGGAAAGTGCAAGTTCTTTCCAGTGGGACAGGAAAACCACAGGAGTTTCTTGCTGAATCACAAAGCAAAGCAAAAGCAAGACACACACCACAGGGTCTGAGAATCCTAGAATCATTTGGGTTGGAAAAGACCTCTAAGATTGGGGTTCAACCATTATTTGGCACTGCCAAGCCCACCACTGAACTATGTCCCCAGGTGCCACATATACAAGTTTTTTAAATCCCTCCAATGATGGTGATTCACCCCTTCCCTGGGTGCCAGTGCCTTGCCATGTGCACATCCTCACCTGTTGCTTTAGGATACAAAATAAAACAACACAGACACTGGACTCTTCAACGTAAAAAAGAGGGAAAGTTTAATTCTGACTCTGCCATTTATAGATTTCCAAAAGTGACAGTGGATTGGAGGGTGACAGTGCCACCTCCCCAATGACACTGGACAAACCAACAGTCCATCAAATTTCTCCTCCTCCATAAAAAATACAAAACAATCAGTTATTTACATAAAGTGTGTGAGAAAGTTCGTTACAGGAATGTAAACATCAGAAGGTTTAGAAGAAGTTAAAAAAACAGGGTGACACTCACCTGCCATGGTACCCAGGAGAGATTTCAATGTCAAGGCAATAATAATGCTGGTGGATGGGGACGATGAGTTGCCCTAAGCCAGAGTCCTGCAGCCTCACTTTGGAGATCCCAAAAAAACTCCAGAGCTGGGATTCTGAGCTTGCAATGCAATGCAGGTCAGTTTTCCAGCCGTGTGATCACCTTGGAATGACAAGTCTAAGGCTGGGAAGCCAACCAGGGCCACCATGGAGCTGAATTTCCTTCCCAATGAACCAAGGGGAAAGCTGCATGGGCTGCACCCTGCCATGGCATGGAACTGGCACCATCTGCACCAAGCACTTGGCTTTGGCAGCCCTGAGAACCACCCACCAGCAGGTTCTGGCTTATGGAAATCCTGCAGGACACTTCTCAACACAAAAGTCTGTGGGGGTGTTTGAGGGTCCCCAGGATGAGGGCAGAGATGAGAATCTTGACTCCATGTTTCAGAGGGCTGATTTATTATTTTATGATATTATATTAAAAGAAAATGCTACACTAAAACTATACTAAAGAAAGAGAAAGGAGACATCAGAAGGCTAGAAAGGAATGATAATAAAATCATGTGACTGACCAGAGAGCCTGACACAGCTGGCTGTGATTGGCCATCAAGTAACAACAATCCACATGAGACCAATCCAAGATGCACCTGTTGGTGAGCAACCTCCAAACCACATTCCAAGCAATCAGATAGTTATTGTTTACATTTCTTTTCTGAGGCTTCTCAGGAGAAAAATCCTATTGAAAGGATTTTCATAAAATATGTCAGTGACAAAAAAATCCAAATAACACACTCAGAGGATTCCCACATCCCCATACCCTGGGGTCTCTCCCACCATTAACAGCAGTGGGAGCAAACCCAGCACAGAACTCTGGCTCCTGCCACTTGTGCTCCAGCAGGGAACACATCCCAGCTCAGCTCACAGGGTTCAGGAAATTACCTGCTTGCCTCTGCCACGCCAAGGAGGCAGAGAGAAAACTCTGTTTATTGATGGTTTGTTGGTCAGCATTGAGGATGAGCACTGGCCTGAAGTCCAAATAGATCTGATTTTCCAGTTGGTCACCTGCACCAAACAGCAGGGCTCGGGTTTACCTGGTGTTCAGAAAAAGGGAATGCAATAAATGTACATAAATATATATACACACATATCCATCTCTATGTGCTCTGGGTGGATTAGAAGGTTTCCCACTCAAAAAAAAAAAAAAAACCCCGTTCATTTTCACATCTTCAGTGACTTCAAAAACATTTTAATGTACAATATATGGCTGAAGAAACAAATATTTTCCTTTCTCAAACATCTTCCCAGGCAACATTTGACTTTTTTGTTTTTAACTAAAGCAATTCATCAAAACTGCCATGAAAATAGAAATATTGTTGGACCATCCAAATGTTAAACTGTCCCCACAAAATGCCACAGATAAAACTGCTGGCATCATACTCATTGTGCAGATCTGATGTCTCTGCACCCATCCTTCAAGAGCCCAGTTTGCATTTGCTACATTCACATTGTAAATGATAAAAAAAGGACTGCAGATGCTGCATTTTGGGGGGGATGCTGTTTCCCCACCCCAAACCACTGCCACACCATCAATGACTTTCTCAGCACAGCTGCTCCAAGCCTCCCCACACACAGGTTTCCTTCTGCATTCATCCTCATAAAGCTGCTCACGCAGATACAGCCCATCAGCAAAATGTAAAAATAACTGAAAAGATATAATTAGGGTGGATGTGCTGTGGATTTAATAGGGTTTTTATGTTTCTTCCTTTGCTGGCCCATAAGGCACAAATCCTGGATGGAGAGAGACTGGTGGGGAGGGAAAGAGAGAGCTTTGCTGTGGTACATGTTTGGCAAAACCCTCAAATATTTTTCTCAGTTTTCTATTGCCTGTAGTTTTTATTGAGCACCACAGAGAAATTGCAGCAGATTGATTCTTTCACAGCTCCCCAAAGTTGAAATGCTTCGGAGCCAAAAGCTCATTGCCTGCCAAACTTCATAATTAACTGTAATAACTCTTTAATTTGGACTTTAATTCAAACACCCATGTTTCAGGGGGATTGGAGGGAGAAAAAAAAGGCAAAACAGACTAAAGGTAACCAGTTCTGGTAAAATATAGAAGCTGCCCCAGAGGCACTGGGAGATCAGCTGTGCTATGCTGGTCACACAGAGGCCACTCTGGGATGGAGAGGCATTGTCCCAGAACAGCAGAAAGTGAAGGAGAAGGACATGGACAGCAGACACCAGCAAAGTGACAGGCCCAAAGCTGCCTTCACTGCCCTGGATGGGAGCTTTTCCAAGGCCACCTCGAGGGATGAAGGGATCAAAGCCATCCAGAAGGCCACCAGCTGGGAGTTTTAGCTGAACTTGGGGACAACAAAGCCATCATTTAAAAAAACAGACTAGAAGTGACCTAGGTGAATTTGCTCTAATGCAAATTTTACACATTAAATGACCCAGAAATTGGCTTCTTTTCCTTGTGAAAGGGGGATGAAAAATATGCAGTCCTGGCTCTGTTTCCCCCACCAATGGTTTTTAATGGTTCTGTCAGTGCAGTGTGAGCTGGACTGGGAAGCATCAGGAGCACAGGAAAATGAGGAACCCAAAGGAGGGGTGTTGGGTGTTTCTCTCCCCAGGCAGACACGAGTGAAGCTGTCAGACTGCTCCTGCAGCCCCAGAGCCCTCCCAGCCCACCCTGGTTGAGCTCACTGTCATGAGTCCTTTAGGGAAAAGCAAACTGTTGACACCAGGAGCAGGAGAGACAGAGCGGGACCAGAGAGGGAATGGCAGTGACAGAGCTCAGGAATGCATTCACAAACCTGGCAGGGCTTCAGAGCTGCCAGCCCAAGGCTCTGGGAAGAAGCTGAGCATTAATAGGGATGTCTGGCCTGCTCTGGGTTGGAGGACTCCAAGGAGCATCCACCTGTCCTGTGGATTCAGCCTGGTTTGAGCTGGGGTCAGCCTGAACCATGGTGACTTTTCACCACTTCATAACTAAGAGCCCAACCAGTGAAATTACAAGAAATCTCCCTGGCATCACTCCCCAGGGATGCCAACATTCCCACAGCACCATGCCCTGCCCAAGGGGCAGGAGGGAATGCCATGACTTGGCACTCAGAAAGGAGAGCTGGGCAGCTGTAATGGATGTACTGATAAAGAGCTTCAGATCAATGAGGCTGGCAGTTCCTAGCAGCAGATGAATGGGTTCAGTCTGTGGGTTACAGAGCTGTTCACTGCCCAACCACCCTGCTCACTGTCATTAGTGCTGTGTGTGTGTGCTCACCCTCCTTTACCCACCATCCATCTCCCACTCCCTCACTCCTGCACCCACACAGAGCCCCTCTCCCCCATCCAGCTGTGCTCACAAACTGGCTCTGATCTCTCTCTTGAGGCAAGCTGGATGCACAGAGGGGCAGAGGAAGCATTTCACTTGCCCGTGCCTAAGCTGCTCCTATAATCCTGCAAGGAGTTCTCCTTTGCAGCACTGGCCTGGCTCGGAGCAGCTGGCCCATGGCCACAATTACTTCCACTCTGAGCACACACAAAAAGCCAAGTGAGAGGCCAAGGAGGGGGTGCTGAGATTTGAGCACCAACGAGTCAATCAGAGGCAGCCGGTGTTCATTAGTCCCTGCGCCTTCCCCTGCCATGGCTGCCCCATTGTGTCTCTTCTTGGGTCAGCCAGGGCCACCCAGGAGCCAGCAGAGAGCCCAGAAGGCAGAGGACAACTTGAGGGAGTCAGGGTCTGAGAATGCAGCCCCAAATTGCAACTTACAGAGCCTGTCTTCTGTGAGCACGGTCAGCACCATCCCATCGCAGAGTTATTTCTGTTTTCCTTGCTTTTCCTAAAACCAGGAAAAAATAGAGAGCTTACCAAAGGAGTTCTAGGTGTTGTTGGAGAGAAACCAGCAAACACGTATTTTCATTCATTCAGGGTAATGGGGGAAGCAGGGATACTCCCCAGGGAGCTGGAGAGGAGCTCCAGAGCAGCATTAGAAGCAAGAGGTAGCAATTGCTCAAGGTTATGGCTTTGGCAGAGGGTGGCAAAGTAAGATGTGGTAAGCAGCCCAGAGATGAGTATTTGGTGCTTTGATAGCACCAGATTGTTTCCTAAATAATAAAAAAAAAACAATAACACCAAGAATCTGTCTTCATCACTGCTCAAGGGCTATGACAAAGTCTTCCCACCAGCCATGAGTTCCATTCAGGGTTGATTTAGGCTCCACCAATGTCACAGCTGGGGTGGCCATGATACACAGAGAAACATCACACAATTGCAGAAAGCTTCAACCCATACAGAGCAGCACTACATCACTTCAGAAGGCTCCAAGTGTCTGCTCCTCCTGTTCTTTAGCCCAGCCTTTTATCCCCTCATGTTCACACATTGCACCTGTGCGCTCTCTGCTCCCTTTGGTGGTTGCTCAGTGCCCCTGGGCACTCCATGGCTCGTTGCTGTCAGTGCTGCTCACAGCTGTAGCCTGTTGGGGGATGAGGCTCAGCCCAGCCCCACTCCCAATTACCCCAAACTGTGTCCCTACACACCAGAGCCAGCAGGACTGCACGTGGGTGAAGCTGGCCCCACATGTGTCTAGATAAGTGCCAGGAAGGATTTGTCTCTCCGTGCTGAGCACAGTTTCAAGGCTAACACCAACCATGCTCTTTTGCTTCTGTGTTCCCAGGTCCTCCCTGCTCTTGGCTGACCAACACTAGCTTGGAAGGTTCTTCCCTCTCCCAGGAAAATGGGGACTGATGGTGAAAACCCGATCCTGAGGAGCGTGGTCATCAGCTTCAACTTGCTTCTGCTGGGCGCTGTCCTCAAGCCGTTTGAGTGCCGCCTGGAGGTGACGACAGAGCCGGCCGAGAGGACAGCGGTGCATGAGGCAGCTGGCCTCACCAACTGCAGCCCACCCACCAAAGAGCAGCCCATGGTCTTCCACCACATCTACAACATCAACATCCCCCTGGACAGCTGCTGCTCCTCCATGTTCAAGTCTTCGGGCGAGGAGGTGAGTGCAGAAGACGACCGGCTGGCAGAGTACACGGAGCAGACCTCCGACAGCGAGAGCCAGGTCACCTTCACCCACAGGATAAACATGCCCAAGCAGGCCTGCAAGTGCTCCACCTCCCTCCCATCCCTGCAGGAGCTGCTGAGCAGGATTGAGATGCTGGAGAGGGAGGTCTCCATCCTCCGGGACCAATGCACCTCCAATTGCTGCCAAGAAAATGCAGCCACAGGTAGTAACGCCATCCTGTTAGCTCTTGCTGGGGGCTGAGGGCTTGAGAGAGAGGCAGGAGAAATAATGCAAAACCTGATGGTGCCACTCAGACTGTGACAGAGGAAAACCAGTGTTTACCCACCATAAGGCTGTGGATTTAGTGAAAAAATTTAGCTTAAGTCCTCTAAGGCAGGAAAAGCCCTGGGAGGGTTTTGGTCACTTGAGTGCCCAGTCCACACTCACTGTGAAAACTCCATAATGGAGAGAGAGCTGAACCCCTTTAGGGATGAAATTACAGCTGGTTAGGGGTGAGCAGGGGGATCTCCCAACTCTGCAGTCCTCCCAGCACTCTAAGACATGTGCCACTGCTTGTGGGACAGGGGGCAGAGATGTGGCTGCTGCTCTCCTGAGCTGTCCCTAGGCTGAAGGCAGCCCCATGGGAGCTGGCAATAAGCCCCTTCATCTTCTCTGCAGGGGGAATGAACACATCTGAAAAGCTGAGTTAATAAAAAAAAGGATTAAAAAATAGAAAAAATTACATTAAATGAGCAAACAAAACCTAAAAAAAAAAAAAACAACAAGAAAAAAACCCACAAACAAAAACTAAACCCAAACAAAACCATTAACATGATACTCCATGTGAATAAAAAAATGTGCTTTTGTGGAGACCTCCAAGAGGTCCCATTGGGGTTACTCTATTAAAGGCAGCCCCTCGTTCCACCTCAGCTGTCCCCCAGGGTCAGGAAAGCATCACTCAGCTGAAATGAGATGGGTCAGGCATGTTTGGGCTGGCAGCTGCATTGCCATGGCCCAGGAGCCAGCATACTGATAGTTCTCCTTGTCTGGAGGAAGAGGGGCTGTCCCAAAGGGCATCCATGCCAAATGCAGCCCAGCCCTGCTCGTGGCTGCAGCACACCAGGGCTCCTGGCAGGGAAGAAAACACTGAGCAAGGAGAACCACACAGGGCATCTTTCCAGGGGAAAACTGCTTTTCACACCAAGAGCAGCAGCAGAAAGGAAGAGAAATTAAAACCAACCCTTTTACCCCCAATACTCACTGCATTTTTTTAAGTTTTGCAGCTATTTGTTTGGTTTTTTCCAGTGGAATGACACATTTTTCTGTGTGTAGGACACATTAAAATGAAATGAGTGCAATCAGTCCTCAGGTCTAGAGTTCCACCAAAGGTGTGGTGGTCAGGGAGGGAGAAACAAGGATGGGCACACAGCAGGGTGGCTTGGGCTGGCATCTGTCGTTTGGCAAGTGGAAGTCAATGTGTTCCCAGCCATGGCTTCAGCCCACATCCCTCCCAGTGCCACATCCATCAGCTGCATTAATAACTGAGACAACACAGGAAACACCAGTCTGTGCAAAGTGAGGGTTAAAATCACATAGGAAAGGCTACAGAAAAAACCTGTTTTAAAGGAATTAATTTGAAACTCTGATGGGCCTATTTGGGTTACTTGCAACATGCATAGACAGCCCCATTAAATATTCATTGCTTGGTGGAGTCCCCACTCCCATCACAGATGTGCCGAGCTAAAACTGGAATAATTTCATTTATTTTTACCAGAGTTGCTTTCAATTCACTGCACTGCAAAGGAATCAGGATCCCTACTCCACCACCCAAGGCAATTTCCCTGAGGAAAGCCTCTTTTCTCCAGCACACTTAGAAGCATCCTCTCTCATCTTTTGATAACTCAGCTAGAGGCTGAGATCTGAAGAGATCCTGCCTGGCATTCCCAGTATTTGCAGTTTGGGTGGGAATTGTCCTGCAAAGTAACCCAAATGTGTCTGTCTGGCACAGCATGTAACTGAGCTGCTTTTCCATGTGCATCTGCTCCATCCCCCCACTCGAAAAGCTGCTTGGAGAGCTCAGCTACGATGGAAAATTTAGCTGGGGACAGAGTCCTGGGGCCTGGGGGTCTTTGGGGTGCAAAGGTCTGGAAGAAGCACAGAAAGGGTTTCTGTCCTTCCTTGGTTCACATGAGGAAAAGCAGTACAAATCAGCAAGGAAAAGTTAGCCTGGTTGGGATAAACCCTTGGCTGGAGCAATGGCTCTGTTTGAGGGCAAAACAGGGGAGCATTAGCAGGGTCAGTGACTGCTGCCTTCATCCCCATCATCCCTCTTCAACCCCAGAGCATTAGCAGGGTCAGTGACTGCTGCCTTCATCCCCATCACCCCTCCTCACCCCAGAGCATCCTGTGCAAGGCTGCCAGGTAAAGAGGGGGCATTAGAGGTGCTGGCCACAGAGCCCTTGTGCTGTCCCTGTTTTTCCACAACATCAGTGTGCCCAAAGCCAGCAGTTCTGTCCCAGTCAGGTTCACCAGGACAGGGATGAGGATGATACCTACTTCATATAGGAGAGGAAAAGCAGCTCGGATCTCTCAGCTATAAAAGGAGAAGTAGGTAGATGTGAGACCAGGAGTCATGGCTGGTGCAGAGGGTTTCTCCAGGGGAGGTTTTTTCCAGTAAGAGGTCTAGGGAAGTTCCTATTGAGTGCTGAGCTGGAGAGAAACCAAAGGGAGCACCTGCAGCACCACAAGGCTGATGGCACCCATAGTTATGGGGGCCAGTGCTCCCTAGGGAAAGATGCACCCAAACCCCACCAATTCTTCCCCTTTCAGCCCTAAAGCCACCAGTTTGCCAGAGAGAGAACCATCCCCGCCTTGCCCCACACCTTCTCCAGCCCTTCAGAGGGCTGACCCGAGACCAACCCCGACCTTTTTCACCTCCCACCCGCCGGCTTCTGACCCTCGCTCCCGCATCCTTGCAGGGCAGCTGGATTACATCCCGCAGTGCAGCGGCCACGGGAATTTCAGCCTGGAGTCGTGCAGCTGCGTGTGCGCGGAGGGCTGGGCGGGCAGCAACTGCTCGGAGCCGCTGTGCCCCGGGGGCTGCTCCAGCCGCGGCGTGTGCCTGGAGGGACAGTGCATCTGCGACAGCGACTACGGCGGCGAGGACTGCTCCCAGCCGCGCTGCCCCGCCGGCTGCGGCTCCCGCGGGCTCTGCGTGGACGGCGAGTGCGTGTGCGAGGAGGGATTCGCCGGGGACGACTGCTCGGAGCTGCGCTGCCCCCGCGACTGCTCGGGCCGCGGCCGCTGCGTGAACGGCACCTGCGAGTGCCTGGAGGGCTTCGGCGGCCCCGACTGCGGCCGGCAGCGCTGCCCCGCCGGCTGCGGCGGCCGCGGGCTCTGCCGCGACGGGCTCTGCGTCTGCGAGAGGGGCTACGGCGGGCACGACTGCTCCGCAGGTACAGGAATTAAGCCAGGGTTAAGTGGTGCATAAGCAAGGGTTTCGAGGTGACCAGAGTCCCATAGGAACGCCGTGAAGCTGAGAGGAATCCTGATCTGGCAGAGAGCATCACTTAGGACACACTGAGCCCCCCCCCCACTCCCCATTATCCCTGTCCTCCAAGACACCAAGGACAAAAGTCTGGGAGGTGAGCAAAAAGCTGGTGAGGTTCATCCTATTGCCAGCCAGGGGCTATGTACAAATCACATGTCTTGAGCTGGTTTATTTTCCAGCATCAGCTCCACACCCGCAGAAAGCATCATTTAGGATTGATACACTGAAGTCCCACAGTGTGGCTACCTCCCTGTTATCCCTGTCCCCAAAGACACCATGGGAGGTGAGCAAAAAGCTGGTGAAGTTCATCCCAGCCAGCTGGTGCTATGTACAAATCACAAACGGGATGAGACTGCTAGAAACGTGCCTTGAGCTGGTTTGTTTTCCAGCATCAGCTCCATACAGGCAGAGAGCATCACTTAGGACACACTGAGGTCCCTCCCTGTTATCCCTGTCCCCAAAGACACCATGGACATGAGTCTGGGAGGTGAGAAAAAGCTGGTGAGGTTCATCCCAGCCAGCCGGGGCTATGTACAAATCACAAACGGGATGAGACTGCTAGAAATGTGCCTTGAGCTGGTTTATTTTCCAGCATCAGTCTCATTACATGGTTATGACAATGGGAAGATGCCACCAGCTCACATCCCAGGCAGCAGAAAAAGAACTTAATGTTACAACTTACTTTGAAAGTTTTTTGACCAACCACACAAAGCAAAAGCATATTGACAGTGGTTCTATCCAACCACTATAAGCACACGTACCTTTGGTTAAAACAGTGCTTGCTTATTTAGAATATAATACCTGCTTGTAAGCCTTAAAACACAATGCACAAAACTCCATTACTAAGCTTAAAACTTCCTAATATCTTACTAAACATACTTTTCTACAACTTAAAAAATTATTCTAAACAAACGTTAATACACAAACCATTGTTCTATTTATACTTACTTTTCTGCTTCTTACCTAATTTTTCTACCAACCAGTTTTACAGCTACTACTTAACTCTAATCACAATTCTGCTGTCTGTAAAACCTATCTTTTACAATTTTCCCAAAACCCTCTAATTTTATAAATTCCCACACATCCTAACATTGGTGCTAAACCCTTAGTTGGGTCCTCCTGAGCCTTTACCTTGTTATAGCTGTTCAGACAACCACAGGTACCACATAACACCCAGCCTGTGCCCACCAGCAGACCTACACAGCCTCCCACAGGAGTGGAAGAATAAGCCAGGCACACCCTGACACTCTCCATCCCTCTGTCCTTCCCATTAGTGTCTCCCCCTGAGAACCTGCGGGTGATGGGGATCAGCGACAGCTCCATCGAGCTGGCCTGGGACAGCCCCGGGGCAGCCACTGAGTACGTGGTGTCCTACCAGCCTGCCGTGCCAGGGGGCTCCCAGCTCCAGCAGAGGGTGCCTGGGGACTGGAGCAGCATCACCATCACGGATCTGGAGCCAGGTGTTGCCTACAATGTCAGCGTCTACGCAGTCATCAGTGACGTCTTCAGCGTCCCCGTTACCTCCAGGGTGATGACCAGTAAGTGTCCTACTGCACTGGTTGCTTGCTGCCCATGTGTCCTGAGGGGATGCTCAAGCTGGCTCACTTTTTACATAAAAAAAACTTCTAGCAGCTGAAACTTGAGCCTTCAAAAAGAAGGAAAAAAAAATAAATGTATCAGTATAGGGAGATAGGAAAGGAGGAAATGTGTCCATTCTCTCTGTTTGGATGAAAAAGCTTCCAGAGTTTGATTGAAGGCCCCAGAATGTAGCCCAAAGCATTACATTTTTTCATCAGAGAAAATACTACAATATAACATGTAAATCTCAGGTTCTCTTCGCCATCCTGAACGGATGGTTCCCCATGATGGTGCAGCAAGAGGGGAGGCTGCTGTGCATCAAGAGAAACACAGTCCTGACCAGGACTGTGGTGCACAGAGGAAAACAGGAGTATCAAGCTGTAATGCCAACCTCCAGAGGGGTCCCTTGGAGACTGAAGATACAGAGTGCAGGGGAAGAACAGAAACTATCCAGGCACCCCTTTGCAGCCCCATCATTCACTCTGTTCACACCACACTGCAGTGGGATGCTTCAGTGTCCATAGGTCCAGGCATTTTCCTCTTTTCCCTCCAACCCACGTGGAGCAGGGAAAAAGGAATTTTGCTAACAGACACCAAAAGTTTCCCTGTTTTTGTTGCCCAGATAACAAAATACCCACGGGGAGCAGGGTGGGTATGGCATGTGCACACCCACCCCTCTCTGCTCACCACCCCTGCTCCCTTGCAGACCTCGCCACACCACAGGGGCTGAAGTTCAAGACCATCACAGAGACAACAGCAGAGGTGCAGTGGGAGCCCTTCTCCTTCCCCTTGGACGGCTGGGAGATCAGCTTCATCCCCAAGGTACTGCAGGGTGCACCCAGTGAGAGCATCCTAAATCAGCTTCCAATTACCCATTCCCCAAACACCCAGCCTGTGTTTGCCATTTCTGTGCTGCACACCAGACTCCCCAGACTGCCAGCCTGCATTTCCCCATTAGTTTTTGTGTCAAGGCATGCATGTCCTCAAAGAAATGTCCTCCCAAAAAAATGCAATGATGGGAAAAAAAACCTTCCAGCCTCACTCTTGTTGTCGCACCCTCTTTTTCCTTTCCATCGCCTTTGCAATGACTCTTCCTCCTCCTCTTCCTCGCCCTGCTCTCTACACTAAGCTCCCCAAAGCAGCCTGGATCAAAGTGAGCAGCTGCTGGCTCTCAGACAAGAACCTTCAGCCCCCCCTCCTGAGTCCCACACACACTTCATTCCTGCCATGGAATTTTAATTTTAATCGCAGTGACGAGCAGGTAGAAACAGTGCCAGAAAAGATGAAAGGATAAAAATGTTGCCCTAAATACCCCATATTTTCTGTGCACAGCAACAAAAATTGTACATCAAGTATTTAGTCTATATTCATAATTTCTACACCATTTAGCCATAAGTATAGCTTCAATTGTACATGGAGCCTCTTTATAAGAGCATTCAAGCCCCAGCAGTAAAAGAAATGCTGATTAAGGGCTCAATTATGGTGTTTTCACTTGTACAAAAACCTGCACTGGAATCAAAGGCAGCTCTGGGCGGTGGAGAACTGCAGAATTTGGCCCCAAAGTTTTAAATACTCTTAACTATGAAGTATCATTGCACAGCACAAAGCAAGAGCCTAATTGCCTTGAATAACTCAATTCTGTCATTCCCAAAGAGTTGCTGGGAGATTATTGGTGTGATGTTGGCTACATCCACGTGCAAATTGTGTCAGAAGTTGAAGCTCATGCAATGCAGGTATAGACCCTGGGATAATTTGCAGTCACCATCAGGTGATCATTCAGGATTAAAGCTGAAAAATACAGCAATATCAGAGAAAAGCTTTTGGTAGGAAAAAAATAGCTCTTCCCAACATTTCACTATTACTCAGGAATTAAGCTGAACAGCAGCCCCCTGAAGTAAATAAATGCAAACCATTGGTTCCTTTTTTTCTGTTTTTAAGCTTAAACTTAAAAATAGATGGAAAAATTTTGGGATTTAAAGGCAGATAAAATGCAAAAGGATGGCTGTTCCTGGATGCAGGGTCTTGGGTATAGAAGGGATGTAGCTCACTGGGCTTTAAAGTTCTCAAATCCATGAGTTAAGACAAAGTCACAGTCATGTTCCTGCCCATCAGCTGTCTAAATTGGCCTTTCTGGAGTCTCTATTATTGCCTTTTCCCCTAAAACTAGGCAGAGGGTGCTGTGTCCTTTACTGCCCTGCAAGCAGTGCTTGCTTGGGTATGTGCCAAAACATTGCCACACCTCAAACAAACCCAAAACCCATTCCCAAAGGCTAAAAACAACAGAGTTTTAACTTTATAACTGCAGCATCACAACCTCTGTGAGAAAAACTGACCCGTCCTCCCAAAAACTGGGTGAGGAAATGCTAATTTGGTCCTCAGCAGCCCAACGAGGATGCTTGCAGCTTCCTGCAAAGCTCTTTCCACTCTCCTTCCATGGTCTCTGTGATGCTCTCACCCCCACAAAAGCTGGGTCAGGCAGGATTGCCCATCTGCTGCCTGCACTGGGGACGGGGAAAAAGACAAAGAGAAGACAGATTTAGCAAATAAAATTAGGAAAGGTAAAATGGTAACTGATGGCTGAAATGGAAGGTTTCCTGTTTAATGAGAAATGGGATGAATATGAATTGAGCGTTATGCGCAAAGATTTGTTTAGCACGTTATTAGTGAAGACAGCAGCAAGAAAAGATCCTTTGTCCAAGCACTGGCAGGAAAGGTGACATGTGCAGTTGTTTAAAGCCTCAGTTTTTCAGGGCAAAACCACAAGGCATAAATGAGTGTACTAAAGATGGCCAAAAAGCAGGTGACAGCCAAATAAAGACCTCACAGCTTCATACCTATACATCAACAACAAAAGGCTCCTGGCACCTGAAGAGCAGGGAAAACAAGCCTAGCCAAGGCTTTGGTTTAATCATCTTTCCTCTTTCTGAACAGCAGAGGCACAAATACACAGAAGCTGGGGAGGGAGGAGGGATGGGGAGGATTTTGCAGCCCAACAACACAAGCACTCCACACTTGGGGGGTGACCTCATCCCAGCTTTCTCCCTCCATGCTGGGGTGTGCCAAGGTGGCCATGTGCTTTGGGGATGCAGAGAGCCTGTGGAAGGATTCAACATGGGGGGCACCTCCTCTTTGTGCATCAGTCTCCCCCAAAACACGAGCTGCTGGGGCAGGGCTAATGCTTGTTTCATTCCCTGGCAGAATAACGAGGGTGGTGTGATTGCCCAGCTCCCCAGCACCGTCACCACCTTCAACCAGACGGGGCTGAAGCCGGGGGAGGAGTACACTGTCACCGTGGTGGCCCTGAAGGAACAAGCCAGAAGCCCTCCCACCTCTGACAGCGTCTCAACCCGTGAGTGAGCCTCACCTGGGGGCAGTAGTGCCCAGGGCTTGGGCCCAAAATAAAGTCCCATGGGCAGGGATGAAACTTGCAGCCAACATTGCAGCCACAGCTTCTTCGTGCAGTGTTTTGTCCCTCTCTCTCCGAAACTGTCACAAGTGCAGAAACTGTGGCGAGGTTAATGGGGTTGGGAGTGAAGACTCAGTTCTGCTTTTACTGTATATAAGGATAAAATATTATTCTCTGGATATTATTATAATAATATATTATTATTATTATTGATAAATTATTCTTCTCTGCTAATCTCAAGTTTTGGAGGCTGCATGCCCTCAAGAAATATATCTACAAATTTATTACTTACTCATACATAAAAAACTAAAACTGCCACCCGCTTTTGTGGCACTAAATGCCCTCAACTCCCACCTATTCAGGCAAATCAGGCAGCAGGGCAGGGAGCCAGGAGCAACAGCATGTCCCTTCCTAACCGATTTGTTTGCCCACTCACTGGTCCATCCTGTAGACCAGAGAAAATTCAGCTGGCTCTTCTTGCTGAAGGAGATGCAATGATGGGCAGAGCTCACGGGGGAGAGGAGTCTCTTCACACCAGATCTGTTGCAGGCAGCCTTGAAAGCCAGGCAGACGTCTACTAGCCCCGCCTGAGCTGTTCCGAGAGGAAACAGCACTTAGATAGCTGCCGGAGGGCTGTAATGAGGTGCTGCTAATTGAGGCAGCGGTGAGAGCGAAGGGAGGGTCCCTCCACCGCAGCAGGTTGTTGCAGGGCTGATCTTCCCCAGCACTGTCCTCTCCTCCTGCTTTGCCTCCGCGTTCAGCTCGACGTGGCTTGATAGAGACATCTCCTGGTCAAGGCAGAAACTTCCTTTCCCTGGGAAGTCAGCAAAAATAGAAGCTGGTACTTCAGACTCAAGGGTTGACCTTTGCAGGGAGCGCAGGTGGAGCAGAGGGCTCCGGGATCTGTGCTCCATGGAACATCCCTGTGCTGGTGTCTGCCTTCCTCTGCAGCACCCCCAGAGCTTCATCCCCACCACCCTTGCTCTTCCTCAGCACCTCGTGCCAGGATCAGGCAGCAAAGGCATGGTTTTATGCCGCAGGGATAAGTAGATGTGGATTGCCTGCATGGCTGGACAGCATGAAGCAGCTGGAGATTGACCTGGTCCTGGCCAAGCTGGACAGACAGCTCCTACCTGAGCACTGGGACTCCCAGCTGCGCTCCCTCCTCTGCTGTTTGGCCCACAGACCTCACCTCTCTACTGCAAATCCCTCCATGTCCTTTTCTAACCCCTCCCCAGTCCTTCCCATCCCTGCCCACAAGCCTGTCCCCCAGAACTCCCAGGTGCAGCATTCAGCAGACCCTTATTACATACTGTCATTATATCAGGTATATGGTATAGTCTGAATTACAGAACCAAAGTGGGCTTTTTCACCCACCTTGTGGTCATCCAAGTGATAAAACAGACTGCCCAGCAGGCTTCATGTATGAGCACTGCCATGGCACAGGAGTGATGGCAAGTCTCGGCTCCATCCATCCATCCATCCAGTCCTGCTGGACTCAAAGCATCCATCAGCCAGGCTTGAGCCCAGGAATTCCAAAGGTTGAGTGTTTGGGGGGTGTGGAGGAAGGAAGGGCCCAAATCTCTGCCAAAAAAAAAAAAAAGGCAGAAACGTCCATAAAGGTCTCCCAGTAGATCTCTGGTATTAATTTTTCTAAAAACCATTTATCTGAAAGGTTTTTTTGGACACCAACCATAACCCTACACCCAGCTAGCTATGAAGATTCACCAGAGCAGTTGCATTTTCTCCTCTCTTCCCACTGCCAAGACACCAACAGCTTTGTGAGCTGATTCCTCAGTTTAGGGACAAACCAGGAGCTGGCACCAAAGCAGGAACATTTCTAGAGACATTCCTCAGTTCTCAACACTTGGATCTTGTCCTTGGCCCCACGTTATTTAACACATTGTCAACACCTTTCAAAAGACATAATACTGTTGCTGATAAATTTTGCCAATGATGGAAAGGATCAGAAAAGAGTAAATTGCATAGAAGAACATCAATAAAAGTTATTTGGATAGTTTGAAGAGCTGGGCACAAAGAAAAATTCCATGTTTTTTCAATGCAAAAGTACAAGCAGCTATCTTAGAGCAAAGAACATGTGTTGCAGTTAGATATAGGAGTTTTATATCCTGGGAAATACCACCTTAAAGAGCCAAAGAGGAATTGTTGTCAACAACCAGCTCGAGAGAAAGGCATGAGCTGCATTACAGCTGTAATGGGTGTCAATGAGAGAGCTGGTTGGTCCTGCTCTGGTGTCTACAGAAAGTGGAGAGGGTTCAGGAAAGAGCCAGGAGATTGGGACAAAGCATTGGGAACCACAAGGATCAAACCCCATAAGCATCTTGGGGTCAGGGTCATGCCTCTTGCCCACGCCACCCCTCTCCCTTGTCCCCAAATCCCAATTCCAGCCGCTCTGAAGGCCATCCTGAACCTTTCCTGAAGCTTGGTGTCCCCAAAGCTCCCACCTTTCCCCATCCAACCCTCCCGCAATAACAGGTGCCCGTTTCCCCCCGGCAGTCATCGACGGCCCGACGCAGATCCTGGTGCGGGACGTCTCGGACACGGTGGCCTTCGTGGAGTGGAGCCCCCCTCGCGCCAAGGTGGACGCCATCCTGCTGAAGTACGGGCTGGCGGACGGGGAGGGCGGCAGGACCACCTTCCGCCTGCAGCCCCCCCTCAGCCAGTACTCCCTGCAGGCCCTGCGCCCCGGCGCCCGCTACCACCTGGCCGTCAGCGCCCTGCGCGGCGCCAACGAGAGCCGCGCCGCCTTCGCTCAGTTCACCACAGGTACAGAGAGCTGGCCTGGCTGGGAGAGCTGAATTTTCGGGTGTGAATTGAATTTTTGGGTGTGAACTAAATTTTTGAGTCTCTTTGGCAAGCATGGGTAGGTGGCTTGCTGCCGTCTGCAGATGGGTTGTCCCGCAGCAAGGAGGAAAAGCTGAGGGGTTTTTGCAGTTGGGGGTTGGTGATGCCTCTTTTTCTCCTGGCACAAGTGAGCTGTGGTTTAATGTGCTAGGAGGAAGAAGTGGGATGAAACACAGTGGTTAAGATGCAGGTGTAAATGGAGACACCAGAATGCAGGTGCCTTGCATCCCATCACTGAGAAAATGATCCAGCTCACCCTAAAATACACACCCTTACAAGTGCCCTCTGCCTCCACCCCTGCTGGTGTAACCTCCAGTGCAAAAGGTCCTTTTTGGTGTCCCCAAAGCTTCCCCCTTTCCCCATCCAACTCTCCCAAATTGTGGGAAACACCACCATTAAAAGTCAAAGAGGAATTATTGTCAACAGCCAGTTCAAGAAAAGGGCATGAGTTGTACTGTAGCTGCAACGGGTGTCAGTGAGAGAGCTGTGACAAATGCCCTGTGCCCTCAGGGATGCTCATATAGTCCCCAGGGCAGTTCAGGTGATCCCAGATGCCAGTGATGAGGCATGGATGTACTCATATCCATAGGTACCCCCATATTTAGATGACAAACCCCAAACCAACCCCATCTTGGCCATGTCTTGCTGCAGCATCAAGGCTGAAGCTGCCTGGGACACACATCCCACCAGCTCCAGTGCCCATTCAGACCCACAGCTTAGAATTCTAAAACTCAGCAGTTTATGTCCTTAAGAGCACCCACAGCTCAATGAACAATTCTCAAAAGCACCAAAATGCTCAGCACAGGTCTGAGTTCAAGGGGACACTCACTCCCACTCAGCATCAAGAGCCAAGGCAGGTGCCTTGACCAAGGAATCAGCAGTCAAGCAGCTGAAACCAGCACATCCAGAAACATGGTTATCCTATTTTATATCTTCTCTGAGCACCCTAACTGGTCAGTAAAACTTTAATTAACGTTAAGCCTGCAGATAGCTAAGGGATTTAATTTACTGTGCCATAAAGGAGGAGTCAGAGCGTGTATTTCCATGCTGGTTTATGGTATATAAATTGTCATGTACATTACTGCTGGCTACGAGGCTCCTACTGTAATAACTGTGGGACGTGAATTGTGTGTGTACATATCTCTGTAGATAAATATTTCAGATGAGATGCTTACCCCAACTGATTTGCTGCCTTGGCCTTCCTCACTTTATTTCTAAAAGGCAACATAAAAGGACCCCCCCAAACTCAGATCCATCACCATTACCCACTGTCCACTGGTGCCCAGCCCCAGCTGTTGCTCACCAGAGGGGTTTATTGTACAAACCAGAGCAGATTCAGTACACAGCCTAAGCAGCACCAATAAACAAACCCTTTGGGCGGTGTCTGAGCGTGAATGAGCCTGTAAAGATGCTTTTCTTCTGAGAGCAGTTCAGGCCAATGCATGGCTACTACAGAGCCCTTTTACTCATAGTGCCTCAGTTTCTTTTACCTTAATATGGGAGAAAAGAGTTTTCTTTTTGAGATAACACAGAACTAGCTGCCAAACCAACTCACCGAGGATGCTGCCAGCATTTGTGTCACCCTCCTGGGTGCCATCTCCCAGCCTGTGCTGAGCAGGGGGTGAGAGCAAATGTTCCAGCCCTTCCTGCCAGGCCATGCTCAGGGTAGGAGGGATCTCCTGGCCATCCCCCCCGGCCGTGGCAGGGCTGTGTTCCCCGCGGTGACACCGTGCCTCTGTCCCTTGTGTCGCACAGAGATCGACGCCCCCAAGAACCTGCGGGTGGGCTCGCGGAGCCCCGCCAGCCTCGAGCTCGCCTGGGACAACAGCGAGGCCGAGGCACACAGCTACAGGGTGGTCTACAGCACCCTGGCCGGGGAGCACTACCACGAGCTCCTGGTGCCGCGCCACGCCGGCCCCACCACCCGCGCCACCCTCGCAGGTACGCACGCACCCTCGTGCCCCGGAGCCGTGATATCGTCTGAAAAATCCTTTCCTTGGGATTTTTCTTCTGGAGAAGCCGAGAGGCCTCAGGAACAAAATGTAAACAATGGTTATCTGCTGCTGTGGAATGCAACAGGTGCATCTGGGATTGGTCT
>JAWWEY010000005.1:26421582-26447338 GCA_035582745.1 Loriotus luctuosus | reverse complement strand
TTGTTCTATTTGTCCTTGCTTTTCTACTTTTTAAATAATTTTTCTGCTGACCAATCTCATGGCTGCTGCTTAGCTCTGATCACAGTTCTGCTGTCTCTGAGGCCTGCCTTTTGCAGCTTTCCCAAAACACTCTGATTTTGTGGGTTCCCACATTTCGAGCTGAGTCAATGCAGAGGCTGCTGCAGTCGCCTGGGATGGCTCACACCTCATTTGTGGACCAGCCTTCTGACTGGCACTCACCTTCCACCAAGTTCTTGCAGCTGCTTATAAGATCCATGAAACTGAAAACTGCAGTGCTGGGAAAGTGGAGAGGTGTTCTGTCCAGTACCATGTTATGTCTGGGGATTGATAGCCATAGCCTCAGGATAAATCCTGTTGACTTTCATGAGGAGAAGGCCCTAAGATATTTAGGCTTTGTATTTCTGGTTCACATCTAGGAAAATGGATGGAGAATCAAGTAAAATTGTGGTGTTCAAGTGCATCAATATACGAACTGAAATGCGGATCTATTATTTCTGAAGTGCTGTATGGGAGGGTTCATTTAAATCTCTTTTTAAGTTTCCCTGCTGCTGCAGGTATGCTGCCTGCTGTGTGGTGCCTCATGTCCCTGTTCCCATGGCTGATGTAGCACAGGTGCTTGGCTGGGGATGTGATCCATGGCAGGAAACATTGCTCTGGCCAGGGGAGAGGATGTGGGATCTCAGGAATACACCTGGACTCTCCAATCCGACTCACACTAAATGCTTTCCCTTGTTAAAGGAGGAAGTTGGGTGCCTTCTGTGATTTCTGTGCTGTGGATAAGGGGAACAGATAATTTCTCTGCTGCATCTGGAGCCCTGTGGATCTGCTGCCATCCCAGCCAGAGGGGGTGTGTGTAGCCCAAGGGCCCAAAGCACTGTCATCCCCTCTGGGAATGGAGGGGTGCAGAAGCTCAGGCCTTAATCTCTGCCCCACAAGTGCTCATGCTGTCCAAGGGATTCAGCTGCAATGCACAGATGTGGCTTTCTTCCTGCATGAGCCTTTACAGGAAGGTCCAGCTCTCTTTCCCTTAATATCACACTGTTTTAGAAGTCTGGTCATACACAGCTGTGCATGTGACACTATGGCATGGATATTTGTACAGAATTAATGTTTTCCTTGCTATAAGGATTATTCTTTGCTGCTCTGGTGTATCACGAGTAAATAAATTTGGATAGGAAGCTTTTTAACCAATTGGTCAGTGGAAGTAACTAACTTTATATGAAGTCAAAATAAGCTCAGGGTTATAATAGAGTAAAAGTGTAACTCTTAGATTTGTATGTCAAATCTCTTACTTTCCAATGCTCAGTGTGGCATGTTCCTCTCTGTGTCATGCCAGAGGATCAAATGGGTGCTTTTCTCAGCAGTTCCCTTTCTCCCTGGCAAAACAGTATCCAGGTAAGAGGTGAATGATTATCTGATTTCCTTTTTTTCAGAGGATGGAGTGAGTTGGAAAGGTTTAACGCTGTGAGTGTGCTGACACACCAGAGTTTGACAACCCTGGTCCTGTGGGCTGGAACAGCCACTGGGTGCTGACTGGGTTTGCCCATGGAATCCAGCATTTCTCAAGGGTCTGTGCAGCTGAGAACTTCAGTGCTGAAGTCAGTGCTGCTCTCCTGCCTTTCCAGTGGCTTTTCTTGCAGATCCTGGCCGTGCCTGCTGAGCCTTGTGCAGCCAAAGCTGCGTATGGCATGCAGTCCTAGGCAGCACACACTGCAGCAGGAACCTGTTTTATGAGCTTGAGCTGGCTAGAAATTGTCTCTAAGCTACTTCTCTAATCAATATCTATAAAGAGAGAAAGGCTCATCTAGAGAAGATGGAACAAATCATTCTTTTTGACAGCTACAGTAAGTAGAGTTGGATTCTGGCTTGAGTCTAGATTATGAAATAGTGAGTTTGAAAAACTTTGAATTTTCCCAGTCTGTTGCTGCTGCACATACAACTGGGTAGGTGTTCAGTAATTAATTATTCAGGTTGATCTTCTCTGAGAAGGAAGGATAACTTAATTCACATGAACTGCTTGTTTGTAATTTATAATCAAGGGCAAACAAATTCAAGTGCTCTAGGTAACAGATTGTGTGAGAGACCACATGAACTACAATGTGGAAATATTTTCATGTCATGTTGATAAATATTTTCTTTAAATGAGAAAAAAATCAGTTTATTCTAGCATTGTTTATGTGGCATAAGAAGGTAACTTGATTCAGAATATTTCTTTACCACCAGAAACAATCTTTGGGAAGAGAGGTAAATGTCACATTTTGTAAAGTGCTACTGTTTGCTATTTGTCCTACATCTGGTACTGCTGGCAGGATTGAAATTAACTGGTTCTCATTCTTTCATGAGAGGAAACTTTTCTGTCCTTGATTTGCAATATAAGAGCAGCAAGAGTGACCTGAGCTGGAGAGACACAGTTCTGACCTTTGGAGCCACATTTGTGAGTGCAGCTTTGATAGCTGAGCTGAATAAACAGCTTCAGATGTGAGAGACAGAAGTGTTCCCTGGGAGGAAAGGGCAGAAGGAGCCTGTTCAAAGCCTGGGTGAGTGTTGGAAGTCACTCCAGCAGGAGAAGAGCCTGTGGACCAACACCACTGATCTCACCTCCCAGTCTATTTACAAGCAGCCCATATAATTTTTTGCTGTTTCATTTTCTGTATTCCATCAACAGTTTTAAGTGTTAATAAGAGTATAATTTACAAATCTTGGCTGTTATAATTACTCAGCAGAACAGGAGACTGAAAATAAGCCTTCAGAGTGCTTCTGGCTTTTGTGGCAGAATTCAGTCATTAAGGCAGAATCAAGGTCTCTTTCTGGAAAGATGCCAGTGGAAATGATTTCTGTAATTTTGATTAAAATTTTAAAACTTAATCTTCTAAATTAATTCTGTTAATTTTAAGAATATTCTTAAGAATGTGATTGCATTTTCTCTAAGGGGCTGAACATCAGTGCTGTTAGTTTGGGTATATCTGACCTATTATTTCCTCTCACACCGCTGCAAGTTGTGAAGGGGCTATAACCAGGTGATGGCAAAAAAATTATGAATATTAATCTGCAAAATTTTATTTCAGAGGAGATGGAGTTAACTTTTGTGTAGATGGCCAAGGTGTCCTGTATGTTTCATTTCTGGTTTTGAGGTTCTTTAAGGAAGAAGCATAAATATTATTATGTAAGTTGTAGGAGGGAAAATGAGCTTTTTGGAAGACTGCTGGATTAGTCCTTACAGCCATTGTCACCATGAAACTGTCATGCTAGGACAAAACCTTTAGTTCTGATACTTGTACAGCATCACTGATAGTTACAGCACAACCCTTGCTCTATCCAGTATCTTTTGTTGCTTTTACTGGGTGATGCAGTAGGAAAAACTCAAACAGCTTTCTTGATGTCACAGACACATTTTCTGAAAAATCCTTTCCTTAGGATTTTTTCTCCTGAGAAGCTGAGAGGCCTCAGGAACAAAACGTAAGCAATGGTTATCTGCTGCTGTGGAATGCAACAGGTGCATCTGTGATTGGTCTCATGTGGTTGTTTCTAATTAATGGCCAATCACAGTCAGCTGGCTCAGACTCTCTGTCCGAGCCACAAGCCTTTGTTATTCATTCCTTCTTTTTCTATTCTTACCTAGCCTTCTGATTAAATCCTTACTTCTATTCTTTTAGTATAGTTTTAATATAATATATATAATAAAATAATAAATCAAGCCTTCTGAAACATGGAGCCAGATCCTCATCTCTTGCCTCTTTCTCAGACCCCTGTGAACACGGTCACAGTGCCCTTCCTCCCCCTCCTCTCAGCCAGGCAGGGCAAAGGAGATCCCAAATCAGCACCAAGACTCAGTTGCTCTTGTGCTGGCATATGTTTGAGATTGTTCTGGAGTTTACTATTTACTGGAGAGAAGGTTTTCCTTGGGACAGAACTCGTTTTCCCCTGTGTATGGGTCTGGGTGCACCTCCAGCAAGGATCTCTCTGTAGTAATTTGTTGTCATTATAGTGCATGAGTTCTATTATCATTATATTGCAAAGGTTCCATATTGCCAGAGTTTCATACCTCCTTGATGTTTCTTGTAGGCAGCTCCTCTAGGCACTGACTCCTCCTTGTCCTCACAGCAGCCAGCTGACTCCAGTTCCCACCAATCCACTCTTTTATAACATTCTTCTGATTGGCTGCAGGTGTGGCCTGTTAACATCAGGCCTGCTCCTAATGTTTAGTAATTGGTGCAGCTGCAACTCTTTAGGGGATAAGATTACATTCTGTACCACCTTCATTTACCCATACTGTATCCCCCTACAGTAATTATATATCCTCTGAACAGAGAGAGAAATGGTTTTCCCAGGGAAATCCTGGAAAGCTGTGGAAAACTTAGATGAAAGAATTCAAACAATTATTATCTCTCTGTTTATAGATCTGGTTCTCTAAAGTGTGCTATTCATAGTCACCAATAACATGAGATGTTTCCACTTTGAGAGACCAATCAAGTATCACCTTAGGGAGTCACATTGTAAAAAGACCCAGCTACTTTCATTAAACCCTTTTGCCTTCTGATCCACCTGAAGACTGGAGTCTTCTTTCCATTCCTGACTCAACAGTGTCATCGGTCCAGGTGGCAAATAGAGCTGGCAAGGAGCAAAGGGAGAAACGGGAAGAAGCCTGTTTAGGCTGATCTACAGGAAAATATAATTTCACCCTTCTCTTTTTTGCTTGTTTGGAAAGAGCCATGGGTGATGATGCCCCATGGGCAGTGATGGGCAGCCAGGGTGCCTGAGCTTTGTGCCTTTTTCCAAACTGGGCTCAAAGCAGACCCTAGAGATGCTGGTTTTGAACAAGTCGTTTAAGTGGCACATTTTTCAGGCCAGCATAGGGGCTGCAAACACCACCCACCTCCCACTGCCAGGAAAGCCCCAAACACCTTATGCAGCAACACAGCAAAGCACCATGTGAGATGTGATTTCCTTGTTTTCTGACTAGAACTGCTTACCTCATGGATTTGCTGCTCCAGTGGCATATTTTGAGCAAAGAAAAGAATTATATGCAAAAATGTTCTCTCATTCATCTTGAAGTTCTTCAGTATGGAAGGACAACAGGTTCTTCCATGTTTACTCTGCTTTCCCAGGATCTTCAAGGGCTCAGGAATCTGCCATATGAAGTTATAGGAGAAAGGTCAGTGGGAAAGCCAAAAGTAAAGTTACAGGCACAGCAGCAGAGTCACAAGAAAGGCTGGAGGGCAGCAAGGCAATTAGAGCAGTTATCTTGAAAAATGTGGAATGCAGAAAGAAAACATCAGAGCTGGTTTCTTCTGTGTTCTTGATGAGGATGCAGATGAGATCAGAGACTCAGTGCTGCACAACAGTGACACACACTGAGACGATACCCATGACTTACCTTGAGCATGCCTTGGATTATATGGCAAGAGCCTAAAGTCTCTTGTTTTTCTCAATAAAACTAAAAAAGCTGCCAAGACTCTTCCAGACTCAAGCAAGGCTGTAAGAAACCCAACCAGAGCAAGCTGCAGAGATGCAGATTCTTAAGTCAATTGTAGAGAGTGATTTTTTAATATAGTACCTCCATCATCACACAAGTGCATTGCTTCCAGTCCCCAGTGTACTGTGTTATAAACAAATCAATTAAAAAAAACAAAAAAACCCCACCTAGTCATAGGAGAAAATAATGAAAAAGCCATTCTGCTAGGAAAAAATAAGAAAAAAAGCTATGATAGTGGTAGTGTGGATGGCACATGAGCCTCTCCCATAGCTCTGTTAAGTATAGAGTAGTCATGGCCTCCAGTCTTGTTGGACTTTGTGCAAAACCCAATGGGGTTTTATTCTAGTCACCCAGGACCTGATGGGATCCATGGTATGAAAGTAACCAGCAATTCTTTCAGCCAGTCTCATCTACCTGCAGGAAAAGCAGTGTGGAATGGCACTGAGCAGAGTTTATCAAAGATTTACACTTAAAAGTGCAGCAAGCCTGGTCCTGACCCATAATCTGTATTAAAAATCAGCATTTGCACAGAAATAACCATAATTTTGCTCATCCCAAAGAGCTGGGAGAGAAAAGGTTTAAATCCTCCTGTTCATTTCTTCCTTCTCCTACCTTCTGCCAGGCTCTTCTTTCCAGAATACTTCTGACACTTATTGAGCAGGTCCATCTTCTTCCCACCACCAAAACTGCACTGTAGCAGGAGAAAAGCAGGGGAGGAGAGTGTCCCTCTCTCCTGACCTCTTGGGAAAGGTTTTGGTGGCTCCAGATGATGCTGCCCCTAGGCAAGGCACAGGGAGGCTGAGCTGGAAAGTTTATGGATTTTTCCAGCTTTGTGGGAAAGATCATGAAGCACAGGGAAGAGGGGAATAAAGCCACCAGCAGCCAAGCAGAAGTGACAGGCAGAGGCAAGAGATATTCCATGGAGATAAAGAAGTGCAAGAGGAAAGGAGCTGGATGAGCTCAATTCCCAAGTTCCTTGAGAGAGACACCTCAGGATATGTCCACCCTAAAGAAGAGGGCTTGATTCAGCTCCCAGAAAGACTGCACCTTTCCCAATTAATGTCCATTTCATTTACTCTGCATAGTTTATTTCTCTCCAAGATGCCAGCCCTGTGACAATATTTGATCACTTTGGAAAAAAAATACAGCTACTTTATCATTCCCATCTCAGCTCACACACACAAGAGCTTCTGTCTCACTGCCAGCAATTGCAGCAGACCTCAGCAACAACTTTCAAAAATGGCTTGTTTCTGAGCTAAAATAACCCAAATTCTCTGTCCAATGGCATCCAAAAATGGTCTTTTTGAAAAGACTCAGCTCTTCTGCAATGTGCAGAGGAACTGCTGACCTGAGGGATGCCCTGGAGGGCCCTGAGGTCACTCTGCCAGGTGCTGCTCTCAAACCCTGCTGTGTCCTTTGCCCTCCCTGTTAGATCTGGTGCCAGGAACAGAGTATGGCATTGGGATTTCAGCCGTGATGGACAGCCAGCAGAGCGTGCCAGCGACCATGAATGCCAGGACTGGTGAGTTTGGCCCTGCTGCAAGCTGCTCCAAGCACAGCTGGCTGCTATGGTCAGATATCCCCATGGGACAGTGTGTGCATAGGGACAAAGCTCTGCACCAACTCTCTCCCACAGAGCTTGACAGCCCGCGGGACCTGCTGGTGACAGCCTCCACTGAGACATCCATCTCACTGGCCTGGACCAAAGCCATGGGTCCCATCGACCACTACCGCGTCACCTTCACGCCCGCCTCGGGAATGGCCTCGGAGGTGACAGTGTCCAGGGACGAGTCCCAGCTCACCCTCTCGGAGCTGGAGCCCGGCACAGAGTACACCATCTCCATCATTGCTGAGAGGGGGCGGCAGCAGAGCCTGGAGGCCACCGTGGATGCCTTCACAGGTAGGGAAACACAAGCTGGCATGGGGGCAAGGGCACAGAGCTTGCTGGCATCTCTGCCAGCTCACTGCATCCCTGGCATTAAAACCCTTGAGGTGGTGATGGGGATGAGAGCTGGGGTCAATGTGTCCACACAGGAGCAGTTGACCTCAAAAGGAGGATGGCCCTACCAATGTGGTGCACAATCCCTTTGGGCAGCAGCACTGAACACGCTTTGCTAACAAGACAAAATTGGGGAAACAGACAGCCCTATGCTGTCCTCTGTGGGCAGGGTGGCCTGTGTGCCCATAAGAAGAAGAAATGAAGCCTTGGGGACCTCACAAGGACTTCTGGCTGAAAAGTCTGCAGTCATGAAGTTCAGACAACATATACTACCTGCAGTGGGACAGTTCCATCACCCACTGTATGGGTCTGGGATGGAGGATGTTTGCAGGTGGAGCTGAGAAAAGCACCATTTTCCCCCCTCCTGGTTCTGCATTTTGATCCCAGCACAGTTTCAGACCAGTGGAGAGCCCAGATCTTCAGCTTTGCCGCCTCTTTTAAGTATTTCCCATTCAAGCACTGGGAAAAACGTGGAGGTAAGGATCTGCAGATGGCTGAGGTTGCATCTCTCCTCTCCACCCTCCAGGCGTTCGGCCCATCTCCCAGCTGCACTTCTCCCAGCTGACATCCTCCAGTGTGAACGTCACGTGGAGTGACCCCTCCCCACCAGCAGACCGCCTCATCCTCACCTACAGCCGCCGGGACGAGGAGGAGGAGGAGGCCCAGCAGGTCACACTGGATGGCAGCCGCAGGCACACCAGCCTGACGGGCTTGCAGCCATCCACAGAGTACCTGGTGTCCCTGGTGGCCGTGCATGGCACCGTCAGCTCCGAGCCTGTCGTGGGCTCCATCACTACAGGTACCACGGGGCACCCCCCGGCAGGCACAGGGGAGGGCAGGCAGGGCCGTGGGGAGTGGGCCTGCCTCCCACAGCTTTTCTCTGTGCTCCATCTCACCAGGGATTGATGCACCAAAGGACCTCAGGGTGGGCAACGTCACCCAGGAGTCCATGATGGTGTACTGGAGTGCTCCCATGGCTGCCTTTGACCTCTACAGGATATCCTACCGTGCTGCTGAAGGTAAGGGGCCACACCACTCCTGTTCCTGTCCTGAGCTCCCAGCTCCAGCCCTCCCTCCATCTGCTGGCCCAAGCAGGCCATTAGGTCATC
The DNA here is from genome assembly GCA_035582745.1 of Loriotus luctuosus. Lineage (NCBI taxonomy): Eukaryota > Metazoa > Chordata > Aves > Passeriformes > Thraupidae > Loriotus > Loriotus luctuosus. The sequence goes on along the minus strand of JAWWEY010000005.1, from coordinate 26,438,736 downwards.
CTCATCCAGGCAGCAGCTCAGTGCCTCAGGCAAAGCCACCAATAACTGGGATTGGCTCCAGGGCAGAGGATGGGGTGACTGGGATGAGGATGGGAAGGGATCACTGCGGCCAGCTGGGCACAGAGGGGCACACAGAATGCCCCCCAGCAGTGTGCCCTCTCCAAAGATGGCTAAATTCAGGGCTCAGTCCTGAAATCCCAGCTCCCTCATCTGTTTTGCCTACCTCACCTCCCTTGGCCCCAGCTTTGTGGATGATGCTGGAAAGGCCAGGCCAGCAGGGTGCTGGGCACACAGGAGTGCACCTGCAGGCACAAAACCCAGTTACCTCCAGTGTCCTGTGGAACTGCCCTCCCCTCCCAAGCCCCTCCTGAGCCCCAGGGATGGGCCAGCCGTGATGTCAAAGCTCTTGGCTCCATCTCTGCAGGAAGGACAGACAGCATGGCCATCTCCAGGGATGCCACTGAGTACACCCTCCAGGACCTGCAGCCTGCCACCAAGTATGAGATTGAGCTGAAGAGTGTGCGGGGCCGGGAGGAGAGTGAGCTGGCCTCCATCACTGCATACACAGGTGGGAAGGAGCTCTTGGTGGGCAGGGAACAGCCAAACAGTGTCAGCTCCAGCCCTGCCCAGGGCTGGCAGTCCCTGCCTGCACTAATACCCAGGTGACTGAGAGCAAGCTGGACCTCACACCAGCTGGATGCAAACTGGAGATGATAAGCAGGGCTCAAAGGGCTCAGTGTGGGCTTTTGAAGTATGTCTCAGCAAAGTTTATCCCAAATATGCATGGGTAGTCATGGGTAAAGTGATAAACCTGTGTACCAGGCACAGGGAAGCCAGAAACATGCTGCTGGGCAATCATGACAACCTTTTCTAAACAGAGTACAGATTTCCAGAAATAATCCCTAGGGAAGCCCTGTCACAAGCAGCATCTGCTGCAAGAATAAAACCTTCTGCTATCTCCAGACTCCTCAAAGCCTAAAGAAAATCCCTAACAAGCCAGACTGGGCATCTAGAAAAGAGTGGAAGAGCAGCCCAGGTAGCAGAGTAACACAAGCTATGACATCTTTGCATTTCAGCATGGGCAGCACTAACTCCCTGTGCAGGCACATGTGTCTGGGCAGCAGGGCAGGACATAGAGCAATATGCCACAAGAAGCCCTTCCAGCTCATAGTCCAGTCTCCCAATGCCTCTGACTCTCTGGATCTCTCCCCCATGCAGCCATGGATGTCCCCCTGGGGGTCACAGCCACCAACATCACTCCCACCGAGGCGCTGCTGCAGTGGAACCCGCCGCTGTCGGAGGTGGAAAGCTACGTGCTCATCCTCACCCGCCGTGCAGGTACACCAGGGCTCTGCTTCAGCCTCTCTCCCACCCCAAAGCACAGCGCCCAGTGGGAGCCCTTCACAGAGGGAGAAGGGAAGGAGCCCTTGCCTTGGGGTTTTATAGGGATTGTGGGAAAAATGGGACCACCCTTCAAACTGAACAGCACTACTGCAGCTCAGCTGCTCACAGTACCTTATGGTGTTTCAGCAGTAGAAGTGCTTCTATTCATGAGGTCATACCCAGAGACACATTTTGAATGCCTGCCCTAACTCATCCCTTTTCTCTTGCAGTTGCAGGAGAAACAATTCTCGTGGCTGGAGACAACCAGGAGTACCAGCTGACCAACCTGCTGCCCAGTACCACCTACACAGTGTCCATGTATGCCACCAGCGGGCCTCTCACCAGCCAGACCATCAGCACCAACTTCACCACTCGTACGTACAATCCCTTCCCTCACCCCTCATCCCTAGCCATGCACTCACCCCAGGAAAAGCAGCCAGCAAGGCTGAGCCAAAGCTATTTTTACATAGCTCTCGTGGGTATAGAGGTAGCCACGTGCCAAAAGGACACAAACACCAATCCCAAATACCAGTGCAGGGCACAACACAAGAACACAATTTTAATCAACAAGCATCAACCATTATTTTCACTCTTTCAACATCCATCCATCCATCCATCCATCCATCCATCCATCCATCCATCCATCCCTTTCTTTTGGTGATTCCCCCTGCCTGTGGTTTCCTGAGCAGACACCTGGCCAGGTCTTTTTTTTGCCCAAGTCCAGAAGAACATGACAACCCATTTTGCTTGACAGGTCCCATAGCACATGAATTTCACAGCTGTTACCCTTAAGGTGGCACACAGGTAGAGGAGGACTTCTAGAGGGTTTGCAGAGCTCTGTTCAAGACTGGGGATGGGCGATGAGGTCTTGAAACTGAGTTTGAGGATGACTTTGGGCTGTAGCTCAGTGCTGCAAGGTGGAATCCCAGTGTACTGAGTTGGGAAGCAGGGTTGAGGTGGCTGTGTGTGAGAAATTGCACTTCCCTGTGTTCCTATCCACTCCTGCAGTTTTGGATCCTCCAACAAATCTGACAGCCAGTGAAGTCACACGACGGAGCGCCCTGCTGTCCTGGGTTCCTCCTGTGGGGGAGATTGAGAATTACATCATGACCTACAGATCCACAGATGGCAGCAGGAAGGTGAGTGAGTCCTCACACCAAAGAGCCTCAGTCCTCACACCAAAGAGCCTCATCCAGTCAGGGAATAACAAGACCATGTTAAAATAAGCAGGAGAAGCCAAACAAAGCAAAAGAATGATGCTCAGTGGCTCACGGAGGCCAGAAGGGCAGACACTACTTCCTGCTAAGTAGGATGATAGGAAAAAGCAAGAAGAGATTGCCTACGGTAAAATGTTGATGCACACCTACTGGTCTGGGCATAGAGGGGTTACCTGGAGAGATTGGAGGAACAGGGGCAATTCACAGCTTGTGAAACACAAGCAAGCTGAGGCAGGAGAGTAGTATTCTGCAGAGATGCTAAAAAGGCCATTTGCCCTTCCTGCTAAAAAGGAAGATGGGCACAGGCAGCTAATTAATTCTGCAATACAATACATTTGATTATTTAATGAGTGTGTCCACATCTGCCTGTCTGGAGGAGCTGCAACAAATACTATCAGAAATATGTCATGGCAAACAGTCTGATTTCCTTTGCTGGTGTGATTGGCTTGCAGTAGCCAGAGGATAACAGCTTTGCAAAAAGGGTCCAATAATGCTGTGTGGCACTGGCCAACAACTAGAAAAATTGACATGACAGGAATCAACAGAGTTAAAACTGGCTGATAACCAGGTTTGGCCAGCTCTGTTTCTTGCACTGCTTGGGCAATCAGTCATGTCTTGTACTGAAGGCACACAGGTCCCAACAGACCCAGCTAACAGAGGACACTGACTGCAAACATTTAAATCCATCTCCAAACCAGGTTGCTTTCCCCCACCCAAACCATTCTGAAATGTTGGCTTTATTGGCTGAGCTCACGTCCACTCAGCCCAGGATTTAAGCAATCGTGCAATGTTCCTCAGCCAGGCTCCAAGGGCTGCAGTAGTTTGTGGCTTCCCTTCCCTCCTCACTTGCTCTTTAGGCTCCCCAGCGCTTTTCTCATCTGTTGCTCTTGGTGTCTGCCTCCTTCTGGGACCCATGTACAGGAGCTGATTGTGGATGCAGAGGACACGTGGATCCGTCTGGAGGGGCTTTCTGAGACCACGGAGTACACGGTGCACCTGCAGGCTGCCCAGAACGCCGCGCGCAGCGGCCTCGTCTCAACCACCTTCACCACAGGTGAGGACTCACTCTGCATCCACCCAGACACGTGGGGGCTGGCCCACACATCATGCTGGTAGGAATGGACTGCTCTTAGGCACCTTCCCTCCTCAGGCAGCATTCCTTCATGATCCAAAGAGGGGTACTCACAATGCCATGACCCACGGCGCTGCTTTGCTACAAAACGTTAATGGTTGAAGGAGCTATGATTCAAACACAAGACACAGCCCAGGGCAAGGGGGTTTGAGCTTCAGACCAGGAACCATCTGCCATGCCCCTTGCCTTGCCCATGTCTGTCCTCAAGTGCATAAACAGAGGAAAAAATATTCACTAAAATCAACAACACATATCAACAGGAATGCTGCTGGGAGAGGACCCAGCCAGTGTCTCCATGCTGTGGACATGAACTGATTGCTCACAATTATAAAAGAATCAGAATGCTTTGGGTTGGAAAGACTCTTTAAAGGTCATCTAGTTCAATCCCCCTGCAGCGAGCAGGGTCATCTTTAACTTGATCAGGTTGGTTGCTCTAAGGCTGCTCAGAGCCCTGTTGAACTTGACTTTGAAAGTTTTCAGGGTTGGGGTGTCCCTGGAAATATCAAGCAGGGTGCATCTCCACCACCACCAGTGGAGCCACAGACAGCAGAGCCAGCACTTTATCTAACTGCATTATTCCGCTCCACTCTCATTCTGGAGCATTCACATCCACTAAGGCACTAAAGTAATGGGAATGGTTTTGTTTTGAAATCAAAAGGCAGGCATCCACAGTCACCACAACCCTCACAGACAGAATACTTACTCTTCCAAGAATGAAGCTTGCATGAGAATGTCACCAGCGCTCCCATCCTCTGCAACCATTCATAACAGAAGTTATGCGAAACAAATCGTCCCTCATCCTCTTTGAAAAGCATGGCTAGGCCAGGGCACTTACAGACAGAATGCATCTTGTTCAGGGCTAGGAATCCAATAATGTTTTTCCTGGGCACTGAGAAGTCTCCAGATGATGTCCACCAAAATTTCTCCCATCTGTGCTGCCAGTTTAATTGTCAAATTAGGAGAATTTTCTTTGAATCTGCTGTGGATACACTTCCCCGTCTCAGTGACATGCAAAGGTCTCTTCACCTGCTTTTAAGAGATAACAGAAACTATTTACATCAACAAAAGAAGAAATGACTTCTCTAATACATCTACAAAACATGCTCTCCTGTTGTTCTTGCCTCTTACATGTGTGCATAAATCCAGTACAATTCAGGCAGGTGATAGAAAAAGACATGTAATCTTTGAGGCTGCTTGGGAGTCAGGGATGAAGCTGCATGGGGTTGACTTCTCAGGTGGGATAAAGCAGCAGAAACCCACTTATGCCAGGCAAGGAGACCACCTTTTCCATCAAACAGAAGTGTCAGACCTCAGCAACGTCAGTCCCCATTGTCAGCTGATGCAGCATCCAACACTTTAACTTGCATCCAGCATTTAACTTGCTTTGAAGATGAAGATAGGCATTAGCAACAGGTCAGTCTCTCCCCACTTACCCCAATATTGATGAGACAGAAGCAACCAGGAGCTATCACCAAGGCAATGCAATCCATAGACAGCATCTCTCATCAAAGCATCCAGATCTGCAATTCAGTTTACTCTGGCAATGCATCAAGGCACTTTGCAGAGAACAAGGACTTGTCTTTAATGACAAAAAATAAATAAAATAAAAAAAAAGGAAAGCCACCCAGGCTTAATTTAAATTGTTTTGCTTCCTTCTGCTTACAGTACACATCCTGGGGTTCTTCTATTCCCCCTGACATATTAATAGCTCAGCCTCTTTTGTTTCATGTTTGCATAAGGTTCTTGGGGAATTGTATACAGATGAGACAAAAGACACAGATACAGTATTTATAATTTATAGTGGTTTGAAATGTCTTTCAAGGTCTCCTTGGCTCTTAAAGATATGAATATAAATTAAGAAACAAGCAAACTCCACAGAGCTCAGGGGAGCCCAAAGCGGTTGTTATTGAAGAAGTTTTCATTGTTGGATACTATAAAATACAAACAATGTCTCACCAGGCTGTGCTACAGACCATGAAGATGGGGAGAAAAAAAGAGAGGACCTTCAACATTTGGACACAGCAATGACTTTCAAGTCTTCAAGTCCCAAGGTGGGGGGGAATAGACCCAAGTGGGGAGCAGCAGACAAGGATTGTGCTTTGGTCCTATGGGGCACTGCACAACTGTGATGGACACAGCACAGAAGATCTGAGGGTCCCTCACACCTTCTCAGTTTGTTACAGAGACATCCTTGAAAACCACGTCCACATTGCCTGCTCTGCACTATTTATTCCATCATCCTTATGTACCAACACCAAAGAAAAAGATGTATTTTATTTCCCTCTTCTGTCTTAAATAAGAAAAATTTGTTTCCAGAGTTGATATTCCAATACTGCCAGAATAATTGTCATAATTAAGACTCTCCTAAACTCTGACCACAAAATAAGATGTTTCCTCATTAGAGAACACCTGTAGCACAGTCACACAGCCCATGCTACCTACCTCTAGCACAGTCACACAGCCTCATTCCTGCTCAGCTTGCAAGTGCCAATTAGCTCAGCATAAGCCCACCATCATTTCCAAGGGCATGGAGAATCAGGAGAATCCCCCTGGAATGAGAACTGTTATAAAACTTGATTAGAGCTGGCAGTCCTGAGAGGAGAACAGGTTTTTGGTATTTTCACAGCTGTCTAAATATGCTGGTGACAGCTTAAACCCCAGGGTTTCAGACACAGTGTAGAAAGATGGTCCAAGAAGTGACATCCCTCATCATTCATTGTGACATTACCATGCACCCTTCCAGTATAAGACATATGGAAGAATAATTAATATATTCACACTTTTTTTTTTCCAGTAAGTCCTCTGAGGTCGACAGCAGATATAAAGTCTCACTGTCTTGTGAAATTACTCGGAACACAGAAGCCAAGACAGACTTTTCCTGGATTGTAACTAGTGGAGCCTGAGGAATGGGGAAAAGATGTCTCTTTGCTTGAATTTTACCTTTTTTTTTTGACTTTGATTTTGCAGGAGGACGTGTGTTTGCTAACCCTCAGGACTGTGCCCAGCACCTGATGAACGGAGACACGCTGAGCGGGGTCTACACCATCTCCATCAACGGGGACCTCAGCCAGCGGGTGCCCGTGTACTGTGACATGACCACTGATGGAGGGGGCTGGATTGTGAGTATCCATGTGGCATGTTGTCCCCACCACAAAGTAACTGGGCCCCTACCAGCAAAGCACGGGAATGACAGCAGGCTCAGCATCACACGCTTCATTTCGCACGCCACGGGGAATGGCCCACGCTCCGGTAATAATAGTTACACTTGGAGAAATGCCCTTTGATTTATTTGGCATGTTTGCAGTGCTTCTGGAGAGCAAAATCTGTGAGTGAAGCTGATTTATTGTTCTAGAAATGAAATTAATGGCTGGTAGCTTTCATGGGGAATGATTCACACTGCCTGCAGAAGGAGGGTGTCAGGCGTCACCCCAATTGAGTCTGCACAGGAGAACTTTAGAAACAAAAGCCTGTTTGGCTTTTGAGCTGCACAAACACTGCTTGTCTTGACGGAGATGGACTGACAGTGTAAGTAAATGATGCCATGGTGCTTTGATCTTATTCATGTCAAACTCTTACTTACACACATTACACAAAACCCTGCTAGATGTATAGTCAAACCAAAAAAAAAGGGCTTCCTCAAATGCTGATTTCTAGCCAGTAAATTTCCCTCTCACTCTGCTTCAGAGCATCTCCTTGGATATCACAGAAATAGCCAGCTCAAAGCAGAATTACATGCTAGAAAACCAGAGGCACCATGTACTAGTTAAAGCAGAAACCTCGCAGGCCAAATCCTTCCTATTTTACCATTGATTTGCTTTGGGCATTATCTAATATCTCTTTGTTGCTACACCGGCACATGAATTAATTGCATGCCTGCAATTAACACTAACTGGATGGGCATTGCAATTTTCTCCCCTGAAAAGCACAATGGAAAGAAAAATTATTATCTTTACCTTGTGTGTCCAAAGCCTGGCAAAGCTGTTTCTCATCTCCATCATTATGATTTTTGCCCTGCTCTCCCTCCACATCAGGTGTTCCAGCGGCGGCAGAACGGGCTGACTGATTTCTTCCGGAAATGGGCAGATTACCGCGTTGGCTTTGGAAACTTGGAGGATGAGTTTTGGCTGGGTATGACCTTCCCTGGTTGCCTTTCACTGATGTGTCAAACCTAAGTTCCACAAGCACTGTGTCAGCTGTTGGCTCTTTGCCTTTCACCACATTCCTCTACGTTCTCCCTCGGACAGTTTTCCTTCTGTTCATTCACTGCCCTTCACTTTAGGAACTCATGCAGAGGCACACCACATAAAGGCATACTGTGGAGGTTAGCAGCTCCCTAGTTTGCTCTCTCTAGGAGACAAGGCGGGTATCTATGCTGTCAGTTTCCATGGACCAAAACCCATCATTGTCCATTGGATGACTACAGGTTGCACTGGTGGCCAGAAAGTCCAATGAAAGCAGGAAAGGAGTGAGAGGGAGACAGCACAGCTCTGAAACTGAGTGTGCTCCTCCAAAACCTGAACATGAGCCAAAGGGACCTGCAGCATAAACACATTCTGGCTTATATGGGAGATTAACAACAACGTAAGTAGCACCAGGGCTCAAAAGCTGAATGTTCCAAGCTTCAGCAGCATGAAGGAATCTGAAGAAATCTGGGCTGTGAACCCACTGCTCACAGACACAGGGAATTGAATCTCGAGTGGGGACAGAGTGAGGACACTCCAGCAGTGCCAGGAGACACACAAATTCACTACAAATGCTGCTGCTCTTTGATTCCTCTCCTTGCTCTCATTTCCTACTACTGTTTTATTTGCCTAGAGCTTTCCTTGTTTGTTCACGGAGCAGATCTGGGCACCAGGTCTCACTGGGTGTTACTCTGTCTTGACAGGCTTGGACAACATCCACAAGATCACGTCCCAAGGGCGCTACGAGCTGCGGATAGACATGAGGGATGGCCAGGAGGCAGCATATGCCTACTATGACAAGTTCTCCATTGGTGACTCCAGGAGCCTCTACAAACTGCGCATTGGGGACTACAATGGCACTTCAGGTACAGCCTCCTTGCTAGCAAGGATCTTGGGAAATCCTTGCAGCCTCCGTGCTGCAAGGGTCTTGGGAAATCCTCTGACTGGTTGGTCCAAGACTGTAAAGGAAATCCCAACATGAAATCTCACTTGTCTAGAACAGCAAGACAAAAACCTTTCCTGCCTTCCTGCAGTCCATTGTGTAAACCAGGCTGATAAATCCCGCTAAGGACATGGAATTTTCCATTGGGGATTAGATATTTAATATGAGAGACATTGCTGTTCAAATAACCAGGTCAGCCATCAGAGGTGTCATCTCACTTGGCAGTAGCCACAGCTGGCTATTGATGTCGTGCTGGAGGCTGTATTTATTGCCTTTCCACAGCTATGGAAAAATCTGAAATCCTCTGAGTCATTTCCACACATAAAGGCCAAACACTGCCCAGTTTTGCAAGGACACTGTCACACCTGCTTACTTGGTTGATTCAGAGGAATTAGAGTTGCCCAGCAGAAGAGAATGGGTGCTAGAGGGAGGGCACAGGAGATCTCTTCCTCAAGAAGGCAGAAGAGGTACAACTCTAGCCCCTTCATCTGGGATAGACATGCCCAGTGCAAGCCCCCATGATGGAACTTCCACCATGTACTAGGTGGAACCCCATAACATACCCAAGATGCAGGAATTTCCCTGTTCAATACCACTTAGTTGCCACTGGAAGAGAGGTGACAGGAATCTTGATGGTGTGCAACAAAGCACTTGCTCTAACATCAAATCCCAGGGCACAAAGCACCCAACCTACTGCCAAGGATGGCAGCAGTAGTCTCTCCATGGCTGGACTGCACACAGCCAGCATGGATCCACTTCATATTTAGAATGTCTCCTGTAAGTACATCACTCAATTCACCAAATTTTACTCTGGCTTTTCTTTCATACAAAAGCAGCTGTCTAGTTATCCAGTGAGGATGAAGTTAGAGGTTTTGGTGGAATAAGACATCACACAGCTTCCAAAAAAACTTCTTTATCTTATTCAAAGACAGAAAAGGTGGCCAAGCATCTTGGTTCAAGAGAGGAATGTTTGGTCTCCTTTGAGAGAAAAAGCTCCCTTTGGCTAACAGGAAAGAAGGAAGCTGAAAGCATCCTGAAGTAATATAGCCGAGCCAAGCCTTGGGAAATCAGGGATGCCAAAATCTGGGATTGAATTAATTTCTGAAACACTGAAATTCAGATCCAAATACATATCCAAGCACTTTATCTGACAAAGCCAAGAAGTCTTTAAGATTTGCTACGGTCTGCACTGATCCTAAACAGACAGCAGAGGACCTCAGATGAATCAGTTGTGAACAATTCCAGTTAACATCCAGTTATTCCAGTTATCCCCAGACTGTCAGCTGTTTGAGCCATTGACTGGAATGGTTACCACAAACGCAGAACATCCCAATTTCCTTGTGAAATGACCAGATAACAGACTCCATCACCTTTAGCAGCACCTCTTTCCACAGGAGACTCCCTCACCTATCACCAGGGACGCCCCTTCTCCACCAAGGACAGGGACAATGATGTTGCTGTGACCAACTGTGCCATGTCCTACAAAGGGGCCTGGTGGTACAAGAACTGCCACCGCACCAACCTCAACGGCAAGTACGGAGAGTCCCGGCACAGTCAGGTAAGGGCTTCAAAGCCTCTGGAATTTCTGCCAGGGGAGCATGCCAGCAAGCCTAGAATAGGGCTGGGGTGGTGTGATTGGTGCACCAGTGTCAGGTAAGGGCAGAGGTGGCTTCAAAGCCTCTGGAATTTCTTCCAGGGGAACATGTCAGCAAGCCTAGGTTAGGGCTGGTGCGGTGCGATTGGTGCACCAGGGTCAGAACTGGTGGCATGACCCCACACCAGCTGGAGCAAAGGGAGCCATCTTCAAGCCAACTAGGCTTTGTGCCATAGTAATTTTCTGTAGTGTGTTAGACTAAAATATTACCTACATGAAATTTGACCAGCCTTTGAGCAGTAGGGAAAAAAAAAAGCAAGCCATAGAAGCAGGGGAGCTGCTTGCTCCTGCAATAGCAAGTTTTTTCTTTCTATCTTCTCTACACCAATCAACCTTGTTTCCTTCCCCTCCCACTCTAATTTCTTGTTAGGGTCATTCCTTACCCTCTGCCTTTCTCTCCCTCCTGCCAGGGGATTAACTGGTACCATTGGAAAGGCCACGAGTTCTCCATCCCCTTTGTGGAAATGAAGATGCGACCTTACAACCACCGTAACATCTCTGGGAGGAAGAGACGGTCCCTACAGCTCTGAGCCAGCTGAACCCCTCCTGCCTCCCACCACCTGACCTTTTCTGTCATTTGTTTGTATTTTATAATATGAAAAGGGAAAAAAAAAATTACTACTCGTCTGAGATAGCAAGCTGCCCCTCACAAGTGCTGGAGGGAACCATGGCACAAGGAAAGGCCATGGGAAAGGAAAGACCTCATTGCTTTGCATCTGTCCCAGAGAAATACCAAATTTCCAGTCTCCCTATCCCAATACTCTGGCCCTTAACATGAGAAGAAAGAGAAAGAGACAGATTTTTTGATATTTTTTTAAAAGACATAGAAATCCCCAGCAAACCCTGTTAGAAATGTTTGTCACGGGGCTTGTGGCAGAAACCTTCCCCACAGGTACCTTGGTGTGGCCATTTCCAGCCCAGTAATGGCCAGGGACGCCCGTCCTCTCCCTGCCTCCCTGTCCACTCCTGGCAGGGAGGTCCCAAGCTTTGTGCCATCCTGTAGACACCAACTCTCCCCTATGTGCAGGCTCTGGACACCTGGGGACCAAGTGAGGATGAGCAAAGGCTCCTCCCATCCCCAGTTTTCACAGGGGGGCTTGGCAAATATCTGCATCAGTAGGCAAACTCCAGAGAGTACACAGCTGATGTGTTGGTCCCACCACAAAGTCATCCTTGTGTACATGAGGTATATGGGAATAAGAACTACTCCACCAGCCCCAACCTTCATTATCCACTCCTCCAAGCTGAACTCAGCCCACTCCAGGTCCATGACATCTGCCTGGGTTATGCTGAACTTGATGGAGAAGAAAGGACTTAAATTAGAAGACTTGGGAGAAGAATCCCTACTTGTGGTCCTGAAATCAAGGACCCACTTCATCTGTTATTTCTACATTCCATCATGCTCTCTCTCACTGAGGTCACTGGTCCCAAACAAATGAGTCTCAGAGGAGGAGCAGCAATAAAAAGATATCACAGAACTGCAGCCCAGCCTGAAGCAGCAGCTGTCACAGCCCAGGTGCTCCTGTCCATGGCCCTCCACACACACAGGGAATTGTGGCAATGCAGCTAAGGGAAGACAAGTGCAAGCTGAGGAATGCCCATTTCCTTCCTTCTCCTACACCATCCCTCTTCAATGCCATCACAAGAGGGACACAAATCTCAGTGCCTTGGTATTGCCAGCTCTCTAACAGGAAATCAACTGTTTCCCCTCCTGGAAGGGATTCCATTTGGATTTTGAAGCATTTCAAAACCCTTGGAAGAATTAATGAGTTCACTCTTCCCATCCTTAACTCAAGGAAGATGGACCCTTTGGACAGCTCTGTCTGCGCCCTGATGTCATTGTCCCCACCTCCACAGAGCCCAAATGACCACCATGCTTGTCACTCCTCTCCAAGGACTCTGGTCAATGCTGGGCATTGTCACTGGCCTGGTCTCCAAGAAGTGACTCATGCATCCAAGGACAATGCGGCTCATCACTGGATTTGCAGCCAAAGGAACATTACAAATGCTAAACACTGCTAATCTGGTTTTATCACACTGAAGCTGCTTTGTCTCAAAAACATCTTGCAGATGGCAACATAAAGGCATCTTTGCAGTAGCTTATAATTCAGGCCAGTGTATCTTTCGTGGTCACACTCCTTAATGTTCTGACGTTACTCATGATGGCTGCAGAGCTGAAGAAGAGCATTAAATGGGAAACATAACCACCTCCTCCATGGCACATACTGGCATGTGAAATCACAGCTAACACTGAGGTCAAGAGCAGATACAGGGCCCATTCCTTCAGCCTTCAAGCTGGCCTGGAGAAAGGATGCTCAGCAACATCTCGTGTAAATGAGGTGTCCCTTCTCATTTCCCCTTGGCAATTCAGGCAACAAGTCAACCAGCTTTGGAACAGGTGAGTCAGAGGCTGCAGATGATGGGATCTCTTGCAGGACATGGCTACTGTCACAGATGGTGGCATGTCACGCCTCCTGAGCACCCACCCCTGCTTTAAGAGCCAAAAGCCAACAAAAAGCAGCAGATGGAACTGATTAAAGCCTAAGAAGGCTTTTAGTAGACCAGCAGAGTAAATTTTTCTCTAAATCATCAAGAATTTTCAGGAAGAAATATCCCAACAAAAGCTGTAATGGAGCAGTGGTTATAACCAGCAGAGACTGGCAGTGGATGGTGCTGTTTTCTTACCCACCCTGCAGAAAGGAAAAGATGTCACTGGAAACATACACTTATCATTCACAGTCAAGTGAAAGGCAAGAAACATCTCTTTTCAAAAGAAAGACTCAAACAGAAAGCTTGAAAAAAAAAATCAAAGTTTGCCAAGCTTTTCTAAGAGGTTCAAAAGAATATCCTCAAAAAGATTGGTTATTCTCTAAACAGCTTTACTGACATATATCTCTCCCTCCCTCCTCATATCTGTCATCCTTTGTACAAGTCCTGTAACCAGGATGAGTCAGCCCAGTTGACCCAACTGCATAGTCACATATGAAATTGGACAATATCCAATTTCCAGTGCTATTATACATCAGTCCTGGTCCCTGACCCCTCATGTGATACGAGGATTTTGCTTTTCCATGGCATTGGTGAAAGACAGTTGCTACAGTATTTTAAAGGAAAGATTTCTACACATCACGGTTTTCTCCTGGTGATAACCCAACCCGAGCCCAGGCAGACAACCAGCAATGATGACCCAGTCATTTGGGCCATTGTCTCCTGTTCACATTGACCATAAACAAGATACAATTTCCCAGAAAGTTATTTTTCTATATTGCCTTAATTTATCTTTTTTTTTACAAAGCTCCTGCCGGCAGTTTCAAGCAAATTTGTGCTTAATGTTGGTGCTCCAAAGGCCCCATAATTAAGCAGTTTATTCTCACCCTCCATCACTGGATGGGCTTGTTCATTCTGCAGCTGGCCCTGAAATTCCCAGAAACCAAGCCTGGATGTGGTGCAGGGCTCATCTTGGGAGACCTTGGCTTTGGCATGTGAACTTCCACTGGGCTCTGGTGGCTCCACTGCCATCCTGGGTTTGTGTGGCTCAGGCTTGTTCCAGAGCCCAGAAAGGAGCATGAGGCTGTTACCCAAACCACACTATCCACTGTGAGATGCCATTCTGTGTAACAGGAAGCAGCACATCAAACCCTTCACACAGCAGAACACTGCGTGTGCCCACGACCCTTGCAGCCTTTCAAAGTCACCTCTTATTTCTAACCCCAAAATCCTAGAGGGAAACTCAAAGGGACTTTGATCTCGTGCCCAATATTAATTTCCCTCTGTTTCCATTCTCCAAGCCCACCTTCCCCTTGCATACTGCACTGAAACGTAACCAAAGAGAAAAAGAGTCCTGAAAGGAAAAGCTGCTTTTAGTAAAGTGATAACATCTATAAATGAATAATTTTAAGGAGAGAGGCCAGGCTCTCCCCAAAGGTAGCTGGGTTTTGGTAGGAAGGTACCAGGGAGAACATCCACACAAAGGTTGGGGAGAAGTCTGTTTCTACTCCTTATTTGCATTACTTTACTCTCCCAAATTTGCCCTAAACCAGGCCACATGGGCATCTCAAAGCTTAGCACCAGCCTAAATGCACTCTTGCCTCCTTCCCAGAGGGATGCCTATCCCAGGTGAAGTGCCTGGGTGTGGAAGGCACAGCTCATGCCACCTTCACTCCCAGTGATGCACTGGTGAGAGCCCAGCCAGTGGTGCCCCCATGCCCACAACAGGCTCAGAGCAACCTGACAAAGTACAGCAGGGGCCAAAGTACCCTCCTGGTGCCTCACCTCCATCCCAGCTCCTGACCTTCATCCCAGCTCAGAGCTGCCCTCCTGCTGTGTCCCCACCATCACATCTGGGGGTGACAACACACCCCCTATCCTGTGCCCCCCAGACATGCCCACAAGTTTTGACTTTACCAAACACTGCCAGCAATGAACTCTCACCCCAAAAAACCCTTTAATTCATGCTCACACCCACTAACAAAGGGTTCTGTTCTGGGGCCAAACAAGAAGCCCATCCCTGTTTCTGCCAGCCAAGCACCCTGGGATGGCCATGAAACCCAACAGAGTCCCCTGGGGACCACCAGCACCTCCAGGGTCACCTTCCCCTTTCCTAAAAGGATGCCACCCATCAGGGGATGGTGGTGGCAGTTCCTTGCCCCTCCCAGAGGGGAAATTTGGGGTAAGTGGGAGGGAAAGGCCCTTCCCTTGGGAGGTCCTGATGCCTAGACCTGCCTCAAAACCCAGCCTGCTGTTCTTCAGATGTCAGTGGCTTCTCAGAAGGATGGTGACACAAAGACCTAAACAAAAAAGCAGCCCCCTGTGTACAGGTGTTATCCTGGAAATGTTCTTAATATGTTAAAAAAAGTTTTAAAACGTAAATAAGAAGGGAGAGCAGAGGCAACGAAATGCCTCGAATAGATTCTGATGAACTCAAAGACAAACCACTGGAACCAAATGAGGGGGAAAAGAAAAGTAAATAAATGCATAAATAAAATTATAATATAAATAAATAATAATATATTAAACAACCTTCCCCACCCTGTAATGAAAATGTAGCTTGGAGAATGGGATCAACGCTTGTTAACCATTGTTAACTAGTATTTTTAGTCCTGACCGCTCTTAGGCTATGTATAGTTCCTTTTTTTAATGCATTTTCTATACATTAATAAAAGATACTGAAGGAGTGAGCTGTGTGTCTGTCCAGGAGTGGGATGGGACCAGGGGCCTCGAGCATCCATGCCCAGCAACATTTCAGCCCCAACTTTATGCCAAGAAGGGACACCCATCCCCTATGTCTGATCTTTGGTTATCCCATGGGAGGAACATGGGGGGCTTAGCATGGATTCACACTCAAACCTGGAGGAACAGAGCAGCTGATAGACCCAGCACATGCAGTGTAATAAGAAAACAGTGGGAGGAAGTTTTGGGGCAGCCCAGCTTTGGCTGGTGATCTCATCTCCATCCTTGTAGGTGTTCAAGACCAGGTTGGAAAAAGCCCTGAGCAACCTCATCCAACCCCAGGACTGCCCTGGGCAGAAGGTGGGATCAGAGACTCCTAAGTTCTCCCCAGCCCATCTAAGCTGTTAAAATAAATAGCAATAACATGGCCATGAAGTTGGGTCAGCACGGTTGCTCCATTAACCACAGGAAGGCAGGGAGCTGGGATTTGGCCTCAGCCCAGCATGAGACATTTTGTTAATAAATTTAGCTGCTCTCATGAGCTACAGAGACTCTTGGCTCTGCAGTCTGCAGCCAGAGAAAGCAAAGCTGTGGTATGAATGCTTGGGAGCAAAGAGAAACAACCCCAAAATCTTCAGTGAAAACCATTTGCTTGATTTAAACAGTAATCTGTTCCCAGCATGATGGAAACTCCATGAAAAAACAGATTGGAAGGCTGTTACAGCAGAATATGCTCCCAGTGGGAAACAACAACAAAAAAAAACCCAAAAAACCCCCAGCACTGATTAGCAAAAATCTCTAGGATGAATATGAACTTCAGAAGATTTTAAAATTCTTCTCTTATTTCACATGAAGATTTTACCCACACCTCTTTGTTTAATGTTTTCACATTTGACACGTAGCTAGACAGAATGAGAAAGCTTGAAAGCAGCTCTTCCTCCAGACCACTTCAATATTTTCTAAATTTGACTTTGTAGAGACAAAACAGGGGAGTTTTCTTGGTGACAACTTCTCTTTCTTGCTCGGATTTGTGACACAAAAAAGGAAGTTTGTGACAGAGGGGATGCCCCACCTTGGTCGTGACCCTTAGTACGCCAAAGGCAAAGCGTGAAGCCTGATGGACTTAACTGTATGAACTTCTTTTGTTCTGAAGGTAGTTAGTGCCATGGAAAACCCTTCATGCAAGGCCTGTGCAGGGAGGAAGATGTGTTTGGGATGGGGAGGAAGGGTTACCTGTGCTGGTACTCATCATCCCAGTCTCACTGTGCTTGGCCAAGCCATTGTCTGTCACAGCACACGTTGCAGTCAGGACAGCCACAATACACAGAGCATCACCATAGAATTTTGGAAGGCTTCAAGCATCTGCTCTTCTAGTTCTTTAGCCCAACCTTTTATCCTCTCCTGTTGATGCACTGCACCTGTGTGCCCTCTGCTCCCTTTGGTGGTTGCTCAGTGCCCCTGGGCACTCCATGGCT
>JAWWEY010000005.1:26333384-26414285 GCA_035582745.1 Loriotus luctuosus | reverse complement strand
GGGGCCGGGCCGGGGGCGGAGGCGGGCGGGCGGGCCCGGCCCATTGCCCTGAGCCGCCTCACGCCGGCCGGGACGAGCGGGCGGGACGGGGCCGCGGCGCTGAGGTAGGTCGGGGGTCCGGGGAGTACGCGGGAGGGCGATCCCGGGGCTGGGCTTTGTCCTGGGCGCTGTGTTACTCAAATCCAGGGTTTTTCTCGCTTTTTAGTTATTTTTTTTTAAGGCCACATCATCCGCTTCGCGCAGCCCGGGGGGAGAGGGTGAGGACGGGGGCTGGGGAAGGAGCGATGAGCAGCAAGCAGCTCTCCGGGACGTGTGTCCGGGACAGCCCGCCTGGCACCGGGCTTTTGGGGCTGCACCCAAAACCACTGTGGCTTTGAACAGCACGGGATCCTAGAGCGGTTTGCCTGAAGGAACTTTAGGGACACCTCGTTCCCACCGCTGCCATGGGCAGGGACACCCTCCACTAGACCAGGCTGCTCCAAGCCCCGTCCAACCTGACCCTGAACACTCCCGGGGATGGGGCAGCCACTGTTTTTCCGGCAGCCCCCTGAGCCTCCTGTAACCGAAGCCACAAGTGATGGAGCCCAGGGAGGGCCATGGCTGGGGGCTCTGCCCGCCCGGACAGGGCAGCACTGCCCGGTCCGTAGTTTGGAGGGGCCCAGGATGGTTCCAAGGAGCTCCCAGCGCATCCAGGGATGACAGCGGCACTCACCTAAACTCAGAACTGATCTTTTGGCCGCAGTCTCGGTGATCCGGGGGCCGACGGCAGCCGCGCTTGTGCAGACGGCGATGACGAGTGGGCTCAGGCAGCAGCTTGCAAAATAGTTTCACTTTAACCCTGTTATCCAACATCCATATCAGTAGTTTTCCAAATCACTCCCTTTAGGGAATGAAAGCATTTACGCGTGGCTTCTGGCAGGAAGGTTTGATGGTGGTGGGAACGAGATGAAGCTTCAGCTTGTCGTGTTTGCTGGGTGGTGGCTTTTAGTGTTTGTCTTTCACGTTTGAGGAAGGTCTCTGTAGCCTGCTGCGAGTTCTGCGAGACCGGCGGCAAAACCCTTCTTAGTCACCATTTCCGAAAGAGCAACGTGCAATCCCTGCTGAGGAAACTGCTCACCCTCGGTGTCAGGTTTCATCCAGTTTTCCTTTAAGTCTGCAGGTGCAAGCAGGGAAAATAGGTGCCACTGTGTGACAGCATAGCTGTGTCCCTGCTGGGTGGATCAGGGAGCTCAGAGGCTGTAGCAAAAATTAGCCTCTCCCTGCCTGAACCATAGCTGTCACTGCAATGGAAAGTTGGTATAAAGCTGACATAAAGCCAGTAACAGACGGAAATGGTTGTTTAATAATGTGATTCCTGCTTTGCACTCCTTAGCATCAACTGCACGACACGTGCTCTGGTCTGTGTGAAGGAAATGGGGGTGGCTGTAGGTCAGTCGATTTCATGTCACCTCCACAAGTCCTGAGTTGCAGCTGGCCACAGAGCACAGGAGTGTTGAAATAATCCAGAAATACTTGGGGCACACCCCACAGGTCAGTTACCCCCAGAGCTGCTGCTGCTCTCACTGTGGCTGCAGGGAGCTCCTTAGAGCAGCCACACTCCTGCCTGAGTCAGGCGGCATCTCAGCTGAGAGGAGCAGGTTGAGCTTTGTTAGGTTGGAGGAAACTTCATGAAGACTTAAGAGCCTGTTGAGGGTTGGGCCTAAAGAACTTGACTGGCAACATGACCTCCAGCTCTGTCCCCTCTGCCCCGGTGACACAGCACAGCAGTTCCAGTAAACTGCAGCTTTTCTGCAAACTCTACCTCCATCCCCAGTCGCTGCGGTTGCTCTGCAGCGCACAGGATGTGGACAAGCCAGCATTGCCAAGGCAACCCCCTCTGTTTTGGTTTCTCCATGCACAGGCTGGCAGCCTTTACCCCTCCAGCTCAGCCAGGCAAGCCCTGCACGCCGAGGGTTTGTGGTGCCATCTCAAGCCGGCCCTCAAAAGGACCTTGTTTTCCACCCACGGCCTCCCATAACTGCAGAGGAGTGGCAGATGCTCCCCACCCTTGCAAACCAGCTCTTTCGAAGCCAGTGTGGATTAAAGAACCTCATGCTGGATGTGCAATGTTGATTAAAACTTACACAAGTGGCACGAAGCCCTGTCGTGCAGAGCTGCCATCAGCTGGAGCCATCCATCCCTGGCCACAGGAGTTCCCAGGCCAGTTTCCATGTCAGCTTTCCTCTGGCTCTGCCAGCACCAAAAACAAAGAGCTCATTTAGCAGGATGCTTCACAGCCCTCTCTGGGACACAGCCCTGTCTCCCAGTACCTCCCTGCCCTGTTTTTTGGTCCCTAATCTTGACCCAAAAAATTCAGCTGGCCTCCCAATGGCAGCTTCACATCCTTGCAGCAAGCAGTTCATGCCCATTCTGGACCACAGTGTGTTCATCTCTAAGGGGAGATGTCACACCAAATTGAGCAGCAGCATGGATATTCCTAGATGCAGCTCTTCATATGCTCTCAGATTTTCAGCTGGCAATGGGTGGCTTTGGGTAACCCCTCTGCCCCCCATCCTGGACCACAGCCTGCAAGCAGCTCTCCATGTTCATCCCCCCTCTCTAAGGGGAGATGTCACACCAAATTGAGCAGCAGCATGGATATTCCTAAATGCAGCTCCTCATGGTGCATTCAGGTTTTCAGCTGGCAATGGGTGGCCTTGGGTAACCCCTCTGCCCTTGGCGTTGCTGCCTCCAAACACATCAGTTTTTCTCCTTTCCCCTCCTCCCTCCATTTTTTTTTTAATATGAAACAGAAGAATCCCATTATTTAGCACACAGACATCCCTTCATCTACAAAACAAAAAGCAATGCACACACCAGAAAGAAAAGGCATTTAAAAACCAGCTGCAGGGCCGTGCAGGAAGATGGCCCTGGGATTTGGGTGCTGCTTGGTCAGGGCAGGGGCAGGTACCTCCACCTTCCCCTTCCAAGGGATGCACATTCAGCTTGCCCAGGGTGGCCACATGTCCCCAGTGACATGAGCTGGACACTCCCCAGTGACAATCAGCCAGGGCCTCTGCAGTGCATTCAGCTCCAGTTTAAAGTGGAAACATATCAAAGGGCTTTGCTTTTTTTTTTTTTTATCTCCCCATTCTTTTTTCCTCTGCAAACAATTAATTACAAGTTTAAAAGGAAGTTCCAGCCCTCCTTCCCTACCCAGAAATTTAGAGGCAATAAATATAAAGCAGTTCAATGCAGGAATAAAACTGTACATCCTGTTTTGTCTGAAATTAAGGCAGTTGTTGTTTGGGGATTGTATGGTTTTTTTTGCTTCTTTTTTGGAGTCCAGTGTATCATACACATCCTGTATCCCTGCTTGGATAATGAGCTGTCAGGATACTTAGGGATAAGTGGCAAACCTGCACCACATGGATGATTACACTGAAGAAAAGCTGCTGTTTATTTATGTTGCAGTGTAACCTTTACTGCAGCTGCTCCCAAAAAAAAGACCTAGGTGAAGATGAAGGTCCAGACAGGGAGCAGGTTTTAAGAAGTGGCTCTCACTCATCTCCCCTGTGGGCAAAAGCAGATCTGGGATGCTCCCAGCTGGCTCCAGGCAGGGGGTAGGCAGAGGTTGTATGGGATTTGAGTCTCTGAGTGGCAGCCTGTGATTTTTCAGGTGGGGATATTGATGATATTTCTGTTCTCTGCTGAACAGTGGAATGAGGGAATGTGAGGAACAGCCAGTTTTGATGCAGCAGACTGGACCAAAATCCAGTAATAATAATAATAATAGTAGTAGTAATAACAATCATAATAAACTTCTTCCAGCCAAAGCCAAAACCACCTCCCAGAGCACTGCATTTCATTTGGTAAATCTCAAATGAGAATTTTTCAGAAAGGCACCCGAAGAAATTCATGTTCAAAAAAGAAACCACCAGCTAATTGGGGTCAGCTCAGCTGTGTGCCCTTGCAAATCAAAACAATAAATCCACAGTGGTCAGTCTGTTTCTGAGGGACACGGATAAACCCCTTATTTTTAACAGAATCTGAGCACTTGTGGAATCCCAAATTGAGAGCTTGGCATCTCTGCTGAGGGATTCAGCTCCTGAGGTCCTGATAGTCAGGTCTGAAAGCCAGCAGCCAGGGGACACCAGTGAAACCAGTACAGTTCTGTAGGTGCCAGGACAGCATTTGGGAAGGCAAGTTTTCTCTTGGGAGCTGCTTTTTGGGGGGTTGCCCAGGAGTTCCTGCCCAAGCAGCATCACAAGAGCTGTGGTTAGGGCTGGGTGGGACCTGTGGCTTTTTTGGGTGAGGCTGGTGGCTTGGTTCTTTCTTTAGGAGTGGGGTGGAATGGCACAGCGAGGCAAAAGGAAGCACAGTGGTGCTAGCTGGAGAATCCTAAAACTCTCCCTACAAGAGAGCATCCCTTAGCAGGTACCAAAAAAGGAATAAATGAGATGCAAAGCAAGGAAGGACAGTGCTACAGACAAGGAGGATTCAGCCAAAACCAGCCTGGGTCCCTTTCCTGTCCCTCCCTTAAGGTCCCTGAGGTCTGTGAGAGCTGCCAGAACAAAAGAGTTACAGGGGACAGGTGGAGCAACCCCTGTAGGACACCTTTGGTGTTCAGGCTGTACCTCTCAAGATTTTTTGTTTTTCTTTTACTGTGCCTCAGTTTCCCCTCCTGGGCACGTGGGGATTTAAGCATTCCCTCAAGAGGCTGCAGGGTTTGAATCCCAAAGGCTGGCAAAGACACTGAAATGCTGAGCAAGGGTGAAATAGGGTGTTGGAGCCTGATCCTGCCCCTGCCAGCTCTTCATCTGTACAAGCTCCAATTTAGTGACCCCTGTGTTGAACCAGAACTGCAAACTCGCAGCACGAAGGCCTTTGCTCTACTCAGATGCTTTGCCTGGCCACAGGAGGGGAAGAAAGATGTGAGCAGAGGCAGCCCCTGCAGGAGGCTTTCCCTGAGAGCCCTGGCACTCAGCAGCACCTCTCCCTCCCTGAGGGAAGAGGAAAACCTTACGTCAAGCTACAGAAATGCTTCTCAGCCCTACCCAAACCCTTGGAGCAATTCCCAGGTGAGGCACAGCAGCAGCAACTCCTCCACCCCAGCCAACCCTTATCCTCCCCTGCTACTGCCTTTGTGGCCAGCCCTGGCTACCTGAAGCTGTGGGTGCAGGGCTGCTCACTGGGCTCTGCCAACTGTGAGTCTCACTGACCACAGTCCCCATCCAAAATACAGGGGGTTCAGCCACAGCCCCCACCCCAAACCTGCTGCCAGTGCCCAGGGTGCCAGGGCAGCAGGAACAGACCCTTCTCTGTGCTGCCCATCCCATACCATGGGCACTGAGGAACAGCCTGGCCAAAGGTACCCTATCCCAGGACTGGAAATAAGGAGGGACCTGTGACATGTGCAGTCCTGGCTCCTGTGGCAGCACTGTGTCTTCACAATGGTCACTTGCCTGTACATCAGGCAAGTCCTTTCCTAGAGAGGAAAGCTTCTCCTGCAGTCAATATTTCATCTGCTGTGGAACAAGCCCTGCAAAGGGCTAATAAGAGCTCTGTGCTGTGATTGCTCAGCCAGGACTGGTGTGTGAATCCAAAGGGGCAGGATTTGTGCTTGGCTAAATTCCTAGTCAAGTAGGGATGCCCAGAACTCTCCCTCACCCATCCCCACTGTCAAGAACAAACCTCAGGGGACAGGAGGCTGTGTTTCTCAGACGAAGACACCCAAAGGGACATAGCAGGCAGCACAGTCCATCCCCCATGGCTCCAGGTCCCCCAAGGCAGGAGACATCTTACCTTGCTGAGGCTTCTGGCAGCTCCATGGAGAAAACCGCTGAGGGAGCAGGCACCTGATCCATGTGGTTTCTTGTCTCTGCAGGCACCATCCAAGGACTCCTGTGGACCCACCAGTTGCTTACAGGAGCTGAGCATATCTCAAAGTGCCTTTCAAGCAGAGGGAGCAGCACAGGCAGCCTGCTCAGGAGCTGACATGCAGCAGAAGATCAGCTCTTTCTTTAATTCCATCTTGGAGCTCATCCGTACCAAGCATGAGGAAGGTATCTTCAACACCGTCTGCCTGGCCGTGCTCTTGGGTCTGCCCTTGGTTGTCCTCCTTGCCTTCATTTTCATCTGCTGCCACTGCTGCTTCTGCAGAAGGAGGGGAGAAAGCACAGGGAAAGGTGGCCCCAGCAGCAATGGGCAGCTGCATGCTGAGAGGAACAAGAAGAAAAAGAAGAAGAAGAAGCAGCAGGATGAAGAGGACCTGTGGATCTCAGCTCAGCCCAAGCTGCTCTTGTTGGACAAGAGACCCTCCTTGCCCATCTAGCAGACAGGAGGGTGTTCAGGTCCTCTCCTCTGAGATGCCACCATTCCTTTCACCTGTGCACCAGGAGGGGCAAGGAGATACCAAAGCTGCTGCCACTTTGTGGTGACTTTCAACAGAGGCTGACCCCAGCATGCTGAAGGGCCAACAGGAAACAAGGCACAGGCTGTGCAAGCCTCTTCTCCCCCACCATGACAGCATGCCCCGGGGCACAGACCCCTGCAAAGGACAGGTGAGCACACAAGGGTGACCTGCCACCAATGTCCCTGCTGCCACGAGCACAGTGCACACCCGTGGGGCTGGCATACAGTGAAGGGTGTGCCAGGCTCTCCCTCTGCACTCAGCTGCCAGCACACACAGGGGTGCACAGGACAATGCTCACCCACAGACCAAGGCACCTGCACACTCCCCCTGCACAACACAGAGTGCTGTGAGTGAAGCAGGCACAGCCACACCTCCTTTGCTTGCCCTGCCATGGAGGTGGGACAGCTTCACTGTCCAGGCTCCGTCCAAACCCAGCTTGCTTTATAGGCACAAAGCTGAGTTACCCCACGGCCCAAAGATGTGCCATCTACCAGGCCACCAAACCAAAGTCTCCTGTGAGCACCTGAAGCTAGATGCCCTCAGCACAGCCTTAGAGACCTCAGACACCATGCTAAGGCAGCACAGCAGAAGGATGCCTTGCCACCTAGGCTAGAGGCAGGCAGGAGACAGGAGGCTGCCAGACCAGCCCTTTTGCACCAGCACTTAAGAAAACACCTTCCTTGAAAGACTGTTTTATACAAACTTGCCATTAAAGAGCTCACCATGCTACTGCACGAGCAGAAACACAACCTGAGGCTGTGTAAAAGCTTTGCTATGGGCATTAGAGTTATTTATTGAATGACTACTAAAGAAGAGCAGGACCAAAGGCCCCTCTGGAGCAGGGCAAGGGACATGGAAGCAGTATTGAAGCAGCAGACATGGTTTCCTGGCACACTCAGCCATCACCTCTCCCTGCAGCCCTTGTGCCATGTGTCAGATATCCACGAGCAGGTACTGCCCCAGCTGATGCCAGCTCTGTGTGCTGCACTGGACATTTCTGGATGGCTGTCAGGCTGACCAGCTCTGGGATTTTGAATGTGCTGTAGAAGCAAAGTAAATTCCATGTGCACAGTCATCCCTTACAGAGGGACACATGATGCAGCCAGACTCTGCACCTCTCTCCATCCTCATGTTCTGGAAAGATGGTTCAGCTGGGCACAGCAGCTAACAGGACCACACACAGCTCTCACCCCTGCTCTGCTTCCCACCTGCCCCACCCTGCCTTGTGTTGCCATCCTATGTCCCTTGAGCTGGGAGTAGTCTCCTGTGCCCCCCACTCTGCCCCATCAGGCTCTGTCTCCAACATCTCTTTTTCCATTGAGGGATGCATGTGTGTGATGAGAAGCCTCATCACATCTGGCTTTTGCCCTGTCTGTACACTGGATGTCTTCCTTCTATTTTCTTGCAGTTCTTAAGCTGCTGGAGCAGCCCAGAGCTGGCAGCCAGAGCCAGGCATCTGGGGAACAAGCAGCCAAACCCACGTGGGCAAGCCTGGACAGAGCTGCTGGGCACAGCTGCTTCCAGGCCAGGCAAGGGTGATGCCACCTTCCCCTCACTTGGAGGACAAAGCCACCAGCTGGAAGCAGCTGTTTGTGCCACCCAGTCCCAGCACAGCCTGTTCTGTCCAATGCAGGCAGGGCTGTGATGGTCACATCATGTCACAGGGTTTGGCTGTGTGTCACAGGGTTTTGTGCTGGGAACAGCCATGAGGCTGGGCTCCTCCTCACACAGCCCTTTAAATGAACCCCATATGTGCCTTATTTTCCACTTTGCTTTGTCACCATTGAAATTAGTGACTCCCTTCTGCTCCAAAACAGGAAGCAACATATAATGGTATAAAAATTAGGATTTGCCACATGTCATGCTAGGAAATGGAGAAATAGCTCTGATCTCTGTCCCAAGCTCTCAGTCTAGCCAAGATCCTGAAGAACTAGCACTGCATTTGTATTATTCCTTCTTCCTTCCCTCCTTTCCCCATCCAAGTGCTTTTCTCAGCCCTCCTGCCTCCACACTCACCAGGTGGCCAGAGGAGCCCATGCAGGTGCTGTGATCCAGAGGCAGGAGCAGCCCTGGAGGCAGGGTGGTGCTGCCTGGAGGAATAAAAAAAAATAAAATCAGAGTAAAGGGAAACGTGGTGGGAGGCCAGAGGCTCAGCCAAACAAGAAGGGGCATGGAGGCAGTAAGCACTGTCAGAGTACAGCCTGCCTGGTGTGGAGGCTCTGCAGGGCTTCCTGCAGGACAGCTTTCTCCAGAAAGCAGAGCAAGTAACTCTTCAGGTGAGGGCAACCAATTCCTGCAAGAACCAGAGAACTGCCAGGAAAACGTGAGCTTTGGATCACACTCATCTCCAGATCCAGGCTCTGGGGAGTTCAGAGCTAGGTCTGAATTTCAAGGGCTCCCCAAAATCATCATTCAAACCACCCCTGGGCTGGGCAGGGAGGGACCAGGATACAACCCTGCCCTGATCCATCCAACCAGTGGATGGTCTGAGCCTCCACACTCCCCAAAGCACAGGGCTGGCTTCCTTGGTGTCTGCTGTTTGGGCCAAACCACGCACTGAATTGGCTCCTTCTGGAGGAAAAAGCAAAAGAGCAGCGAAGCCTGAGGTGCCCTGAAACTGTTATCCACCAGCTGGAACCCTGCAGCACCCACATTACCAAGGGGGCAGAGATGCACAGTACAGAAACTCCACTGCACAGCCCCTGCTCTCCAGACACCCCAGCCCTGCCTCCCACAGCTGCATTTCAGTATCAACCTTCCATTTTCCTGAACAAGTCCATGCAACAGGGAACAACAACAAAACAAATCTTGTGCAATTTTTTTTTTAAACCAAAAATAAATTACTCTTAAACTGCAAACAAACACTGTATTTCGATCTCTTTGGTCATGTGTTTATTTTCCTGGGGAAATCTTTCTTGTACCTGTGTCCTGGCTGTAGATAACACACAGGGGGAGCTCAGAGCAGAGGCTGTGCACTCTCTGCCTGCAGCCAGCTGTGCAGCTTAGAGATTTTTTTTAAAAGAAACAGCTTAACTGAATCAAGTTAATGGCCTTGCTTTGTTAACGAGCACAACCAAGCTGCTCTACCCAAGGGCAAGAAGTAGTGGGAAGAACAAAAGTTTGTGCTGTGGGAGGTGGGCTGGAGGTTTGTTTTTTCTTACAGAGGATCAGCAGCACAGAACTAGTTAACCGCAGTTGGTTTTGATCAGACAAATATTTCATGGTGTCTGCAGCCTGCTGGGCAGAGCCTTTCCAAATCCTACACCACGGAGCTCTGCCTCCGTGATAAAAATAAAATAAAAAATAAAAACCTGCTTCTCATCCGGATGAGGCACCAAGCTGCCCCTTGCCCACAAAGCTGAGGCTCCGGAAGAGGCTGGGGGAAGAGGAGTGCAGGAGCAGCTAGATGAGCAGATGAGCAGCTAGAAATGGCAGAGGCTCACTTCCTGGAGAAGAAAGGAGTTCTTGCTTCTCTCCAGATGTTAGACACTGGATTTAGGGCAAGGTGTTGTTGGGTAGCCTGGGCTGCAAGGGGAAAGGATAGTTCCAGGCTCCTAGGTTAGAGATATGCAGTGGCTGAGGTGAAGTTTAGCATCCTGGACCAGTCTAAAGATTGAAGGGAAGCAAAAATGCCCATTAAATCCCTCTGTGGTGGGAGAATTGGATCCTCACTGACCATTCCACTATTTATTCAGCCAACAAAGCACAGAGCAGTGACCAAAAGTAACTGCACTGCTTCTCAAGTAAGTGTCCACTGCAGGAAGACACTTCAGGCTTCTCTCAAATCACAACTTCACAGAAATGCAGTATCTTTGGGAAGAGGCATCCTCTCCCTCCTCTTCTTGGCTAAATACAGCAACATTTCTGGGGTGCCAGAAACAGCAGCAATTTCACAACAGGTGGGTGCTGGCTCGTAGGACCCAGCTACAGGACAATCCTCATCAACACAGCAATGCCAAAGCAGTGAGGATCCTTCTGGGATTCAAATTCTGCCAGTATATAAACTTTTAGGTGATCTCAGAGAGAGGCAGAGCTTTTAAGAATGTGTTGGCCCTCCAACATCACTGTTTCAGGGCCACATATTACAGCAAAACAAGGGAAGTAAAGGGACATGACATTTTTTATGGCACTACCCCAACCATCCTGAGCCTAAAAACCAGAATAGCCAGTCCCTCAAGGCAAACAAACTGCATGATCTGAGCAGTCCCAGCCTCCCGGGCTGTAGCACAGGCTCTAGTTAACCCCAAAAAGGTCCTCTCCCTCCAGCAGAGGCCAGCTGGATACCGGGAAGTCTCTCCTGCCTGAAGACACAATGCCATCCTGTGGCTGTTCGGGAATACTGACTTTCTGCAGTGCTTTTCCAGCAGCTCTCACTTTGCCCTTCCTGGCGAGAGAGGAACATTAGGAATGCCAGACAGACCCTCCTCAGAGACTGCAAATAAGGTGCCTCGTTTGCCTTTAGCTCAAAAACAAAGCTTTTACCACAAAGAGAATACTCCCTGCTCCCAGGGGGGATTCAGCTTTAGGATGGGATTATGTTTTGCTGCTGCACAGGAAAAAGTCACAGGTAACAATCATGCCTGCTGTTTTTTAGAGCATACACTTACTTTTAGAGTGGCTGTCTGTGAGATTAGTCTTCCTCTCCCTCTCAGCCACCTTCCTGAGATTGAGCCCTTTAACTGAACAACAAACTGAAATCTGTCCTTGCCCACAGACAAGTGGGCAACAGGGAGAAAACACTTCACAGTGAAGAGCCCTCATTGCTTTCCCGTGTCCTTCTCTCATGCTCTTAGCACACAGCCTGCAAAACACTTCAAGTGCAATTTTCCTTTCTGCTCCTCTCTGCATTAGTCTCCTCCTTCCCCCAAACCAGGGCTTGGATAGCCTAACACACTCAGGTAAGTCTCTGCTCACCTGCCCACACAAGAGGCACAGCCCTGAAAGTACTGTGAAGAATTCAGTCCTCACCTTTGAGAGACAGTTCTCTGGCTCTCCTCAGCCAGGTCCTAGCAAGCACAGGTCAGTTAAGCACTTCACAAAGCAAGTCACAAAGGGAGCACAATCCCCATTTTTTTTTTATTTGGTTTTTGGTTTTGGAGCAGACCCCAAAGACCTAATCTGCACAGTCCCACTCCAGACCTGGGTAATGCAAAATGCTTAAATAGGAAGAAAAACAAGTCTACCACCCAAAGCAAAGAAGACAAAAATATTTAAGACCTCCTTTATTTGTGATGTTATTACTTTCTGCAAAGTCTGGGAAGCATTCTTTAAAAGATATTACTCAGCTTAGCACTGCAATAGAAAAGGCCATTAAGACATGGTACAACCATGTCCCAGTGTGCCCAGACAAGGAAGCCTTTGAGCAAGCAGCATTTGGTTAGCTCATACTTCTTCCCTGGCTGGAGCTGTCTGTCCAGAATTTTAATATCTTCTCAGGAAAAAAAACCAAAACAAAAACAAAATAAAACCAAACAAACAAACAAAAAAAACCCTCACCTTTTATGGCTGTAAGTAAAATTAAAAAAAAAATTAAAAGGCAGTCAAATGTGAAACCATGCACTGGGGCACACAGGATTAGTTTAACTCCAAGGGATGCTCATTTTAGAGGTGGGTGACAAGTGTTATCATTTCAGCATCACTACCTGCCACACTGCTGATGAAAAAGCAGAAGGCAGCAGATGGAGCAGTCACACAGGGAATTTGGTTAATTGTCTGTAAGCAAGTAGTACAGAGAGGTAGGTCTGGGATGGTGAGAGCCTGGAGGAGAGTGGACCTCACATTCACCCTGTTCTAGGCCTCACCCTGGAGAGTGAACATCAATCTACTGCACATCTCCTTCATATTTCCTCTGGACTGGGAAAAATGACACAAGCAAAATAGCAAGATTTCAACCTGCAGAGATGTGATACTGGGGGCTGAGGAACTAAGTCTACAGAACACACATGGGTTAATGGGCCTTGCCAGCAGACTGGCAGTGTTTCCCTAAACCCAGTTCTGCAGGAAGAATAGGGAATGTGCCCAAATAATGAAAACTGCAGACCAAAACAGGGAGAGGTGATAGTCTCAGAAAAGTTCACTCTGATGTTAATTAGGGGGCTATTATTTGTTAGTAGGTTCAAATCTATTTTTGGAAGTCTGAAGTGGATGGCTCCAGAGAAGGACAGAATTAAGAGGAGTCTGCAGCCCAGGCTTCAGAAAGAACAACATCTGTTAAGGCTTGTTTTACATAAAGTCCATAGAAGTTTCATGTATTGGATCAAGCAGGTCTTTGTCATGCTTAGCCAAGCAGGATCCCCCACAAGCCCTCTCCTAGTCCCTGGAACATCACCCACCAGGAGCTCCAAAGGCTGCTAGCAGGTTGGCCTGCAGATCCAGACGTCCCTGGGTACACATTGGTCAGCTATTGTCTCCTTTGCATTGGAGAAAGCTGTCTGAATCAAACTTTGTTAAGAAATACTGAATCACTATCTTTGGGTATTGTTCTACAGAGTTCTATTTAAGCCCTGATCTTTTTCCTCTTCTCTGATAAAGATTTCTTCCTCCTCCCCAGGACTGGCTCATCACTGGAAGACTGAGGATAGGTAAAAGAGATGGAGAATTCATGTCCTTTCCATGACTCCCAGTTCACACCCTGGGAAAAGACCAAGGAATTTCTCTTACTAAAGTGCCCAGACCAGGTGCTAGGAGTCTACCACTGCCCACCTCAAATACCATTTAACCCTCCAATAAACAGAGACTTTAACTATAATCAGTCTTTCAGACACTCTTAATATAGATCAAACCTCTGTCTAGCTTGGAGCACCGAGCCACCTTCAATCCCAAATTAAGCCTGTACAGTGGGATGTACCCCAAGGCATGCACTAAAAACCAAGG
Source organism: Loriotus luctuosus (assembly GCA_035582745.1). NCBI lineage: Eukaryota > Metazoa > Chordata > Aves > Passeriformes > Thraupidae > Loriotus > Loriotus luctuosus. The sequence continues at coordinate 26,401,018 of JAWWEY010000005.1, read as the reverse complement.
GAAAGGCTACATCAGACAGTGAGCAAGCATCCCAGTGTGGTTCCTACTGAGTGCTCCTTTAGGTGCTCTCCTCAGAGACCAAGACAGCTCCACCTCAAGGATCTCTGTCCACAAGAAGCAGGGAGCCATGAGCTCAGGCCCTCTGGATCCAGGGAGTAGAGAATGAGAGCTGTAAGTTTTGTTGTGGATCGTTTTGCTTTCTAATGAAATGAGTTGGAGGCAATCCCTCCTGCTCCAAGGAAAGACAGGAAGGAAACACAGCTCTGTGTGTTTTCTCCAGGCTATGGAGAGATAATCAGCACATCAGCTCTGCTGCTCACCTCACAGTGATTGCTCTCCTCAGGATTCCCACTGAGCTTGGCCAGGTGGAGTTCTTGTACCACCATGCACTGTGGTGTGTCAGGGCACAGCTGCTGAGAGCCACATCACTGTCCTCTTCCATGCTGTGAACTTCCAGCCATTGTGGTGGGTCCTTGCATCCCCTAAAAGAAGGGATCAAAGACACAGATAGTTAAACTACTACAGCTGCTCAGCCTGAGGGCTTATCCACCCTTCAGGTGGGACACAGCAGGCCTGGCAGGGGAAAAGCACAGGATAGGTGTGCACACAAATCTCTAAAGCACTGCTATTAGAGAGGTGGATCCTACCAGCTAAAGATATAAACCTCATGGAAAGAGGGTATTAAAGGGTAGATGGAAGACTAGGGACACAACAGGGATTTACCAGTGGCAGAAGCCAGCACTGCTGTTGAGCAAACTCCCACCTGAATAAAAGACACTTTTATTCCCTCTCAGCTGGGAAGCCCCAGAAGTTGCTGTCCCATCAGTTTCTTCATAGAAACTTCCCAGCTTGCATTTTCAGGCATTTCCCTGGGTCACAGAGCCCTCTATTCCCCATGAACAAGCAACTCCTCCTCCTGTCTTCAGCATGAGACAGGCGCATGGGCACAGTCCCCTCAGTCTCCCTGAGCTTTTCTCCTCAAAGACAACCACGTCTGATCCATCCTGACCCAAGGAGCTCCCACTCTGCTGTCAAGACAAATACCCAGGTGCCAGCATTTGCTTCCCTGTGCAGAGAAGCCAGTACCAGGCCCTCCTCACCAGTTTTGTGTAACTCCCCACTGACAGCCTGGATCTGTCCCTGCTTGAGACAACCTGGAGGAACTCACAGACAGATTCTCTGGCTGCCCACAAATCCACATGGAGCTCATAGCAGATGGAGCTGCTGCTTGTGAGGTTGTGCAGCTTGTCAAGACCTAGAAATAAAAGACAATTACTCTTTAAATTAGGAAGCCTGTTCACCTTTGCAGTCTTAGACTCTCACCCCATGACCATTTTGGTAAAATCAGCTATTTCCTGCCTCCTCCTTCTCTGCTTGAGGCTTCATGACAATTTGCCAAGTTTGTGCTGTCTTATCTCAGTTTCTGGTAAACGACAGAAATATCAGAAGAAACAAACAACCTTAACCAGCACAAGACTGGTTGTACTGCAACATTATTTTTCCCAGAACATTTAAAGACTCTTGCTCCAAAACTTTGCCCTATTTAATGCTGGATTCTCTGATTCACACACTGCATTTTCTGGTTGCACATAAGCACTGGGACAAATACTTACTTAATTTTACCAATTTTACAGTTTACTTTACTTCCCACGAATCTGAGCACTTAGATAAAACAAGCTTAGACAAGATCCCCAAGGCATTTGGGTTTCTAAACTTCACCAAGATCAGAGGGGCTTGACAGCAACACACAACAGTTTATTTCAGTGGAGAAAACTGCTTATCACTGAAAGGTGAAAAAGCTAATATTTTTCTCTGGTTGTTTAGGGAGATTGCTATCAGAGAACCTCAGACCTCACTGCTCCTCATTCACACACACTCCCCACCTCAAGGCATCCATGCCTCTGCCTTCAGATTCCTTTAGGTCACTCAGCAGCTCCTGTGTGGCAGAGCTGAGGTGGATGCTCACAGCACTAGCAATGAGAACACCAACAGGCATCAGCTGAACTGCATTAACTGTACACACACATAACCCCAGCCTGCTGGGTACACCAGCAGCCACTACCCTCCCTGAGACATGTCACTGCATTCAGGAAGGAGCTGAAACACAGGAGTGCAGCAGAGAGAAAGGAGCCTCAACTAACATTTGTATCATTTCCATATTATTACATTGATCAAAAAGCAGGAAGAGGAGCAGAGCCCTACTCAGTGTCCCCCTGCCTCTGTCAGTGCTCATGTCACAGTGCACCTGCAGCAGCCTGCTGCCATCCCTGGCCAGGTAAATGGTGCACATGTCACTGGAAGCGTTTCTATTCTGCAGTCTGGGATACAGGCAGAGGAAGCTCACTGAGTGAACAGAGCAGGAAAAACTGTCCAGCAGCAAAGCAGGAGGAGGCACTTCACCTTGGGAAGCTGCTATGGACAAGGGTACTGGGAGAAAAGCACAGAATGCACAGCCCCTGCTGTGCCCTCACAGCTGTTGGCCTTCCCCACTGCCAGGGAGCTGGCACAAGGATGTGGTCCCCAAGGGCTGCAAGAGATGGAACTCAGCTTCCAGAAGAGTAACTCAGGGCCAGCATCCCAAACCTTGAGGAGAGGTCCTCACACATTTCCAAGGAATGTGCAAAAGATTTCTCCTCTGTCAAAGTTTTGTGTAGCTTTTACAGTTTGTAAAGTGAAGTGTCTGTCAGTCAGAAATTCAAGGCTTATCTCCCTTCAATCTGCTCTCAAGGCAAGATGTTTGTGGTTAGCTGGGAATTCCAGCTCCCTGGTATCAGAGATAACTCACTACAGATATCTTGGGTCATCTCAGCAATTAGCAGATTGCTGCAAGGGGGGAAGATGCCCTGAGCTGTTGCACCAGCTGATGGAACAGATAAGCTCTTCTGTGGCAGAGGGGAAGTCCTGCTACACCTCTGCAGAAATGAAAGATACAAACTGCAGTGCAGCTCTTGGGCTGAACTGAAAGTTGCCTGAAAGCCCACCAGTGGTCTTCATAGCTGGCAAGCAGCAGAGTCCTAGGCCAAACACTGCAAACCTTCTACAGATGTGGTTTGGGATGTTGTGTGAGCCCAGCAATGGGCTCAGCTGTGCAGTGCCCAGGAGTGTCCATCAGGCTCAGCTCTGAGGAGCACTCACACACAGGACAGGTTTAGGCTCTAGGCCCAGTCCTGGAGCACAGCTCTCATGTGGCCTGCTGAGAGCCTCTACCCTTTGTTCCCCTACTGCAGATCAAGATCCCAGATCAAGAATGACTTCACAAGCTTTGTTGCTGTCATGGTTCAGTTTTCTTTAGTAAATACAGGGATACAAAAAAGCCCAGAGATTTACAGTTCAGTCTGTGCTGGATATGGGATACCACCTCCTTCACTGGCATCAAAGAGTTTTCCAGTCAACAGTCATCAAAAAGTGTCTTATGAGGCACCAAGAAGGGGGCTGCAGTACTTCCCTCAAGATAAATGCAATTTTTAAATGTATTGAAAGTAGCAACACTGGAAGCAGCTTCTCCCTAATCTTCATCCTGTGCTTGCTATATTCTATATATTTTGGCAACATCTTAAGGAAACAATTTGATGAGTAGGTGTTAGTGGCTTTCCAAGTTGTAACAGAGGAGGTCCTTGGTGGGCAGTGCTGGCCTCCAGGTAAGAGTGCTCCAGCCCTGAAGTACACCTGAGTTTATAACAAACTATAAATGAATAATTTTTCTCAATTCCCTGCTCTTCCACAAATCTCCCTGGAGGACTACGGGCATGTTGTTATCTGTCTTTTCTGTATAAACCAGGCCACAAAAGGCTGGCCCTGAAGAATGCTATGAGGATAATCATAACAAAAAACATAATGCATCAGTGAAATAATGCAGTCACAAAAAGGCCACAGAAAAACACAAGGCCATGCTTTGTCTGTCTTAGATAAATGAGAAAAGTCAAACAGGCTGGCTCCTCCCAGGAAATGCTGCACTCCTCATGCACAGTGTTACTGCTTGAAGCAGATAAAAAGGCAGAGAGGAAGAAATCAAAACACCAAATGTAAGAGCAAGGAAAATAGCACTGTAGTGCCCAGCCCATGCTGTTTAAAATGCTGTAAATGCATTACAAGTGAAGAGCTCCTTACACCAGGCTCATGAGTTAAAGGTATTCCATTATCTAATGAACTTGTGCTTCATCTGGGAGAGCTCTAAACAACTGCTTTGAGTGAAACAATCCAGAAACCTCCTCAGACAAGTTCACTAGATATGTATCTGCAGCTGGACAGGAGAGGGAGCTAAGAGCTACCAAATCCATCCTAAGAAGCAAGGGATGGGAAGGGCAGCCTCAGAGGCTGCAGTCTCACAGCATTGCCCTTAAAGGCAACTGGCAGCTCCCATGGGTGCAGGGGGCCACCACAATTTTATCAGACACATTCGGAAAAACAAAGGAAATTTGGGAAATTATTCTATGGCTAAAGACCTTAAAGACCTTGCTTGTTTTTTCTCTCCAGCCCAAACTGGTAAATCTAACAGAAGTTTTATTTTTAGCTGTAAACTGTGTTTTGACCATGCAGTGTAAATAACAGCTACTTAAGCAAGTCACCATTTTGATATTTGTGGAGCCAAATAATTTTGTGCTGCTGGATACAATGCAAGGAAGATAAAATAGGTGTGATCACTGCTTCCATGCCCTGTCACTCTTGGTACTTTGGCAACCATATCTGCACATCAGAGCCAAGGTGGCTGAGCTCTGGCAGGGTCAGTCATCCTCTGCCCTGCAGTGGGTGAGATGGGCTGCTGGTTTCTGTGAACAGCTCAGGGAAGAACATGGGTGTCCAAATAGGACACTCTTACTCCTTCCCCTCATGGGCCCTGCTCATTTCTTCCACCTCTCATTCTTTATTTCTTGCCAAGGGTGGGCCTGAACTAGCAAGTGGGGGAATGCCCAATTCTGAGGTATTTCAGCTGGGGTTTAGGTCTCCTCCTCATAGCTAGGAGAGCAGGGCTCTTTCTTTGGGAGCAACAGAAGCACAGCCACTGCCCAGGCAGAAACAGAGCTCACGCAGAGCTGACTCTATGCTGTTACTGCCTTTAGCTTTCTGAAGACCACAACAACATCTTGCCTGAGTTGTTTTGGGAATTAACCAAAAAAAACCTCAAATCACCTGCTCAGAATCTGTGAAATGCCGGTCTGTCACTTTCAAATCCCTCCCACTGTTACAATCTTTTCCCTGCCCAATTCTCAGATGGAAACACAACACTAGATTTCAAGAGTCCTAATTTTATATCACAAGACAACAGCCTGCAGTAATGTGGCCCTTTGAGCACACCTATACAACCCATGACCTTTACAGAGAACAACCATTTTTGTTTGGTTTATTAGGATTTTTTTAATTTACTGAACTACTAAATACATCTTAGCAGCCTGACCAGTGAAGGTCTTGCAGATGCCTCTCAAATTATTGGAATAGCATTTCTTATCCTGCTAGAGGCTCTAAATTCCAGGGCAGAAATGCACAACAGCCACATTGTAATTTACCACACACCAGCTTAGCTGCACTGTGATTTGCCACACATTAGCTATGGTAAAAGTTGTGATGTACCACCTGCATGTTCTAATCTCAGCTCTTTTGTGAGATGAAAATACATTACTTTTCATTTTAATGAAAGATGCTGAGGTTTGTTTGTACCACCCTAGAGCAGCACATGCTGGGAATTGGGAATTTGAATAAAACACAGCTCAGCTCGTTAGCTGTGATTTGAGATAGCTGTGAGTATGAGATGCTCACCTGTGGCAAGAAAAACCAAGCAAATTAGTTTCTTGTGTGATATGAAAATCAAGTTTGGTCTTTAGGTCTAATTTCACTGCAGCTGAGTACAGACTGTGCTGCTCTGCTCTTCACTACTGAACTCCCTGTGTGCTGCAGGAGCTGCCCAGATATCTGCACCAGTGAGAACATGGGCTGGCTCGAGACAATGAACCAGCTCAAAAGTAGGAGGTTGACTGATCCCCCTATGTGAGAGCTTCAGACAGTCCTACAAATTCCCCCAAGGCATCTCCTGTTATGTCTAGTCTCATTGATATGCTTAAATGTGTTGGTTAACACCCTGAGTTGAGCACCCCAAATATTCCTCCAGGTTATTTTTGTGAAGAAATGCACATTGCACATATATAAGACTATTTGTCAGTAGTCAGTAGAAACTTGTGTACTCACAGTCACAGATGGATTGCTGAATTATAGATTTTCATTAAGACAGTGGTTCAAGAAGTTTCCCAATCTAGCTGCAGACTCAGCTGCAAACCCCCTTCCAATGGAGACTCCCTGTTACCAAAGGACAGCAAGCAAATAAACTGTTTGGGAGATTTGATTTCCCACATGTTTCTTAATTTGTTATTATCCAAATAAACATGTTTTTCCTTTTTAACGACACTCTGCCATGATTATCTGTCTGAAATGGTGTATAAGCCCCCTGTCCTGTTGGGAAATGCTACAACAGTCACCCAAAGAAATGCTTTGATATGGTTTATAGCATTTTAAGAGCAAGGCATGAATTACACATTGCAGGTGGTTATGAGGTTTGAGTTTTTGCTGTGATTCTCTGTACTAACAGTAACTGGTACCTTGCCATAGAGCCTGTCTACAACAGGACTCAGCCTTAAGCTGAGCTGGAGACCTGTTCAGCCACACTAGTAAGAATTACATGGATTTTTCACCTCCCTAAAAATGCGTGCAAAGCAGGAGAAGCTTTACCAAAACAAGTAAAACTGATGAAGGAGTTTGAATTCCAAACTCAGCTCCCTCCAGTGCTGCTACAGCTCACCTGTCACAGCTCTGGTGCTTGCCTTCTTGCTCCTCTGCCCAGATGTCAGTGACATTCCATGTCTGGCTTCAGATGCAGTAAGTTGATCATGTCATTTTCACTGCCCACCTCTATTTCCTTGGGATCTCCACCAGCCAAGGTGTATCTCCCCATGTACCTGTCTGTTGCAGTGAAGTGGAAAAATTATTTAAAAAGGCCTCTTAAAAATCAAACCTGCTCTCATGAAATCAGTGACTGGCCTTGTCAAGCTAGCACTTGGCAAGTTCCCATGGAAAGCAATCCTGGTGGGAGCAGCTTATTAGCATAACAACCTATTCCTGGGTGAAAAAAACAACTAGCACCTGTATAAACTGTTTTTACACTGTTAGATAGAAAAATGAAAATTATCTCTCACAAACAACTGTCCCTGCATGTAGACACCAAGAGTTTGAGCGACCAATCAATGCAGGATAACAACTTGTTACTAACCAATAAATTAATTGGCAAGAAAGCTACTGACCAACTGGAGTCCCACATGAGGTCTGTAAAACTGTATAAAAGGAGTTATGGGAATAAAAAATGGGCTTTTTCCACCAAGAAGAAAATGGAGTCCACATGGTTTATTCCCATACTTATCTAAGGGAGCCTCCATGTTATTCCATGAGACAGTGGTGGTATTTTCTGTCACTCAGTTGGCTGTCACATTGGTTAGATATTGACTCCTGAGACAGCATTTCAAAGTGCAGGATTACCTATGTCCAGTTGAATTAAACCCCTAAAACACCTGTCATGGCATCTTAGGAAGAAATTCTTCCCTGGGAGTGTGGTGAAGCATTGGAATGGGTTGCCCAGAGAAGTTGTGGCTACCTCACCCCTGTAAGTGCTCAAAGCCAGGTTGGAAGAGGCTTGGAGCAACCGGGGCAGGGGTTTGTGTTAGATGATGTTTAAGGTCCCTTCAAACTCAAACCATTCCATGTACACATTTCCTTTATTTTTGCCTTACTGCTTTGGCCAGCAAAAACACTCAGGTTTCCCCCAACAGCCTTTGCAGAAAGGCATCCATGGGAAACCAGGAGAAAGAAGGAATGTGCTACCATTTAGATGAAACTCTCCACTTCTTTCTGCAGGCAGAGCTTGCAGGCTACCTGTCTCACCTTCCATAGGTACCGGCTTGAGGATTACCTAGATGCCTTAAAGATCTAGAAATAAGACAACACATTTTGAGACAGTGTTAATATAGGAGGTAACAAAAGCTGGTTTTTAATTGGAGGCCTCCAGGGGCAAGTATGGAAAAATGCCCACCTCACAAAGGGTGAAAACAGATTTATAAGTTTAGCAAATTAGCATAATTACAAGAATCACCAATTAGAAACACAAGTGATAAGGCAATTCACCCCCTTGGCTCAAACTCTTCTGGAGCCCCTCTTCTTCCAGTTGTTTATAGCAAAGTGTCTTGGGAGCATAGCTCATCCTTGGCTCCCAGAGGAAGCAAAATTAGGAGTGAGGCCCTTGGAATGTGTTTTATCTTTCTGTCTATTGGAGTTGGAAAAATGCTGGCGATAGCCAGGAACTATATAGCTATACAGCAACAGTCTACAGAGCTACAAATAAATGAAGAACACATAAAAGCAAAAATCATTTTGGCATCAGCCTTCTGCCCAGCTCCAAGTACAGTGTCTACCCTTTCTCTGCCTCCCCTGCCAGCCATCTGCCGCTCCTCCCTTTCTGCCTTTCCTGCAGACCTGTCTCAGACTCCCTCACGTTTTGCTATTTTAGCTGATGAATCAGAGCTTGGTGGCAGCTCTTGAAGGAGCTGGTATTTGCTTATTTGTATCTCCTAAATTCCAGGGGTCACATAAGAATATGAGCACTGGGGTTGTTATTTTCCTTTTTTAAGGAGTTTTGTAGCCCCCATGTCTGTCAAGACCAGCTTGAAAACACAAGTCAAGTGTGTTCCAAAAAATAAAGAATCTACACCGGGCAGAAGAATAGCCTTAAAATGACAATGTGGAGGTTGTAGGTTCTACCTGCTCCTACCTGTACTTGCTTCTAGATGCTTGGGCTCACTGGCAATCCCCTTCACAGGTGATGGAAGTGTGAGATTCCACCCTGGCACCATGCACAATCTCACAGCTGAGCTGCTCTTTGGGCACATGGATTTGTTTCACCAACATTTCATACCCAGCTGGATAATCAGGATGTAATTATTCACATCAGTCACTGGATCCCAGCTGACAGCCAGGGAGAGCTCCATGGAGTTCAGCACCTGTGTATTCTGGGGAGAAAGGACTAAAAGAGAAACAAAGAAAAACACTGCAATGAGGATCATGACTTGCCACACGGCCAAACATGAAATTTTTGCAAACTTACTTTGATTAAGAAAATGTAGAACTAGAATTCCCAGCCTGTAGTCGTCTTGGATTTATCCATTTCTTTCTGTTCAACAGCATATAAATACAAATTAATAATGTAGTCAGTAATAAATATAATTTCCTGGATGACTCTTTCCAGTTTCTAAACCCACAATGGCATGAGGAAAACTTTCTTATAAAGCTCTCCCTTACCAGTGCATCTAGGAAGAGGAAGACAAGCCTAACCCCTCTTTTTCTATAACTGTCAGAGTTAATTCAAAATGTCAACTGACCCCCAAAACTGGGGAGTGCAGTTCCTCCACAGCAGAGGCAGAAATCTGAGCTTTTCTGACTGAGTACTGATGGAAACTTACATTTGGTGCCTGGAGGAGACCTGGGCAAATCTGCTGCACATAAGGCATTTCAGGACACCACCAATGCCTCGATTGTTTTGCCACGAGACAGACAGCTCCTTGGTGTCTTGGAGCAGACCTTGAAAGCAGTTCATACAGAATATCTGTTTACCATCAAGTTTACCTGATTTTAATTACAACCGAGCTCATCCTAAGCTGATCAAACAATCTATCAGCTGTATTTCACTAGCAAGTTTTGTGGCTTGACACAGGCACTCAAGAAAGTTGCTCACTTACCTTCTCCTGCTGTAGCTGGGCAGAGGAGAGAAAAAAATTTTAAAAAGGGGTTTAGGAGTTGAAAGAAGGACTAGAAGAAAAGACTCCAAGGGTAAAACAGGCTCAACTTAGAAGCATAGAGTGAGTTTTTTACTAACAAAATCAGAGGAGGATAATGAGAAATAAAATAAGCCCTTAAAACACCTTTTCTTCCCCCAGCCCCTCCTTCCTTCCCACCAACAGCACAGGGAGACAGAGCACGGGGGTTTTGATCAGTTTGTCACCCAAGGGTTTCTTCTGCTGTTCAGGGAGAGAAGCTGTTTCCAGCTATGCTTTCCCACCCCAACCCACCCTCTCCCTCCAAGGGACACAGAAACCACCTCCACCTCTCTTTTTCTCCTGTGCAGACTTCTGAAACAAATCAAATACAAGAGATTGCTTCAAAGCTCTGAACAAATTTATGTCTAAATTCTGCAGATTCTCATCACAGTCCATTGCAGGAAACCCCCAAAGCTTTGTTCTGTGTGGTTTACTTCCAAACCCCTGGAGATGAGGTCCCCAAACACACAGACACATGCACAAAATCCCTTTGCTCAGCACCTAGTGATTAATAGCATTCTGGGCTGTAACATGCTCTTGTGACTAATTAGGGCTTCATGGGAATCACAAATTGAGCTCAACATTTTCCTGGGCTTAGAGATCATTCCAGAGGAGAAAACCCTGGACACAAGCATTTCTGTCAAGCATAATGAAAGGGAACAACTTTTTTTGGCTTCCTCATCATATAATAAAAAGATTTTTTCCCCTGCTGTTAAAAAGAGTGGGTTTAACTGACTTTTTGTGGAGAATATAATGTCACACATATAACTGGCAATAACACCATATTAGGGAAGAATGCCTAACAGTCAGATTTGCCAGGCAAAGAATATTCTCTTAAGGGAAGGGATGAAAGAAACCCTGTTCACATCTTTTCAATTATTGCAGAGGAAAGCTTGGGACAATGAAAGCTGGAGAGAATGTGGAATATTTGTGTGAAAGATTCCAACAATCTAACTCTGCAAGTCTTTTTCCAGCCCACTGCCCAGTGCTTGAAGATTTAGGATATCTGCCTAATATCATGTATTATAAACAAGCATCCTAAAAAGAAACCCTTCTAGGTAAAACCCTAGCTCAATTAGATCCAAAGGCAAAACTCCCATTTATATTACCAGATATGTAGTTTTCTATGGTTGGAGGAGACAACCTGGGAAAACTTAAGCCCTTCAAAATGGGCTTTAAAAACCCCATTGAATATTACTGCACCTTTTGTAATAATAATAATAATAATAATACATGCCCATAATACAGGATTATTTATGTTTGTGCAAGGCTTCAAAATCCTTGGAGAGCATCTGCTCTAAGAAGTCAGAGACAAACTGAGTTTTTCCCTCAAAACAAACAATAGGAATCTCAAAGAAATTAAAAACTCTTTTCTCTTACCCATCAAGTACTTTCAACTGTCTGGTTCAGAGCCCTTCTGATGCAGGCACCACTTGCAGAGGCAATTTGAGCAAACCAAAAAGTGACCAAATCCTCTCCTCTCCCCACTCCAGCTGCAAGGCAGCAGCTGTCCCTGCAGGGAGTTTAAGAGCCCATGGACCAGATGAAGGGAACCAATAGAGGCCTCGGGGCGTTTCCCTCTTACAAACCACCTAAGGAGCAGGCTGGCTTTGGGAACGATTCCCCTGCTCAGCATTCCTCCTGCCCTTCAGCAGGAAGAACCATTTCCCATTTGTTTCATGCTCTGCTACTAGTCAAAAGCCAGAGAGCCTCTCCAGCTCTGTACATATCTACAAGAATCACAGGATGGTTACTGAGACTACAGTATCAACAAGCACATTTGTAATATTCATGATGAAGAATTCAGGTGGAGTACATCAGAAAATAAAAATAATAAAAAAATTAAACTCAGCAGCAGTTAAACGTTACATTTATTCAGCACAATACTTGCAAAAATCCCTCAAGAACTAGCCACACAGTTATTTAACCAGGTGCGTTACTGAGCCCAGTTTTTAGCTGACAAACCCTCAGATTCTGAACAGTTCCTTTGATTTAGTGCAACCAGAAGCTGTGCTGAGCGAGCAGAAGATGGCAGCAGCCGAGGAATATCAACATCCATTATTAATCCTTGCCAGTCTCAGCTGGGGAAGTGCCAATCACACAGGTGATGCTGTTGAGCAATGAGGGAGTCAGCCCTGGATGAAGAAATAGTTCTGCTTTGCATTCTCACCCATTCCTTCCACACGGGGACCATCTAATAAACACAAAAAGGGAATATACAAAAGAGACAGATATATACAAAATATTATATATTGAAATATACAGAATATACAAAATATTGTAGAAAAGAATGCATGCTGTAACGTTCAACTCCCCTTTGATCACATCTATTTTATCTGTTCTGCTGATATATATACACCAATTAATTTCACAATCTGGAAAAATAGCAAGTTACAGACAATTACAGAGAGCAAAGCTGGAAATTCTCCCCTTGCAAACAGCAGAAAGCCACCACAGTAAGCACCTAGGAAACCTGCTGACTGCAGCATGGATAATAAAATTTGATTAGCCAGCCAACCTAGGTACTTCTTCCAAATTATTATACACCTCTGGACCAGTATAATATACCAAACATCTGAGTAAAACAACTAGCACACACAGAGCAAGCAGCTTGACAAACTGAGAGAACCAGCTTCTTGATTGACTTTTTGAATGCTGCTAATGAGCTGATACAAACAGAAAATTATGAATTCAACATCAAAATCATGATGCATGTTCTCCCTGAAATCAGGAGATAGATGTATTTTAAATACTGCCTAAGAGAAGTCCCAGTCAGTTGAACAGGACAGTTTCTCTCACTGAACAAGAACAATGGAAGCAGAATTTCCCATTTGTTTTTCTCTGTTTGGGGTTATGATCATTCAGGTTTGGATATTACCAAAAATTCGGACAACACTCTCAGGCACACAGTGGAATTCTCGGAGTTGTCCTGTGCAGGGCCAGGAGCTGAACTCGATGATCTTTATGGTCGATTTCAATTCAGAATGTCTACGATTCAAAACCCAACAGTAGACAAATCCCCTGCAAGCCACAGGTATAAACCTAGGAATTTAGGAACAGTCCTAGGTGATAAACAAGCAAAAGACACCCCTAAGAAACAGAGCTGGCCCACAAGCGGTCAGGACGCTCATGGACGATGGGCTCACAGACAGGGACCCACAAGGGCGGGGCGATGCCTTTGAGTCAATTTTCCTGCTGGGACAATTTCCCTGTCATTTTCACAGCCGCTCCCCTTCAGCTCGAGATAGCCCTGCTGCACCCAAGGCCGGACTCCGATGTTCCTGTGGCAGATCCAGCTGCCTTTAGTGACGGGAGGTGCCAGCGAGCCCTGACAGCAGCTCTGAGATATACACAGCGCACCCAAAAGTGCGGCCGGGACTCTTACCGCAATTCCAGCCGCAGAGGGTTAAAATACCAGGGAACGCACATTGGGAACGCAGCACTGGGAGGAGATGGGAGCGGCCTGAGGGGCGGCCTGAGGGCGGGCCCTGCCCTGCTCTGACTGCGCGCACGCGCGGCGCAGCGACAAGATGGCGGCGGCCGCGCTGTGCTGGGCGCTGAGGGCGGCTCGGCAGGTCAGACCCACTCCCTCCCCTTCATTCCTCTCACCCTGCTTCCCCGCGTCTCTCCGGGACCCTATCCGGGCAGGGGAGATGCGGGCAGTGTTTGACCGCTGCGGGCTCGGCCCTGTCCCCGCGGCGTGGGAACATCGCGGGTGCGGTGTTATGTAGCGTTCGGTGTAGCTTGGGGCTCTTGGTGTCTCTCCGTGAAGAGAACTTGCTAACACTTTATATGACGTTCAGAGTTACATACTAATGCAGTAGGGAATCTGGAAGATATGAAAGCTAATCTGTTACTCGTCAGAGAGAACAAAGATCGGTGTTGCCCCTCGTGAGGAAGATGTAGACACCGATGAGGTGTAAGAAGTGCAACGTGTGTTCCAGGAGTTAAACGATACCGGAGACACAGGAGCCGAGGGAGCGGCTGGAGCCGTGTCAGGGGAGGGTTAGGCTGGATATTAGCGAAAGGTTTTCCCCATACGGGTGGCCGTGCACTGGAACAGGCTCCCTAGGGAGTGGTGACGGCCCCAAGGCTGCCAGAGCTCAAAGGATGCTTGGGCAACACTTCAGGCACATGGTGGGATTGTGGGGGCCAGACATGAAACTCGGTATTTGTCAGTCCCTTCCAACTCCAGATATTCCATGCTTTATGGAAAAACAGTTCATCCTTGACTAGGGCAAACTACGTGCAACAGGTAGGCATCACAAATTTTATTTTTTCAAATCAGGTTCTCCCCTCGTCCTGCCCAAGGCAGGTTCGGAGCTACTACGTGGACTGGAGGATGCTGCGGGACGTCAAGAGAAGGAAGATGGCCTATGAGTATGCAGATGAGAGGCTGCGGATCAACGCCATCCGCAAGAACTCCATCCTCCCCAAGGAGCTGCAGGTACTGCCAGCTGCCTGCACCCAGCCACACGTGGCTCTTGCTGCTCTGGTGTGCTCAGGGCCATGGCAGTCACTTTATAGAGCCAAACCGCTGTCCCAGGTCACAGATGTTGTGTTTCCCCAGCTCACAAGCACAGAATCATTCATGTTCCATAGTGACTTCAGCCTTTTGAGTGTGTTTACAACAACAGCGTGTTCACCTGACTGGAGGTTGTGTGCATTGGGTTTGGGGCTTTTTTGAAAGCAGTGCTTGTGGAAGCAGCATATGTAACACCAAATACAGTGAAGTCACATGCATACACTGCCCTTAACATACATTGACAAACCTATTTTCTTTACACCCCATAATTCAGAATAATAAACTCTAGATTTTTTCTTATTTAAAAATCTGAATGCCTGATCTAGCCCAAACCACCGATCTGTGCGATTACAAATATTTCATAACTGTTCTTAAACATCAACTGTCCTGCTCTCAGCCTGCCTTACTGAGCACCAAAAACATTTGCATGTATCAGATTATTCCTGCATTTGATCTTGCCGTGATACTTACACACCTTAGGAGAGAAAGTGTATGAATTTCCTTTTATATATTGACTTTACCGTTCTTGGGCAAGTCTGACTGGTGTTGGATGTCCTTATGAGGCAAAACCAATACAGAAAAAAGCCCCAAAGAAGATCCTGTAACACCTTCCAAAGAGTCCTATATGAGATCCCTTTTACTGATATCAAAGCATGCTACCTCAGCAGGCAGTTAATAAACAACATATATTTAAATTCAGCTTATCTGAAAGGACTAACCTACCCTGCAATGAGGAAAAAGCCAAGTGAAAGCCAAGTGTGTTTTTGACTAACTGTAATTCCTGGCTTGAGGTTATTCAGTCTGTAATAAGATTAAATCTTGGGTCTCTTAGAGGGCTGGCCCACCCTGCAACAGGGAGAGAGACAAGCTGATTTGACAGGTTGAAATTAGAGGATTGAGATTGGTCTGTCTGTGTAATAGAATTAATCTGGGGGTCTCCATGTGGATCAGTTTACATTCACTGTTGGAATGCCCAGAAAGCGTGGGCTGAGGTGAAAGCTCCCAATTAAATAGCAAAGGTTATTCATGAGGTGGTAGAGAAACTTGTGACCGTACCTAGTAAACATCTGGATTATGAGGTCTGGCAGTAAGGCCCCTCTAGATCCCAGGGAACACAGCTAAACTTTTGTACTTGTTTTAGGAAGTGGCCGATAAGGAGATTGCTGCCCTGCCGCGGGACAGCTGCCCCGTGAGGATCCGGAACCGCTGTGTGCTCACGTCCCGCCCTCGGGGCGTTAAGCGGCGCTGGAGGCTCAGCAGAATTGTTTTCCGCCACTTTGCTGACCACGCTCAGATGTCCGGTGTACAGAGAGCCATGTGGTAACAATCTCCACGTGCATGTGCAGTCAGGCAGATGAAACAAACCAGGCTCATTTGTGTGGGTAATTAAAGCAAGGCTGTCCTGCCTCAGAGCCCAGCATCAATGTCAAACTAATAAGGGAAGGAGAAGCTGTGCTGATTCATTAAACTCCCTGCATTACACCTCGTATCAGCTGACAAGCAGCAGCAGCACAACTGCACTGAACTGGTGTGTGTGAGGCAGTTTGATTGCGAGCAAAAAATCACTATGTGATGGTGCAGAACTAAGCTGAGGTTTGTGGTATGGGCAGTATTAGAAATAAAGACATACAGCACAAGGCTTGTTGAAGCATTTTTTTTTGTTGCCATCATATGGTAAATTCATCATGGTAATTTGGGTAAAAGCATCAGTAAAACTGCACAACAGGACAAAGTGGTATTCTGCTGTAAACAAGGGCAAGCACAGAGTGGGAATAAAACATGGCCTCAAGTTTAAATACTTACTATGCTAACTCAATATATATGTGTATTAACAAGCAGACAACGTGGCTATAGGACCTGTTACAAACTACACTGTGCTGGTATTTCTCCTGTTCGTAGTGCAGTGCTCAGTCCCATGCTTCAGGAACAAGGTGGCAAGGAAGCCCTAGTCCAGACCCTAACAGGAGAGTAATGGCTTCCTTAGTTCACAGGTAACAACAAATGTGTCCTTGGGAGACACATGAGAAGGAGGCAGGAAGGACACAATTAACAACAGGCTTGCTGCTAAGGTCATGTTTGCCCTGTACTCTTCTTCAAAGCACTGCAGTAAAGGGGGGGCAGTGGCTGCTATGTCCCCCTCCCCAGCAGGGGCTGAGAGGTGGCAATGAAAAGGTCAAATACCACTAGCAGGAAACTGACAGCAACCCATCACACCCAGCTGAGTTACATTTTGGTGTATAAGCCATCTCAATATACTTACTCTTTTACCTTAAAACCCTTTCAAAGTTGATGGAGAAAGTGGAGCTTATCCCTTGTTTCTTACTTTACACAACTGGAGCCAGGGCAAGCTCCCTGCTCCTGGTCTCCTGCTGATGTCTGCAAACTGCATCCTGACTGATGCCATCTCAGAGATGGGCTCACAGCTAGCCCAAGCACTTTGATTTCCAAAATTCACAGTAATAGTATTATTAGACAGGAATAGTTTTTGAGAGTAATCATTAAATTTGAATACCACAGGATTAACACCATATTGTTTCTGCTTAACTATCAAATGCTTAATTTCTGCTTTCCTCAGCAGTTCTCCCTTTGTGACATGCTTTATAGTTCAGCACTTTCCCATTTTTAATCAGAAAGCTACACCCTGTGAAGTGAGCATGACACTAGCCCCAGCAACCACATGGGTCCAGCTGCCACTGACAACAGAGGCCTTGACCCATCCCAATTTAAGATTCCTTTACTTTTACATTCTGTTCTCAGTCTCACAGCACTCCGCTCTCATCTGAGAGGCTTTGCATATATACCCTATGCTTCACTCCTCAGGAAATGCTGAACCACTTGACTGACGGAAATGCTTTATAAGCTATTTTATTTAAATATTTTCTCCAACCTGAAATGGAAAATGACTGTCTTTGCTTGGAAGAAGGTTATGTAAACGATGATCTTTGCAGCACAGCGTGTCTCACATGGAAGATCAGTTTTAAGGCGGCCCTTAAGAGTGCTTTCAGATATCCATTGGTATGTCCCCTTTGTACTGCTTTTCTCTGCTTTCAACCCAGGCCTTGTTGATGGTGCGCTTCATCTCATCGTCCCCTTCCGCATACATCTTCTTTAAAATGTTCATAAGCCCTTCACTAGGATCTGCGGTGTCATAGGCAGCCTTCCTGCAAGACAGAATGTGAGAAGGTCAGGAATACCCAACAAAAGGAAGTTGTGATGTTTGTTTGAAATATCCTGGGAACGGGACTTTTGCTTTGGCAAAGTCTTTAGATCACAGCAGTCTCAGCTGGCTTCCAAATAGGAAGAATCCTAAGAAATACCCTTAAACCAAGTGCAAGCTGAGTAGTATACCTAGAGATGTCCCATGGGGTGGGACAGTATTTTGATGTGAAGCATTTTGCAGTAAATGTGACTCTGGAAGCACTCCCAAAATTAACTGCAGGAAGCAAACGTGAAATATAACAGAGAAAGTGCTGATACCTCCTGCCTTGTGTTATGTGACAGGCGAATGAAAATGGAGAAATGACCACATCAAGCTCTTTGGACAGACCACATTCACAACCCAAAAGGCTTTTTTTAAGCCTGTTTCCCATTTTTCAGATGATCTCCAGAGGTTAACTGACTTCTTAACACATTGCATTTCAAAGCAATTTTCTCCGGTGATGAACAGTGCCACCCGCAGTCAGCACCCTGGAGGACATGGCCTGCACGACCCGACTATAAATAATGCCCTCTCTATCCCATTTTCCAAAATCCTGTAGGTGGTCCTAGTGCAGTCCAGCTCAAACACAGCAGATGAAAACAGATCAGCAGAGGGAGCAGTTTCCTCATGCTCAGGGCTAACCATCGGCTGCACAGACCCTGCCTGGGAGCAGCATTTCTGGAGCTGCTTGTTTGACAAACAGTAAATCTTCAGGAATTCTCTGCACAAGACACAGGTTTAACAAAGCGACCCTGTCCCTCCAAAAAACTGCATTAATTGTCAAGTCACTTCCTCTTAAATCTCTTGTGATGCCATTTGAGTGGAGAAGGCTGTTTTGCCCTAAATTCAGGTAGTTATGCGTGATTGGTTTTAGCAAAACACCCAAACAACATGCACAAAATGAATTGTTGTTGGCAGGGATAAAATTCTCAAAAGTGTTCTCATTCTTCAAGGTGGCTATACATGTAAAATAACATTAAATCATCATATGATATATATTAAAGTCTCTTGTCCCCAGGTGTTTCCTGCCGTCACTTACCACCCACATCCCTGTGTACGTCTAAGCTGCCTGCTGCTCCCAAGCACTTAAAGTGTTACAAATGGGCTTGAGACTTTGGAAAACCATCTAAATAAACAAAGACCTGCTTTGCCAAAAGCATACTGATGCTGGGATTTTTGTGCAGGCACTTCGCACACAGGTGGCAATAATGATTTTGACCAGTAGAGCTGCAGGGGATCTACCTATGTATTTCTATATAATACACACTTGATTTAAAAACAGACATCTCACTAATTTTGCAATCAATGCTGCCATCAAAATGCAAATGAATCTTTCATTGGTTGATTCCCTTTAGAATTCTCACTGCAGCTCTTCCCTATCACATGTCCTATGATGCAGCCTTCATCATTAGCAATAAAACAGTGGAGGAGTGGCAGCTACTCCAAGTAGATTTCTTCTACTTGCAATTCTACAAATATCAAAAGAAACCCCAACCTAATGATCCTCCAACATCTCAGGGCCTGTCCCCCAGACCACCAATCCTCAGAATAGCTGCACAGTCAGTACAGATCTCTCCCAACAGTTCTAAAACAACACAGAGAACAGGAAATGGAAAACAAGATGGAGGCTTGAAAAGACACTTACTCTTTCTCTTTGCTTTCTTTTTCCACTTGAGTGAGACAATCCCATTTTTCCTCCCGCTTCTTCTTACACATGACAAGGATCATGTCTGTCTTTATCTGTATGGTGAACAACAGCAAGGCATGAACTCAGAATGCTTCATAACGGGATGCCAGTCAAAATGAGTAAGGTCAGCTTGTAACATACGCCTCTTCCATACTCTCAAATTCCTGAAACATTTCTCTCAGCTATCCATCATTATGTAGCATACAAAAATTATAGCATGCACTCAGCCTCAGGGTACAAAGTATTAACTCCACTGTGGACAATTTACATATGTGGTTAATATAATACTAGTACAGACTTACAGTACCAATACAGAAGAACATAATGTGCTGCAGGAGCACTGTCCAGCGATTTAAAGGATGCTCAAGCACCCAGGACTGACTGGTAAAGAGTGACTAGTTTTTCTAGACTTCTCCAAGCATGCCAAGTTGAGGTAGAGGCTCCTCCAATTTATTTCTCCAGGGACAAGAAACTAGTTTTGGGGTATTGCTTAATCTTGCAACATGCTTGCAAGTTACAAAGCCTGTTGACTTGCAACCCTGACCTAAATTTCACAAAGAACTCTCCTGCCTGCCACAGCAGACAAGGGTCTACTGCAGCTTTAGCTTGGCTTAACAAGTACATGACCACTGCTCACTTTCATACTGTACTAAAAATCACCAGAGCATCACCCTCGTTTATTTCAGCTTGTTTAGTTTCACTCTGTATTAATTTTAGGCCAATTTCCAAATGAACCAGTAGTTCTTCACATGTGATGTCACCAAGCACAACAGAGAACTCACAGGAGGTATGTGACACATCTCAGCCTGGGAAGGAGCCACAAGCAGCAGAGTACAGATATCACCAGCCAGCAGCAGTACAACGTTACCAGTTGTCCTGGTTTTGGCAGGGATAGAGTTAATTTTTTCCCTTATAAAATTAACACCCTGCTAGGGTTAAACCACCACACCAGTGTTCAGTTCTGGAGCAACACACCCTTACTGAGGCAGAGCAGGTTCCAGACTTGGCTTTGGGAATTAAGCCTATTTAAGCTTCCCAAGATTTCAGTCTGCTGACAAATCTCCTAAAATCGCAAAGAATTTCTCAGAGGTATTTAAAAGCACAAAGATGCAAATGAACACTTGGTGGTATTTTCTGCTTACTTATTTCTGAAATCCTGTTGGTGAGCTATTAAATATCCAGACATGATCTCTTGAAATAGGATTCCAGAGACTAATTCTGCAGTTATGACAATCACAGATTAGAGAGACTCATGTTCACAGTGCAGACACTTAGCAGCCGAAGGGAGGCACTGAACACTGAACTAGCCAGGCAATGAACACGATACTCTGTGAGGGCCCTCTAACAGACAAGGTGCACTGACCTTTCTAGAGCTGCCTTCCACTGAGATGGGCTTCAGGAGGTTGTTGAAGGTCATGGTGTAGTTCTTCCCATTCAGATTCTTCACTAGCAGATCAAATGACCTGGACCCAGGAAGTGGAGGGAGGAAAGGCACAAATATTCCAATCACTACACTGTCTGAAAACCCTTCAGCAGGTGTATTTCTTAGGAAAGCAGAGGAGTACTTCTTGGGAAAGCAGGCCAACAGGCTTGGATTACTTTATTCCCAAGCCTCTCAAAATGTTCAGTTCAATTTTAACAGAGAAATTAAAAGAACCAATCCAGACTCATGTCAAATTAAGATCTTTAGGAGCCTTTCTACCTACAAACTTGGAAAACCAAATTTCCTCTATGTACACCCCTGTTCTGTAACCACAAATACCCAGGGCTAACACTATGCACCCTGTCAAGCATGATGAGGTGCACTTGTAAAACAAAAACACCCTGATACCCTCAAGTACTACTAAAAGCTAATACAGCTGAAGTTTTAAAAAAGAAAAAAGAGAGTAGAGAAAAAAAAGGCTAATCCAACACTCCCTGCATTTCACATGTTCCTGTTGTGCTACAAGATGAACTCACCTCTCTGTGAAATTCACCTGCACATTCTCAGCTGGAAGCTTCTGGACGCCATTTAAAGAGATGTAAATCTTAACAAACTTATCTGACTGATCCCAACCTGGAAGTGAAAAAAAAGATATTAAGTTCTGCCTTTCCTCCATAAGTTTCATGCACTCCAACTTCCCCCACAAAGCCCCCTGGAACAACTAGGGGCTTTTCCTTACTGAAGCAATTTTCAGAGTGATAAAAGGAAAGCATGAATTATTCAGGAATAACTTGAGAGCAAAGGTAGGTCCCCCCATGTAGCCCTGCTCCCTAATCCCTGCAAATTCTGAGAAAACCCACGTATCAGCTCAGGTCAAAAGAGAGCAACTCAGGCTGTGCTGGGGGAGTCAGAGCCAGCTGTTTGCTCCTGCTGCAGTTTCCTTGACCCAATTCTTCCCCTACTCCCTGCATCTTGAGCAATTCCCTCTCCTCTCACCTACATGGGGGGCAGAGAAGCCAAAGCCTGCTCTTACATTCCTGCTAAACACTAAGCAATGGAAAAATACCAGCTGGTACAGCAAGAATACTTACTGCATCCCGCCAAACATTATCACACAAACATGATCAATATACTCTGGGGTTTGGATGGCAAGTAAACATGTGGTAGCTTTTAAAGTGGGGTCTCCAGTGTGGAATGAACACTGGAGATGTGGAATAAACAATTAAGGCTTCACTGTGATGCTAAGTGGTAACTCTAACTCCCAGCAATGCCACCCTGCCATCTCTTCAGAGAGACGCTGGAGCTCCAGAAAAATAATCTTACCATAATTGTTTATTTTCACTGTGTACCCTCCCAGCGATGACTTTTCTTCCTCTGCCACATCTTTTGGCTTCGGTGGAGGCTGATTCTTGATTTCCAGCTCCAGCTTTTGTTTCTCTGCCGCAAGGACATCACGCACCCGCTTCCTAGTGGCGTTCGTGAGCAGCTCTTTAACCTCTTCCAAATCTTTCTGCAACTGGCTCGAAAACAAAGGATCACACGTATACATTAGATACATTCTTTGTGCTCAGGGCTCGCAGCTTTTTATGACAATTTCACGTATTCCAGATGCTGGAATTTCAGCTTTATCAGGTCAGTAGTCCAGTTTCCCACTACAACCATTTAAGCATGGAATCATCCCTTCCTCACCCCCTGTCCACTCCTGTAGATATGTACAACCATAAAATCCTAATCCACAGAATGGGTCGGCCTGGAAGGGTGCAACTCCCCTGCTCAACCACGGCCATCTCAGAACGAAGGACTGGAAAAGACCTCCAAGACCATCAATTCAGACAAGGTTTAAGCTTTCAGTGCTTAACTCTTCATACATTAAAAATCAGCAAGAACCAACAGAAGCTGGGCGGATGGCACAGCTCCCTCAACACGCACCGCCGCAGGGGAGACCTCCACAGCCCTCAGCGAACCCGGGGACTGACGGCTCACGGCTCCCGCCTCCCAGCCGGGGCCCCACCACTGCCCCTCGCCCCGGACCCCGCCTGCGCCCGGGGAGCAAAGCCGGGAATCGCCTCACCTCCTCCCGCACCGCGGCCATGGCGGCTCCCCGTGGAACCTCTGGAACCTTCCGGCCGCGGGAAGTGACGCACGGGCCCCGGCCCCGCCCGCTCCGGCCCTGAGGAGGCGGGACCAGGAGCTTCTCCCCCCAGCCGAGCCCTGACGGGCGGGCGGGACCGGGAGTTTTCCCGCCCGCCGGATTCTGAGGGACGGGCAGGACCGGGAGCTTCTCCCCAGCCCTAGGCTCTGACGGGCGGGCAGGACCGGGAGCTTCTCCCTCCGCCCCCGCCGGGTTTTGCGGGACGAGCGGGACCAGGATCTTCCCCGGGCTCTGAGGGACGACGGGACCGAGGCTTTTCCCACCCCGCGGGCTGTGAGGGATGGTCGGGACCAGGAGCTTCCCCGCCTCCCGAACTCTGACGGACGGCCGGGATCGGGAGTTTCCTCACCCCGAGGACTGAGGGATGGCCGGGACCAGGAGCTTCCCCGCCGGCCGGGCTGCTCAGTGTGAGGGGCGGCCGAGGCGGGCGCGGGCTGGTTTTCAGTTTGGCCATCAGAAATCTGCCCCTCGTTTTACAGCAGATGCCCCTGAGCTCGTGGCTATCAAGGTCCTAGATTAAATTTGCAAAATAAAGTGTTTTCGTTCTTCGGGAAAAGAGTATCAGGCTCATGCGGTGGCGGTAAATAGTGATCAAAGGGGGAGAAATCTCCGTTCCCGGCGTTTAAAGGAAGATGGGCTTATAAACTAAGTGCCCTGTTCTGTGTCTGCTCCTCATTTTCATTAAGGTAGAAAAAGACCTTCAAGATCAATTCCAGCAAGGTTTAAGCTTTCAAGTTCTGAGATTTCATCAATTAAAAAACAACCAAATCCGATAGAAGTTGGGTGGATGGCACAGTGCCCTCAACACACACCACTGTAGAGGGTGACCCCCCAGAACAAATGCATAATAAACTTTCTACAACAAACCCAGAGAGTAAGTTACTGTTGGGAAATTGTTCCTGACCTGTAATGTCACAATGTGTACTGTGGAGTGACTGTGTGTGTAAGAGACTTGGCTATCAAACCATTTGCAAGGAAAATGTAGCTTTTATTTACAGAGCATTTGGCTATATGCATGTAAAAACATGCTGGTGTAATAGTACCAAAATTCTCTTTTAAGCATTTTCCTCGTCAAAAGAAAACCATGACTGTTGACACTGTTACTAGATCAGCTCAGTAAGCACCAACAAAAAAAATTTCTATGGCCCCACTGGGCATTAAAATTTCCCTGGAAGAAAACAGTAAGGCAATGGCATTCTTTCTCTCAGCAGGAATGTAGAGGAGGCAGTGTTTGCCCCCAGATGTCCTTTTATAAACAGTGTGACCCAAGGCAGAACACAGCCCTTCAGTGCTGAAAAAGTCAATTTCTCCAGAACAAGGTGCCAGTTATAACACCTGTTTCACCAAACTGAGGGATGTCAGCTCATTTGCTGATACATGGGCTTTGGGTCTCGGTTTTTGTCTCTTCTAAAGTGAACATCCGGGAATTAATCTGTAAAGAGATCTGTAGAGGTAGGGAGGGAAGAGAATTTGATGAAAATGAATTCATAGAAACCCTGATTCCAAAGATTTATGTTCAAGTTGGCATTCCCCAAAGTGGTTTTAACAGATGTTGTACTGAAGGGTTTATTATAACCCTCTGCTGCAGTGGAGAAAAGATCTGCAAAATGAACTGTGGTTATTCTAAATTTTCATAGGACTAAGCGTAAGCCTGACCATCTTCAGGAATAGCATTTGGAGACAGGATAGTTGATGCTATCCAGGAAATACAATATGGTCAGCTGGAATTTACTTTTAGGGCATTTTTTTTTAATTGATTAAGGGAAATTGCTTGTCACAGTCTATGTTACAGCTGAGACGGTCAGGATGCACAGAGTATCACCATACAATTTCAGAAGGTTTTAAGCATTTGCCCATACAGAGTAACACATTACCATGTCAGAAGACTTCAGGCATCTGCCCATACAGAATTACATCCTATCACTTCAGAAGGCTGCAAGCATCTCCCTTCTTGTTCTTTAGCCCAACCTTTTTTATCCCCCCCATGTTCACACATTGCACCTGTGTGCCCTCTGCTCCCTTTGGTGGTTGCTCAGTGCCCCTGGGCACTCCATGGCTCATTGCTGTCAGTGCTGCTCACCTGCTGCTCACAGCTGTAACCTGCTCCCAATTACCACAAACTGTGTCCCTACAGTTGTTTATTCAAACTACTTCCTTATAATTTTTTCTGTGTAGCAGCAACTGAGAGAAGGAAAATTTTTTTTTTGTTTTTTAATTTAGCTACTATTCTTTGAGTTTCTCCACACTCGGTTGTGGTCTTATATTATTGTTGTGGTCTTATATGTGGTCAAGTGCTCTTATTTTTACAATTTAAATTGGTATTGCTTTCTAATTTAAGTTCTGGCTAGAGGAGGAAATGTTTTTTTAACAGAAATGCATTTAAAGTGAGTCTGTAATTTGTTTTTTTCATTTTTTTAAGTGTTTATTTAGTTTCCTTAAACGATAAGCATTTCTGTACACATGGCACTTCCCTTTGAGTGGCAGCTTCCATGTGGAAGAGTTGTCACTCTTGTCATGTAAAAACAAGCTCCACATTGTTCTCCTTTGTACAAGGCTGCAGCAGCATCTGGATGCTGCCTGCTCTCCTGACAAACACTTTGGATACTGATGTGGAGGTCAATCCATACCAGATGTTATGGCTGGTAAATTTAATCTTCAGCTTTTGTCCCTCTTTGCCTTATCTTCCCCTGAAGTGCTGTGTGCTTTTGCTGTTATCTGGGAACAACGGCAGTTCTTCTCAGTTAATGGAAAATAAATCCTGATGTGGTTGCTCCCATAGAAAAATGGTTTTATAAAGCATTTGGATACTTTTGACTGCAGCACATTCTGCTCTGTGCTGTTCTTGCTCAGCCCTGCTTCTCTCTCAGTAGTCACTTGCCAGTTTCTTGCTGTTTCCTTCTGCCCCCTGTGTCTCTTCTCTTCTGCAGACTCGCTGCCTCAAGGCTTGTGTACTCCAGGGAAGCACGAAATCCTTAACAACAACCATTGTCCCGCTGCTGTGTGTCACCAACCTTTAGGAGAAGCATTCTCTGTGCTGGACGCCTCTCTGCTGGGTGAGGAGCAGAGGAGCAGGGTGAGCCCTCAGCTCTCAGGCACAGCCCCCTGTGAGCAGGGACATTATCCTAGGAACAGGCTGGAATTAGCATGCACCCCTTTGGACAGCCAAGCTGCCGAGTCACTGTGCCCCGGTGCAGCAGAGCTGCCGGTGAGAACTGCGTCAGAAAACCTGACACAGCAGCTGCTTCTTCCTGCAAACACTTTTAAGCTGCTGCTTAAGTAAATGGCTTAGGAAAATAAGCATCTTATCCCCATGTTGTTTTCCATTTCCATTTATTTTACAAGGCATCGTTCACACAATGATAACAAGGTACTGATCTGAACAATTCTGTAACAATTAAAAAAGTAAACATTTGTTGTGACCAGGTACATTGAATTGCACTTTTAATAACAAGCATTACACTTATATTTTCATTTTGCACTTTATATGATACATGGATGTGTTACCCAAGTAGTGAATGGTTCTCAGCTGGAACTGTGACCTCTCTGTGATGCTCTTTTTCCCCTAACTCCTCAGGATTTGTGAACTTGGGACACACTCAGATCGCAAAGGCAACCCCAAATCTGGAAAACCTCATTGTCATGGAGTCAGAGCTTTGGAGCTGCTCTGTTTTCAGTGTGCTGGAGCAAATCCACCATAATGGCAGACACAGAGGGAGATGATTATGCTTGATTAGAAATTTTCTGCATTCATATGTCATCTTTTCCCAGTTCAAAGAAGCCAGAGAATCTTCTTCCATGGGAAAGCAAGAGTTCCCAAAGCTCAAGAGAGCTACTGGCACAGCTTTTGAGGGTGGTATAGCAGAATTGCAAACCCAGGGATTTCTGAAAGACAGAAACTGAGATCTGAAGAAAAATCTAGGAACATCTGCTGTGGTTTGCATTGGTAGTACCATCCATGTATTATATAAAATACAAAAAGAAGAGAAACTGTAAGGAAATTAGTACAGCCCAGAATTCTGGTGGTATCAAATGAAATTTATGATACCAAATCCTTTTGATGTATTTATCCCCTTGTCGTTCTGTTTCTTATATATTATTCTATATGTAAGATATAGTTCTCCAAAGATACATATATATTCCTTTACAGGTTAAATAAAAGCAAGTCACACCGGAATAAGAAAATAATAAAAAGTAATATCCTAATTCTGTACCCATTTTTTTGTTTTTCAGGTAAAAATAGCATGAAATACATTCAGTAGCAAAGCCATTGGGACCCAGGAGAAATGGAGAGCCCTGTATTCCTGGAGAATTGACCTGTATGTGTTAAGTCACAATCCTGAAATAAATTGTGCAGACTGCTGACCTGGGAAGGATCAGGTCCTGATCAATGCTGAGCATTATTTATCCAGTTGCAAATTCCTTGAATTTCCCAAAAGCCACTGGTAGATTAGCTCAGTTCTAAAGGCTGCTGTGACCTCCACCTCCCCTAACACCTGAGAGATCCAAACTTGAGTGTTTCATCATGTCTCCCCTTAGTGTTATTACCTGGAAGGAGCTAATGGAATGGTTTCCAGTAGGATATTAGCACAATAGACAGAAAAATAAATTAGTTTTAACCTCTGTGTTTGCACATCTGGTGCAGCCCCCTCAGCAGGGTCCAGCAGGGACAGGGAGGGGTTGTCAGCCACAGCAATCCCTCAGACCTTAGGGAACACCTCTGCCCTCTCTTCACAATCAATCAGACATGATACTTACTATGGTTTTCTCTCCAGCAGCTGGAAGAACACCAGCACTGTAAGGTAAGAGTGCTTCTGGTATCAAAGCCAAGGGTGTTTAGGCTTAGGAGATGGGGCAGAAGTTGCCAATTATCCCTGAGTCTAACAGTAAATGAAAATCCTCTGAGTAAATGACAATCACCTGATTATAGTTCTCCCACACATACAAGTAGTTTCATGGATTTCACTGCAGCTACTTAATAGAAGGAAGGGAACAGCCCCACCTTGATCCTGTGGAGAAAGCATGGCATGTGACTTCCAAATGCTGATACTTTAGTGCCAGTAAATGCAGATTTTTATTTACTCCTAAACTACCACGTTCAGTCAATGAGTGGCATCGCGACCCTGAAGTCAATGGGGTACTTCATGCTTTGTGAAGGGGCTGAACTCTTGCAGTTCTTTTTATCTCCATCTCCCCTTGTAAGTGGCTGGCTTTGTTTCAAGTTGTTCTTAACACAGTGGCAGAGATGATAATTTATCTTCAAAGAAATTTCAAGGGCCAATTAAGAGAAGTCATTTAAAACAAAAGAAAAAATAATATACTGCTTACCTGAGTAAGCACTTTAACTTAGTTGTAGTAATGTAACTCAGCTGTAGCCAATTAAATCCTCATTAAGGGGTGGGACAAGGGTGGGTTTGTCCACTGGCAGTACTGATTTCATGGCTGACTACCTTTCCTGAGAGTGTTTCTGCCAAACCCTAATGCAGATGCACCTCAAGGATTTCACAGTTTCTTGGCTTCTCTACCCATGGTATTTTATTTTTTTTTTATTCCTGCCCAGGTACATTTAGAAATGTAAACTAAGTGGAATAAGTCCTATTACTTTAGAATATTAAGTTTGGTTCACAAAGATAATACAAGACTAGTTCACAAATGTACCACATAATTAAATCAGCCTTGCTTCATTTAGCCTGTAAAGTGTTACAGTCAAAGGAAAACCAACATTTTAAAGTAAAAAGAAGGACTTTTTTTTTTTGCCCCCCATACTGAGCATCTCAGGAAGAGATTATAGTCCAACAAGATAAAAGTTGTAGTAAAAATATTCTTTGCAGGTTTGTTCCTAATCAAAGTAAAGACTTTATTTCAGAATGGTGCATTCTTAATAAAATTTAAAAATAGGTTTTAATTCCACATATATATTTATAAAATTCAAATTAATTTTAATGAAAGTTTGATCCGAACACATAGTTTATTACAGACTCAGGGAAAAAAGACTGATCACTCCAGACTTAGGAGCTATGTTAACTGTTCCAGTGCCACATGGAAACAACAGTTTCAGTGAGACCTTGATGATGTTTCCTGCTGAAAAGCTGAGCAATAAGCCAGCTATCCCTGACAAATCCACCAAGGATATGTGTGTAAGTAGTTCTGTCACACAGAGATCTCTTTTGCAGGAAACTAAATTTCCCAATAGCATCTATAGTCAGCAGATAGAATTTTAGCTTGCCTGGTTTAATCATGGAGTCCTGCTCCTTTTCTTCATTCTGAAAAGTCATCAATGTAATGCCACAGAGCTATTTTCTTACTCTTTCAGTAATGCTGAGAAGATGCAGCTTCCACCTAAATATTACTCTTCCAAATGCCATTGCTACAAATGCTACCTTGGATCTGCAGCTGGAAGGTGGAAATTGTTTAGTGCCTTCAGGGTCACTGCTTTCTGAAACCTCCTTTGGGTGAGGTAAGCCAGCTTCCATCCTTACAAGGGTTTGAAATCATCACAACTAGCAGGTAGCAAAAACTCAACTTCCAAAGTCAGAAAGCAGCTACACTGAGAAAATGAATCTTGTGTCAAAGCTCGTTCTGTGAAACATGGTGACCTTATTTACCAGTTCCTTTTTGATGAATTTGGAGAGTCCCACTCCCATGATCTGCTCATTGGACCCTTTGAGGTGATTTAACTCATTCACTTGACCAAAGATGAACTGCAGGGGGATAAATCCACCCACATCTTCTTTTGTTGTTGTTTTTAATTATCTTCAGTACACACTACAACAAGGACAAGGGACAGGACTGTACAATGGGCAAGCAGGAGTGAGCTCTTAACTCATCTGCTCAGGGAATCACAGCCTAACACATTTCTTTACTCATTCTTACTGAAATTTTCCAATCATGGCTTTAAATCCACTTGTAAGTATGATTTAAGACAAATGAAATGAGAAATTCAGACACTTGTCAAATAACCAGTTTCCCTCATGGGCACAGTACTCCCAAATGCAACAATCAGATGTTCACCAGGTCTCCTTAAATGTCACTTCAGATTTATTATGAATTCAGATTCACATTCTGAATGTGAAGCAGAACTGGTAAGTGAATGACTAACACTGGGTTTAGTCAGTCGAGAGAATGGAAACATTTATGCAAATATTATGAGCAAGACAGTGACAAGGGAAAAAGACCTTTGATAACATTTGCAAAAGAAATACCTTCTGTTTTTCCCCCTTTTGTTCCTCACTGTATTAATAATTCCAGATAATCACTGTTCTTGAAGGTACATTTTAAAATATTAAAGTTTTTAACCCCTTGTTCTTAAAAGAGAGAATTGTGTCAGGGTGGTGATTATATTTTGATCTCTACTTCTATCAGCTGACTGCCTTTTGGAATTTTTCCTTTGGCACTGGTAACATTAAATTTGTACTACCCTGTTGAAAATAATTCACAATTATGCTTGACAACAAAGCACAAGATGGGTGTTATTAAATTTTATTGTACAAAACCAACAACGTATGGCATTCCTTAGAATTAAAATTAAAAAAAAGATCAAAACAGAACTAGTGTCCCTGGAAAAATCTTGTAAATGAAACAATTAATACACAACATTTAGTCCAGCAATGACATTTACCTGCAAGACCATCTTCAGACATGACACATATAATTAAAAAAATATTCCATCAGTTCAAGCAATAGTTTAATTTTCCATGAAATAAGTATTTCTATGAACACTTTATGTTTAGTCAAAACAAATGCTTTTGAACTTTCTTACCTTAAGAGATATAAAACAACCAGACAGGTTTTGGAATCACCAGAGAAGTCTACCCCCACAGGAAAGTCTAGTGCTTGTATTCCACTTGAAAATGCTTGTTTTTATAAAAATAAGTAATACCAACAAAGTGTTTCCTAACCAAACACTTCTAGCAAACAGATCTTGTTTCTATGGTATTTATTCATCAGCGCAGCACAAGCCTCTTGGGTGTTTTATTTGATACCTCATTTCTGTGTCAAATTTGGAATCTGAATATAGACCCAGGGCAGGGTTTTCATTACTTGTATTCACAAAACCTACCCTTTATTGCACAGGATTTACAAAAGGTCAAAACCATGCAAGGTCTCCACTCTGCTTCTCAGCAAAAACATCAAATAAGTGTCAAAATGGTTCTCCCTTTATCCCAGTGGAAGGAATGATTCCTTGGAATTCTTAATATAAACATGAATTTAAAAAAGGGAACTAGGGAACTTTATGTTAAACTCCAGTTGGGCTGTAAATAGCCATTAAACAACAGTGTTACAAAACTGCACTACTTGTATTTCTGAAGAAAAACCAATCCAAATGAAGAAGTTGTAAGGGAAGCTCATAGCAATTGTGCCAGGAGAGCACAAGCCTACCTTTGCTATGGCCTAAGCTTTACAAAAAGTGCTTCTCTGCAGGATGCAGTTGCTGGGATAAACTTCTGAGATGGTCCCAGGGCCTAAGTTATCTTCAATGTCTTACACTGTGCTTTCTAGGGAGAGATTATGCTGCAGTACTGTACATTTTCCATTCTCTCTCTTCCTCCAGAAGAAGAAAACCCTTCTATGCAAGACAATAATAATTTCAATTTAGATGTGTATTAAAGACCTAGTTTTGAAATATTTATTTAACATCTAGTCATATAAAATAAAGTGTAAAAGTATGAAGGTATCAGAACGTGGCTTTCAGCAAGGCAGTATGGGAAGTAGGAATTCAACATAAACCAGGACTCTTTTTTCCCCCCCTTCGAAAAAGGGTCACATCAGAAAATGAATGAAAAACACTGAAGAATTTCACTTCAAGCCTGCACTCCTGCCTCATTGTCCTTTGCCCAGGAGGAGAGACCAGTGGCAGAATGTTCCCAGGTGTCAGTTGTTCTTTGTGCTCCGGGGCCGGCCGTGGCCGGACTATGTGCTGCCCTCTCTGGGAGGCACCGGCGGCTGCGGCGGTGGCGGGGCCTGTGTGCCTGTGGCCGTTTTGATAGAGTTCAGCGTTTTGCTAAACCAAGAGTTTTTGGCAGCTTGGATTTCATTCATAAGGGCTCCTCTCTGGTGCTCCAGCTCCTAAGAAAGCAGAATAGTCAGAATTGATCAAAACCTCATTAATTAACAAAGAAGCGCCTTCACACTCAGTCCCTGTAGTCCGGCACTTCCCTTGCAATCTCCCAGGCACTGGGGAGAGAAGACATTCAAACTGCTGAAACAGCACAAGATACTCAGACACAAACAAAATCATCCTCTTCTTTTTAAGACAGTTTTTTTTCCTCAAAGTTCAGATATACAGGCATGCAGGTATGTGCTCCCTTTTAGAACAATTTTTTGTGTGATTCAGAACAATTCTGGACTGAGCATGAGTTAAGGTGACCACCCTGCTGTGCTTGGAACAATTTTTCGTATGATTCAAAATAATCTTGGGCTGAGCATGAGGTTAAGGTAACCACCCTGCTGTACTTGGATTCCACGTACCTGAATTTTGCACTTGGCTTCCACGAGCTGCAGTTTGGTCTGTGCAAGCTCCAGCTCCATCTCTCTCAGCTGCTTCTTCAGTGCATCCTTCTCATCGTCTGTCTCGATGCCTTTGTTGTCCGTGCTTACAGCAGGCACCTTCAGTGCCCCCTCCTTGCTGAAAATCTCGCTGCAGTGTTTGCAGGCCATCACTTTGCCCTGAAATACCCACAAAGCTCATTCTTAATCCATGTTACAGGAGTTGCTGTACTTCCTGGAAGAGCCATTTTACTTGTCAGACTGCCTCAATCTCAAACCATCTAGTACTGCAGTTTTTATAATTGGCATGAAAAGAATTTGAGTAGTTCATGAACAATTTCCAGGGTATGTTAACCAGTATAAAAATTCCTAGAATCTACTTAGCATGCTCCAAGCACGCAGACTTTGCTCCTATATTAGAGTCTTCTTGCTACAAAACTTTGTAATATTTATGTCAGCACAACTCAGAAGAGTAAATTAAGTCTGAGTAGATGAAACAGCTGGCCTGGCTTGCACAGACTAGAACAGGATATTGAGCTATTTCAGCAGAATATAGGAACATCAATCGTAGAATTATTTTATGTTATTATCAATAACATTATTGATAAGTCACTAAAAAGTAACAAATCCAGTTCAGCTTGAGTATTAAAGAAATATGTAGAAGGTACAGCAGAGGGTAAACAACTCTGCCTACTCAGAATTATTATTATTATTATTATTATTATTATTATTACTACCACCTATCACGAAATTTTTAACTCTTATGTAGGTGTTCCTGGTAAGGGGTTTAGAGAAGGGAGAGGAGCCCCTGTGGATATTCTGGGGATGGCCCTAACTGTGCCCTTTGGCTTAATTACTTAAACCAATTCTACTTAAATTACAGAAACTCAAATGTATAAACTTTGTCCAATCTGGCCAATTCCAATCCCTCTGCTGTGCACACCTGAGAAACAACATGCTTTGTCTTCTTTTTTTTTTTTTCCAGTTAATCAAAACATCCAAGTAGATAGTGTTTTCTCTACTTTTTTACCAGAAGCATGTATTTTAACAGCAAAAATAAAAGGCAAGTAATAAATGCACTTCAGTTTGAGAGTTCCACACTGCCTGATGCAAGAAAAAGAACCATGAAAGGAAATAAACCCTTTCCTTGTTTACATCTGCTGAAAAATGCATGTGGGGCTATTGATGTGCTTTAAGTTCAGCTCCCATTTCAGTTCTGTACCCCTGGCATGAGCAACACCTGTGTCAGAAACACCCCCTGTGCAGAGACATTGTTCTCACCTTCACAACTTCCAGTTCATCCTTACTGGCTGCTTGTTGCTTCTCCAGCCTGGTACTCAGCTGGGAACAAATCTGGAGCAGAGAAAGCAGTCTCTTAGCTCAAGTTTACTGTGCTAAAGTAGAATCTGTGTGCTTTTAAACAATGGTTTTTGCTAGAACCAACATTTCTTAAATTCTGCCTCACTCAGTATATGCACTCCCCTTTTTACTGCTGCTGCTAATGATAAAAACCCAGCAGTATTCAATACAGAACCAGAATACAGAGACTGGGACATTTTATGGATGAGTTGGTTTATGATGTTTGTACTGCATTATGTCACAAAGTACAGAAGCATTCACCCTACAGCACTAAAATTAGCTGAAAGGTTATTCTTGACTGCCTAATTAGGAGACTATTAGGAAAGCCACAAGAAGATTTATGACAAATTACAACATTGCTCTCTGAAAGCCTGAAAGTGGAGCTTGTTTGAAGGATGAGATCTGCAATGCTGAAAATTCAGCTCTTGTAACAGAGTGAAAGAAGAAATATGAGAGAGGGTCTCTGGAATGGTACCTGTTTATACTCTGCAATAATGGCTGTGGTTTTCTTGATCTCAGATTCTGCCTTCTCCAGCTGCTTCCTGAAGACCTCCTTCAGCTAGGAATTGAGGGAGAGAAGTTACACAGTACACTGACAGAACTTCTCAAAACGTGTCATCTGATTGTTTTCTTTGTGCCTCGCTGTGTTTACAACAGCTCTACAGCTGCTGCTTATGAAATTCCAGCTCTCAGACAAGTGTCTGATTTACTCAGTTTACAAATACTGATTCTATCAGTGATAACCAAGAAGTCTGTACTGTGACCCTTTATCTCTGGTTAGAGAATTCTCCTGTAACTTAATTCCCATTCTCTGTGTTAAATGGTGGTACATCATGGCCCACAGAACACAAAGAAAAGCATTACTATTAAGTGGGGTTTACTGATTTAGTTGTTGTTTTTCTGCACACTGTCAGAGCAGGTTTGGCCAGATTGTTTGTTTGGAGATGGAACAAAAAGCAACTCTCAACACTGTCATCTCCACAACAGGAGGAAAAAAAGTCTGTTTGGGTCTGAGTGAAAACACAGCTAAGTCATCCCTCCTTCAGAACCACTCCACTTGGAGAGCCCTTGCAGTAGGAAAAAAGCCTTCACTGCCTTACTTATGGCAAACAGAGAGCTCCATTTTAGAGAGACACAATGAATTAACATTAATTGTTGCAGTCACTGTTGCCAAATAGCAAAAACAAAAATCAGGGTATCACTTTTGAAATGTACATATTAGATATACAGGATTACAGAACAAAGACCGAGCATTTTGCAGCTGAGTAGAAACCAGGTTTAGTCAGCAAAATTCTCCCACCCCTGTTCTTCTGCTGTTGGGTCTGGCTTCAGGCAGGAACATTATTTAAGTGATCCAGCAGCTGAATCCAGAATGGGCTCTTACAAGGCAACAACTCCTCCAGCTCCTTCATTTAGATGTTTAAGAGGTCTGATCACATCTCCTTAGCTGAGATTGCTCACCACCAGTGACAACAATCATTACAATACTTGGAAGAGGATAAGCTATGAAAAACTAAACATTCAGAGCTCAAGTAAAAAAAAACCAAACCACTGAAAAATGTACTTTGGAAAAAAAAATACCCTGGCATTACAAACTTTTACTTGAAACTGCATTTTGAAGACAAAATCATTTTCAGAATTGCAATACATCCACACTTTTCTGCATATCATTTTTCTTGCACTTACTAACTAAATGGGAAAAGCTGGAGAACGCCTTACCTGAGCAGTTTCCTCTTCCTGCTTCCTTTTCTCTTCCTCAGTCTCCACGAGCTTCTGCTTGGTCAGGAGAAGTTCCTTGTTCAAAACATCTGCTTTGTCTTCAGCCTAGAGTCAGAGACACTCGTGTAAATCAGATGTTCTCTGTGCCACTACAAACACGCTGGGATGCACAGCTCAGAAATACACCAGGTTCAGGTTTTACCATTGCCTTTTCCTGTCCTCTCATGGCTCACAAAATTTTTTGATAAGAAATTCCCTTTTCAATTAGCCATTTACTGAATTATTTCACTGTGTTTCAACACCTGTGCAAAAGGACCCTTTGGCCAATTGTTTACCTCTGCCCAGGGGACACATAAGCACAGATGATATATCCTAGCACAAACAGTGATGTGTAGAATATTTTTGTTGGGAGCAAGATTAAGCTAAGTGAGGGCAGCACAATTTACCTCCTGTCTAACTTCAAATAACTCATCCCATTTTTTATCTGTGAGCAGGGAAAATATAACTGTAAAATACTTAGGTTCTACCCTACAAAGTGATCAGGCAAAGTCAAGTGTAAGAGACTATCAGGACCACCAGGAAAATGGTTTATTGGTGCAAATAAGTGAATAAACCTGAAAATTGAGAATATAATTTGCTCTGGAAAGACCAAGCTTGTGGTGACACACACTGGGAATCCTTTGCTTTTTTGAGCACTGTCCTCACTGATCATCAGGAGAGAAATTCCAATTTATCCAAACATTTCTCAATGTTTGGATTTACTCTGTAGGCCTCCCCAGCTGGAAACACACATAGCAGTCACCACCCTTCCTGTTCAGTAATGAGCTCCAGACAGGAAATGATTGTGGCCAATTAACTCTGACTTTGCTGAAATTACAAGAGGGAAAAGGGCATTGGAAACAAGTAACCATACAGAATTTGTCTCTGAGCTGAAGTTTGGTTTTTGACCACTGTGGTGGTATCAGCTTATCTTTCTGCCACAGTAATAATGATTAGAGAGGATATTAGTGGTGTTTGAGGGCAGCAGAACCAGCTCCACCATCTCTATGACTGAAGAGATGGATTAAGGATTTCTTCATTGCTTTAGTGTGTATAAGGCTGTATGGGAGGAGAAAGGAAAACAAACAGCGCAAGAATGGAAAATTGATGAGATTAACATCTTAGAACAAAAGTATTAGGGGATTACAAGGATATTTTTGATGTAAGACCTGTTTAAGATATGCTTTGAAGGAACTACAAATCTTTCCTCCTTTTTTTGTGCTCATTCCAGTTTCTCCAAGCACCTGCAGTGTAGAAAGAGGGGTTGAACGTGTGGTTCTCTGAAAACCATTGTGTCTGGGGCAAAGGGCTCTGAATGCTGCTGCCCTCCACATTCCAGTCTCCACAGGGAACACCAGCAGTTATCAGTGAACACCCAGGAGCCCGTTGAATTTTTGGTGCTGTGCCACTTCATTATCTCTGAATTTTGTTGGCTGTACTAGAAGTGCTGTGAAAAACAGATCCACACAGACGTTTTGCAATGCTTGAAGCTACTCTCCCAAGAACTACGTGACACCTTTTTCAAGGAAATGTTTATTCTCTGCTATCTGCCTAAAGGTTATGGCCTAAACAATCCCCAGCAGAGGAGATGCAATCAGTCTTGGCCAGACCCCACTGAATGCCTACAGTGGCACAAGGAAATACAGCTGAGTGTAGCTAGGAGTGAAGCTGTCAGGAAAACAAAGGCAAAAATAATTACACTTTGAATGTGTTCATGCTTTCACTTGAGCACAAAGCAGGGCTCCTCCTAAGCTGGGAGCCAGCTCTGTTCCCATTACCTGGTCCAGGTCATTCCTTAAGGCAATTTTGCTGGTCACAAGCTCATGGGCAAGGTCATCGTTCTCCTGCTCCAGCCTCATGCTTGCTTCTTGGAGCCTGCGGTTCTCCCTCTGTGCAAAGAGAGGAACAACCAGGAAAGGAAATTAATCCTCAGGAAGAGCAATGAGCAAGTGCATGGTGTGTGCCAAACACTGAGAAGGCAGGAGTGCACATTAAGACAGGACTGCTGCTCTGGGAAACAACAGTGAATTAAGCCAGCAGTGCAAATGCAGCTATTCCATTTACATCCCACTGGTTGGTGATGTGAAAGGGACACGCTGATTGGAGTGTTTCCCTGTCAAAAATAAACACTGACCTCTCCAAAAAAGCACTTGGTTTCTGCTTGCTCATCATCTAAAGAAATCAGGCAGATAAATCCCACCCAGTAGCAGTGAACAGGGACCAATTAACAGTTACTCATAATAATGCTTCCAAGCAAAGTAGAAAGCTGCCCTGCTCCACTTTACAAAATCCTGTCTGCAGGGATCCATAAAAATAGTCCACTTTGTAGGTGAGGCAGTGCCAACTTCCCATCTCCTGTGGGGCCAGCAAAGAACAGCATTCAGCAGGGAACTCCCTACAGCATCCTGTGTCACCATTTGTGCACTGCTCTGTACCTCCTGCCAGTGACACCAGAGTGTCCCTTACAGTGCCAGGTGGAGAGGGGAGCTCAGCCCTGAGCACAGCACCTACTGGGGACAGTGCCAGGAACACAAAATGCACAACCTGGAGGCTGCAGGCTCTTGCTTCACCACCCTCCCTACCCACTCCACACAGGCAGAAATGACTATCTGGAGCATTAACCACAGGAGGTGAAGGAACAGGAGAATGAACAATCATTCACGTCTTTTAGAAATCCGTGACTGCTGCTCTGGAGCTGAGAAACAGAACCATATTCAAAAGATGCCTGTGGGTCAGTGGACTTTCAGCATCAAATACAACTCCTCATTTTCAGAAGAACACAGCCAGGTGGGACAGACAGAGGTGCCTTCCTCCAAATGGATTTTAAGATAAAAAAACTGTGCTGGCTTTCCATCACTGTATATCTTTTACACCAAAACAGGCTGCAAAGAGAATCTCTGCACTATGGAAATTCAAGGAAAAGCACCACATTCATATGGAAACTCATAGGTGGAAAAACAATAACCTATATGCTGAGATTTCAAAAAGGACTTATTTTTACCTGAAAGGTAACTTATGTTCTCCAAAACAAAACAGTGAAAGTCCAAATATATCAGTAAAGTCCAAGTACAGTAAGTCCAAATATATCAGTAAATATATATCAATGATATATTATAATATATATATAAGCACTTGTAACATTTTTCAAGAATTGTTCAGTGAATGAATTCCTACAAAATGTGTTATTCAAACAAGTTATTCACCTGTTTTCACTTCTTCTTACTCACCAGCTATGAAATTGCCATTTTTATTTCTGTTGCAAGCAGATTTTGCATGTTTGCATTAAACAAAACCAGGCACTCAAAGAGGATGCAAAAAAAGGTCTCTTCTGTGTGGGAACTTCCTCTGTGGCAGGAAGTGGAACCTCTAAAATTTCTCTTGTTAATGTGACCCTATTGTGTAACTAGAATAGGCACTGCCCTGCACAGGGAAGTAAGATGGTTTCCCTTCCAAAAGATTGTACTTTGAATAACTTGTTTTGTACAGAAGCTAAATAAAATGCCTTTGTCTTAACACAATTAAAATAACCACTGCTAAAACACACACGACTTTGGGGATCGTTCTTATTTTAAATGCAGTTTAATCTGTTTGATACAAGGAATTTTAAAAATTAAAGTAAAACTATTCTGTAAATGTAATATAAACTTTGAAGTGTAAAACCAAACTGCAGTCTATAATGATAATACTAATAACAATCTCTAACACATAAAGATGTGTTTTCTTCAGGCCACCTTAGGAATGCTGATTTTTATAGACACGGCTCTGCCGGTTGTCAGAAAGTGACCTGAGTTCACCTAAAACTTGAGACCTGAGTCAGACCAGGTTCTGCAGCACCAATACCTTTTCACAGGGATGCTGCTTAGAGGAAAAAAGCAGCAAATTCTTATGACTTTGACAAAATAACTGAGTTGGCTTTACCATTTTTTGCTCTGTCTTTGCCAAAAGCTTCAGTGTCTGCCAAGCAAGGCACGCAGTGTGAGCTGAGAGTTCCTGCTTTGCATTTGCAGACAAGTGGGGAAGCAAGCTCTGTGCTTGGAAATGCACTATCCTCCTCTTAAACCAGGATTATTCACATGGTAGGTTGGAAGTGAGTTAAAGATCTCTTACCTTGGGCATCCAGTCAATAGCTACAAGATGTTTTTAGCTCATTCACCAAACTCCAGCTGAAAGGCTCTCACAGGACCACCTTTACTCTTCCTCCACCCAGGGCAGTATGCCTGATTAGCTGGTTTGTCTTTCTCAGCTCCTCCCCCCTGGTCCAGCAGTGTAAAACTGCCTCCCTTCTCAGGAGGAAACTCTTAAGTCTGCCTAAGTCTAAATAAAAACTAACAGGACACAGTAAGGACAGAAAGAGCAAACAGCGCTCTTCACATGTAGCAAACTATCTCCATAGGCTGTGAAATATTTAGAGTTTTATGAAATATGCTCACAAAGTTCAGCAGATGGAGCTGCTCTGTCCCAGCAGGACTCACATCAGAGGCAGCATTTGCAATGGCATCAGCCAACTAGTCAGACCTGCTGGTTGTCCCTGGTGTAAACAGACAGCTTCCTGCCTCCTCTCCACAACACTGCATTTACTATGACAACTATTTCCTTCTCCTCAGTCTCAGAAACTGCTCAGTTTCTACAGTAAAATAAAAGATCCCTCTTTCCCAAATTCCTCCTCCTGGTTACTGAAGGTGGCTGGTGAACTCGGGTTAGCTTTTAAAAGGAGGATACTGCATTTCCAAAGAGGACAAACAAAGCTGATACACACAAACACAAATCAACTTACCTCCTGTAAAGTCACAGACCAAATACTGCTTTCAACCATTGGTGTAAAGACAGTGAAAACAGGATATAAAGAAATTTCTAATACAAAAAAAAAAGTTGCTTATTCTTCATTGGGTTTTTGGTTAAGAGTTTTAGAGAGATGCTCCCGCTTCCATCACACACTGGGTGGAAAGAAGATGACAAACTCGACAGCAGTAGGGCAAGCCCCAGTTCAGGATGACTGAAAGGCTGAACTCCACCCTCTGCTCCCTTCCAGGCTGCACCAAGGAGCAATTCCTGAGGAGATTAGTGGCCATGATGCATCCTCTCTGTGCTGTACAAGTGGGGTGTAATGAGTCACCAACCTCCTTAAGCAATTCTGTTTCTGTTCAGCAACACCCTGTGCTGCCCTTGGCTCGGCGAGGGTTAGTTTCATTCATGGTGGTTAGTACATTTGGGGTTTGTGCTGGAAGAGGTGTAGATAGGACAGAGATGGTTTGGTTATTGCTGAGCAGGGCTTGCACAGAGCCAAGGCCTTTTCTGCTTCTTGTAGCTCCTCACCAGAGAGGGGCTGGGGGTACACACTGAGCTGGGAGGAGGCACAGCTGATCCCAACCCACCCCAAGGGACAGTCCAGCCCGCAGGCACCACGCTGAGTGTGTAAAGCAGGGAGAAGGAGAAAGGAGGGGGAACCTTGGAGTGATGGCATTTGGCTTCTCAAGGCACTGGTATGTGTGATGGAGCCCTGCTCTCCTGGAGATGGCTGAACAACCACCTGCCTGTGGGAGGGGGTGGCTGAGTTCCTTGTTCAGCTTTATCTACTGAACTGTCTTCATCTCAACCCACAAGCTTTGTCACTATTACTCTGGGGATTCTCTCCCCCACCCTTGTGGTGGAGTGAGCAAACAGCTGCCTGAGTTAAATCAAGACATCCAAACCCCAGACCTCTGAGTGTGAACAGCTCCTCCATGATGGAATGAAAACATTATTAGAATTCACTTTCTGGATGTGAGCAAACAGAGGTCTTCATAAACCCAATGGAATGGGCTCTTGATGTTGGAGGAGCTCCAAAGGAAAATCCTGTGAGCCTCCATCCAGAAACCCAAAAAGCTTTTACAGCAAGAGATCCAGGGAAGCCTCTCAAGGCAAACAACACAGAGGCTCCTGGAGGGAGCTGTGTTTTCTGTTTGGTGACTCTGGAGAAGCATTCCCCAAAGTGTCCCAGCACAAGTTTTAAATAAACAACAGACAATGTCCCACAGCAAAAGTCATCATGATTTTCCTCATGGTTACCATTCAGTTGCCCTGACTGAATAAAAATGATCAGTGTATTCATTTTTGCTTCCCCTTCAAAACACAGAGAAGGCTATTATGTCCAAATTACACATTTATTCACACAACTTCCCCATTGCACAAGGAGGTCGACAGAGGAAAAGGTGGAACAGAACAGCAGCATCTGCTTGCAAAACTCCAGCCCTTCTTTGTACAACTACATCCTCTTTATTTTAAACCAGTTCCCAGGCTCACTTCTGGAATTTTCTCATCAAGTCAACCCAAAGCTTGTTACATGAGGCATTCTCAAACACAGAAATAAAACTCCATAATATTTAGAAAAACATCGACCTGAAATCTATTACTATTTTTTCTACACATGACTCACTTTTCTTCCTAGCTCCTATAGGGAATTTGTAATTTAACTACAAGTTACAAAATTTAGTGACGAACAACAATTTAGAACATATTTCACTTTTGCACCTTTTAAAAATCTGACAAAAATAAGATAATTTGTTATAAACAATGGAAAATAGAGTGAAAACATGTCCAGAAAAAACTTGCACTTTTCCTAAATAATACCTGTGAATACAGAACAAAACAAACACCAAAAATAATGGCACTTTTTAATACTGTTCTTCTGGTAAATCAAATCCCAACATGTAAAATACATGCTGGGCAGGAGCTGCTGTGTTTAACACAGCTCATGGGAGCAGATGAATTGAACCTGTCAGGCAAACCCAGCTGGTTCCTGGCCAGGCACTGCAAACCCAGCCCATCTCCCTCTCTCTCAAGAGGCCATCAGGGACTCCTCTGAGGGCTGTGTCACAGGGAGGTGACACTCAGACATCCTTCATCTCTGCAGCTCTCTACAGCCCGTGGGCCTGACAAATTCCTGCTGGTAACAACAACCCTAAAAACTATAGCTAAAAACTATCAATTGATTTAAAGCTCTTTTCCCTTCTTGACCCACATGAGGAACATTCTGCAGGGATCTCTACTCCAGTGATCCCATCCAAGAAACATCCCCTTCCTAGGCAGCAAAACCCTCACTTTGTTTTGGGAAGGGAAACTGTAAAAATGAGAAGGTTGTAGGGCAGTGGGGCACAGCCCAGAGAGCAGGAGCTGACAGCAGAGCTGTGCTTGCAGGCAAGGCTGCCTTTTGTCCTTTCCCAAGCCAAGCCTGGCTGCTGGAAGCCCTGCAGAGGTGCTGCCCACATGAAAAGCATCTCTGACCATGCAGGCTGCAGAGTGCTCTCCTAAAGGACAAGCAAAAAGCAAGGCTGGCTCTCCACGTGCTGCCTGGGAGGATCCACACAATGACATTTTCTTGCTGCCCTTTGGAAACACTCCTGAAATGTCAGTTCCCACAAAACCTTAACTTCATATATCAATAAAATCTAACAAGTAAGACAAGGAACAAAGAACATTTACAAGCATTTTTCCATGACACCCATCAACTGAAAAACGTGTCCAGACTTTGAAGTTAATATGCAACTAACCTATTACAGGGACTGTCTAATCACAGCATCCTTGAGAGGATCAGACCCAACACAGCTTAATAAAAAAATCCACAGTGAGTTTCAGAAGCACAAGCCAAAACCCTGGGCTGTGATCCTGACTGTGACAGTGACTCACATCTCACTGGCCCAAGAGTCACTTCCTATATCCTCATTTGCAGCTTGGGATAATGTTCTTCACAGTGCATTGACCAGGATTAACTAGTTAATATGCTTCCACTGAGCTTTAAAGAACCCTTCTTTGTTTCCTAAGCATTATTTTAATTCCACAGTACTATAAGTGAACCACTAGGAAAATCCTTAAGAGTTAATCAGCAGCCAGTTGTGGTTTTTTCCAAATAGGTCATACTTGCTATTGGATCTCAGCAGCTACAGCACTCCTAAGTCTCACAAACAATAAAATCTCCACCCTTTGACAGCAAAAAACCTACATATAAAATATAATTTTCTCACAGACAAATGCTTAAAAAAAAAAAAAACAAAAGAAAGAAAGAGTCAGTTTGACTTTGTACCTGTAAGTCTTCTTTGTCACATTCATGAATTAAGGCACACTCTCTCACCACAGAATTCCATTTTCTGAACGTGGTGCACTTTTCTTATGTTCACAGGCCATGTCAGGCCTGCTGCACTCTGTGATTTGATTATCCACCCCTCCCCAGCCCTGGAAGACCCCACAACAACCACAGTGGCACTAAGATATTAAGGCACAATGAATAACAGCAGGCAAACAGTACAAGGATATGTAAGAAATGTCAGTTCCCAGCTATCCTGGGCAGCAGGCACTAAAGTGCTTCACCCCTGGCAGCTTCACCTACAGCAAACTGAATGGTTCCAAACAGAGTGAGGAATAACCAGATCCCAAACTCTCAGTTAAGGCTGTGCCCAGAGGCAGAGCCTCCAGCACACAAAATCTATGGCAACAGAACGTAGCTGTGACAATGAAAGCAAATACATTGTAAAGATAAGCAAAGCTGACCTGAAATTGTAGAACTGTGCTTTTTCAGTGAACTATCAAGCTATCATATTAACATCTGAACCTTATTTCTCTGCTTCTTTAAAGAGGAATATCCATCACTATTAACTCTATTGCAGTAGTACCTCAGGACCCCAGAAGAGCTCTGGGTCCCACCACAATTGGTTTTATCTTAACAAAAAAATACTGAAGCTTGGTATAAGCAGGAATGAATAATAAGGATCGTATCAGCCAAGGAAGAGTTCATCTTCCAAAGTCTCTGTGGATGCCACTGCACACAGCTTGCACTAGAACAATGTGTATTTTCTCCTTTCTGTGTCTGTAGCTGAATCACCCTTTGTTTCTGCGGCTCATGAAGATCTCCCGTAAAAGTGCAACAGCAGGAGAGTTACCTACAAACATATAAACTGAAAGAAGAAAAATATTATATGTGGCTACTTGCAGATGTCTTTAGAGTTACAAATTGTGATTGAAATATTCTTGGAAAAAAAAGACTAAGTCCCAAAGTTTCAAAATGCTTATTCAAGAAAGGGGATGAGTTCACCTTCACTTCCCTAAGGTCTGCATCCCTGGCAAATCCCAGGGAGGTGAGCAAGCTACACACACCTCTACTTAACTGCTGGAGACAGCTCACTCCTGGTGGGATTCACCAAATTCCCATAGAGCATCTCCCTACCTTGTATCTGTCCATAGGATCTTCCTGCTGCAGCTGGCTCTCTCGCATTGTTTGGTACTCTCTCTCATATTTCTTCAGCTTTTTCGTTGGCACCTG
This sequence comes from Loriotus luctuosus, assembly GCA_035582745.1. NCBI lineage: Eukaryota > Metazoa > Chordata > Aves > Passeriformes > Thraupidae > Loriotus > Loriotus luctuosus. The sequence goes on along the minus strand of JAWWEY010000005.1, from coordinate 26,356,301 downwards.
TGGAGTAGATTTGGGAAACATGCATTTAAAAATGAGAGGAACGCTGGAAAAGCTGACTGAAAGCTCTCCCTACCAACAGGAAACTGAGGAAGTGCTGGAGAGCTGCTGCTGAACAAAGTCTGTCCCCACTGTCCCCCCTCCCCGAGTCATTAAGCCCTGTCGAACACTTACCAATACAGCTCACATCACAGAAATCTTTCTGTGCCCACTGCTGCTAATTATTCAGACATTTAAAGGGAAACAGAAGTGGAGACATTTTAGTAAGACTAACAAGAAGGAAAAAAGCACAGACAAGTGGGAGAACAGGAAAGAGGAAAGCACATTTTGATACACATGATTCACCGAAACAATGCTTTACCAAGACAACTGTTAAAAGTGAGATGAGAACAAAGGAGTGCTCATACAAAAGGACCAGACAATTCCCTGGGGGAGATCCAAGTAATGGTTTTATTGCTGAGAGAGTATTAATGTCTAAATTACAGCCTGTGACCAATGCCCTCATGAAGTCTGGCATCAGAGCCCTCCTAGGCACAGATGGAGATGCTGCAGTGCAAGCCAGCAGAGAGGTGGCTCGGGGAAATCACAAACAAATTTGGTAAACAGCCATGCAGAAAGGTCAAAACCCAGGCTGCTGGATCCTGGGAACACTCCCACTTCAAACACTGATCAGAAGGAGCCTGTGTTCTTTTCAGCAAAGCATGGGGAGCCTCTGCTTTCCCTTCACCTTTTGGGTGGGTATGCAGCGCTCCCATCTGTCCCTGGAGACCTCTGGCAGCAGCACTCAGGACCTGCTGGCAGCTGGAGTGATCCCTACTGCCATGTACCACCAGGAGTACAAACACAGGCTCTCCTTGATCTGCCATGCAGATATTCCTACTGCCTGTATTGATCATGTTTAGCTGCCTCCTGCTGTGAGGACATGCCACTGTCACCTTGCCTTAGGGCAAAAACTCAGCCAGTGAGCAGAGATGTGAGTTTCTGTGTAGTTTTGGAGCTGTTTTCTCTTTGCTGGTTGTCAGCCCAATGCCTCTTTGCTCTGCAGCACCCAAAGGGACCAAGCAAGTGCTCAGTGCTGCTGCAGAGCGAGGTGCAAGTAGCAAACATGAAATCCATGAGCTGCAAAGCATTAATAAAGCAGCACCAATTCCCACAATTACTGATGGAAACTTAAATCAACCCTCTTAAAGCAAACAAAGAGAAAACAGTAAAGATAAAAGCACGAATGAAGTACAATGGGCAAACGTACTAGAAAAGTTCACTTTGATGACACAAAACACCATAAAATGAAAGTGACTAAGAGATGCTTTTATACATTTCAGCTGAATAATCCTCCTAACACAAACCCAGGTAGCTTTGGCTTGGCTGCAGCCTGAAACTGTTGAGGCTATTTAATAATCATAAGAATTAGAAATAATTTCAGTATAGTGTTTTAAATGAAATAAACCCATCACAGTCCAAAGCCTGCTCCATCCCCTTCTTTCACCAGAATTACTGGACTTTCATTTAGAGAAGCAGATCAAGGCTCCCCAGCTGGGGTGTGATAAGGACACCCTCCAAACACAGTTCTCAGGTTCTGCTGTGGAGTTTTGTGCTCCACTATGCAACCACCAGGACATAAAGATAAATATGAGGGAGATTCTGTGGGGCAGCATGGCAGAAAGGCACAACACAGGTGTAACTTAGATGATGATCTGTTCAACCAAAGATTTTCCTGATTCTTGATGCTTTCCATTGAAACCTTTAAAGTGCATATAAGAACTAAGTTTCACTACACAGACAGACAGACAAGACTCCTGTTCACACAGTGAGCGCTTCAGTAAGAATCCAGCCATTGGAAGGAACAAGAGATGTGAGAGATTTGGTGTCTGTAAATTTGTGTTGTAAGTTTGTGTGTCTGTAAATTGATTTTGTGTGTGTAAACAGGGAGATAAGGGTGGAAAGTGAAGGTGAAGATTGCACAGTCCCAACCCTGTACCCCTCTATTCTTATGAGAGCAGTGCTGCTCCCTTTAGCCTGGCACTGGGCATTGGGGGCTCCCTCCTCTCACAACTCCCAACCACTTCTGAATGCTTGCTAATTCATCCCATCAACACTTCTCATCTCTCTATGCTCTCCTTGCTTGGATTTCAGCTCCCAGCTGTGAGCAGGACCACGTGTGGGTGCTCTGGGGCCCTGGAGGGATCAGCTCCCTCATTCACCACCACACAGCCATCCCTGGCCATGGGCTGGGCTGAGGGATGACCCATGTGCCTGGCACCTTCTCCAGCAAGGAATCAGCACAGCAACACCTTCCTGGGAATATTGACAGTAAATAATACCTGAAACAAGCATCAGATCATGCAAGCATCAGGCATTATATAGGAAACAGCTTACAGCTCTTTGAAAGTTGATAGTGACTGATGTTAGTATCTATTTATGCTACAAACCTTAACTGGGAAGTACCTAAATACAGTGAAAATCTATCTTAAGGGGAACTCCTACCACAAACCAGTCCATACTAATCAACTTATCTTGTAAAACAGAAACTGGAGCAAGTACGCCCAAGAACTTTGGCAGGGACTACACTGCCACTGTCTATTCAGCCACATTTCTCAAAGGAGTTTGATAATTTATTACAGCACTTTCTTCTTCTGAGTATACACTAATAAATGGAAAAAAGAAATTTAAAAGCCCATTTCCATATTTCCCAATTTAATTCCCTGAAACAGTTTGTGAATTCAACAAGGGATTTCTCAGTAAGCATTTCCGTAAGTAAGTGCACAGTGCTTCAGTCTTCATGAACTGATCCTGAACAAAGTGCTCATAAATTCTCTGTAAAAGCTTCTGCAACATTGATTCCTTTTTTCTTTCTTTAGCACCATGGGGTATATTGGCTTGAACTGATGCTTATCAAATTTAGGAGACTCTTACAGTGTATAAACATTCCTCATAATTGTTTATCTCAATATCTTATCTCATTGACTTGGTTTATTTTATTGCCTTCAAGTATAAAATCATGTTATAAGTAGTTATATGCAGGGCAACACCCATGCAGAGCATCTTAATAAAACATCCACACAGAAGAAATGAACAAGCAAAACCTCTTCCTGAAAAAGCCCAATGGCACCAAATGCTTGAAGGACTCACTGCATGGTGGGAGAGAAACAAAACCACTTTGGTTTGAGCTGCCCCTGCTCAGACGGGGCTGGAGAGATTTCCTTCACTGCCTGGCACTCCTGGGCATGCACAGCGTACATCAGCACCTGCTCACCTTCAGGAGACCCTTCCCTCACTTTGATTCCTTCAGCTGTTTCCAGCCTGACCTTGCTGGATTCATAAATCACACCTGTGACTCCTTCCTGCCCTGTGTTTTACTGCTCTAATGCAGCTGCAGCACTCAGGGCAGGCAGTTATGGCTCTGCTCATTTGACAGCCAAGGAAATGCAAGCAGAGATGGGAAGTGATTTCCTGAACATATTGCAGACAGCCAGAGGCTGATCCTGATAGTGGAATCCTATTGCTTGACTTCTGATCTCCAGCACTGAGCAGGGGATCTGTTTCCCAGCTCCCCACTTCCTTTCTCTAGCACTGCATTAACACTCCAAAAATATATTGTCCCTCCACATAAAAATGTAGCCAGTATTCTCTATCTCCTCACTCTTAACACCTTGTTCTCTCTAGTTCTTGCCTCAGTGTAAAAGAAGGGGAAAAAAAAAAGAAAAAAGCCAATTAAGAAAGCGTGCAGTGCCTTTCTTTCTCATTCTTTGAAGCAGGTGACACAATTTTCTGTTTCACTGGTGATGGATTTGCTTGGTAATTCCCGCTGAGGTGGGAGTCCTGTACCCCTGCAAAGGGGGGAGCCTCCCCAGCCTGCTTTGGGTGGGCACTGACAGCGACCACAGGCACTGGAGCAGCCCAGCCTCCCCTTTAATCCATCCCCACTGACAGTGACCACAGGCACTGGAGCAGCCCAGCCTCCCCTTTAATCCATCCCCACTGACAGTGACCACAGACACTGGAGCAGCCCAGCCCAGCCCAGCCTCCCATTTATCCATCCCACACACCTGCCCTGCTGGGACCCCCACCCACCTCAGTTGGAATTACCAAGCAAATTCCAACTTGAGGAATTTGCCACAGGAGGCTCTCACAAACCACACCTCAAGTGCCTCTCTCTTGAGGGGATGGGAGTTACACCTGTGTGTACTTCATTTTCTTCACCTTATGATTTAAAACAGTATCAGAAGAAATTTCACAACAAAGCTTGGTTCTGCTGAGCTTCTGTGTAAAGACTCTGAGCTTTACACAGAAGCTCAGCAGATCAGCAATAAAAAATTTCCAATCACATGTAGGATCTCAGTTCACACTCAAACCTGTGCTATTTTGTTCCAGTTTATAAAACTTTATATTTGAAATACAACTACATCAAGTTCCAGGAAGGAAGCAGCTCCATTTTAAGGAATATAGCTCTATTTAAGTGCTTTATTAAGCCAAATGAAGGTTGCAGTGTAACAAAATTACATTAAAAAACTGACTTGGTGCTACTCATCTAACTCGTCATAACTGTGAGCAACTGTACCATCCTTTCCTTAAAATGTGGCTGGCCAAAAGCAATGCAGAGTACCCTGTCTAGGAATAAGGATCAAAAGTAGATAAAGCCATTTGTTTTTCTCCTGGGAGGAGGCAATAATGAAAACGAAAGAACAAACCCCACAGTACTATGCTGACACAACAGACTTTCTCTTGGATTGGACTTTAAAGGGGGAGAATGGGATATTGTACTTAGTTATTATGCAGTATAACCTGAACAACTCTATCTCCAATGAGATCTTAGCCACAAGCATGAAATCTGAAAGGGAAAATTGTAATTTCTCTCTAAAATACTCTATTTGGGGTGGGTATTCTGCACAGAAAACCTGCAACACCCATTTGTAACAATCAATGCAGGATTGACATCAGCTGCCTAAAAAGAAATTCCAGGTTGGAGCACAGCTTGAAGAATTCCTGACACTCCTTTTGACACCATGCAGGGAAGGGCTCCCTGGCAACAGGCTGTTTTACCAGTTTGAAAGCCCTGGAAGAGCCCTCCTCCAGAGTTTTACCATGCTACAACATCCCATTCATCCCACACATCCTGCATCCAGCCCACACTGCAAAGCTCCTTCAGCACCACCTGACTGATCCCTGGTTTTTGGGGCACAATAAAAGGCCCAGCTGTCAGATGCTATTTTACCCTCTAAGCCAGAAGGAAGGAGTTGTCCCCTGAAATTCCTTGGAGAGATGTCCTGCTGAATGCAGGCCTGAGCATCTGCTGCACAACAGCCTCTCTCCACCTCGTGTTTGGAAACAGAACTGAGAGAAATGCTCTTTTTGTACCAGCAAAACAGCTCAGCACACCTGAGCAACCCTTCCATGCAGGAGGGGATGTTTCTTCTTGCTGCAAGTCGCCTCCTTGCCAGCCCTGTAGGTTCAAGAATTCCTGAAGAGTCTTCAGGATTACAGAAAGCCAAAAGAAGGCAAAGGAAACCAGCACTGCTGTGAATTCTGTTTGATTTCTCTGCATCAGTCCATTATCAAAATGTCTCAATTGCAATGGCACATTTGAAGGAATTTATAGAGACAAGAGAAAGGCAGGTTGCAAAATTTCCAGAGCACCTGCACAATTTGCTGTGATTCAAGCCAGCAGCAGCAGAGTCAGTGACGCTGGATCATTTCCAACACCAGATCCTTTGTCAGATTTTAATCTCCACAATGTATTTCCATTCAGGAAAATCCACTGAGCCAGGTATAGCCCATTATTCTTCTGCAGCCCTGCTGTTTAAAGATCTGCTTAGTTAGGCTCAGTTAGCAAAACATTGAACTAAGAGTAAGCTGAGACAGGGAGATGTTCAATAAGCCCCATTGTGCAGCAGTCCTGCAGCAGCACAGGAAAAGAGAATGGAATTTGGATTCCCTGAACTGTAACTCTAAACACCAGTGTGTACTTTTACACTGACCACAGTGCCTACAAAAAAGGGCCAAGGAAAGGATGTTCTGCCTGTGACAGATGCCTTTCAGAATCCCAAAATGTCTTTCTGCCATCAAAAATTCACTTGACAAATAATAAATCCTACATATTGACAAATAAGAAATCCTACATAAGCAAAAGAAATACACAGGCTTTCCTAATATTTATCCACTGTAGATGTGCAACAACTGGGGCTCTCTTGTGTACAGTCATTATCATCTCTTAGGCAACAAATGGGAGAAAATTCCTAAGAAAAAAAAGGAAAAATCCTAACCTCCAACACTGTCTGATACAAGTATCTTTACAGTTTTAAGAGTCTTCTCTAGCACTGGCTTCACTACCACCTGAGGGATTTATTTTCTTAAAAGCCAGACCCTCCAAGAAGTATCCAACAACCATAAAGCATGAATTAAAAAGCTCAGGAAATGGGTCAAAAAGCCATTGTGAAAGGGAATCATTATCCAGTGACATCTTTCATTTTAGGTCAATGACATTCTGGGTCTTTCTGGGCCTCATCAAAGATCCAGCACTATCAAACACTACATCAGTGGCCTGCAAATGAAAGACAGAATCCAACAAATAGAATTTGCAAATGACACACAGAGAGAAAGAACAGTGCAGAAGAACAAGAATAGGGGAAAGGAAGCTGAGCAGGGAAGGTCAGCCCTGCATTGTCACTGAGAGCAATGCTGTAATACTGCATCCCATCCTGGAGAGGCAGCTGGGGAGAAAACTGAAGAGGACACAGAGCAGAGCCCCTGAAATGTTCATGCAGAGTGTAAATGCCTCACAGTGAGAGCTGTAAGAGCTCAAATCCTCAGCACAAGGGAGCTGCTCCAAAGACAAGGCAAGAGGATTGGGACAGAATCTGGCAGCTCCTGCCCACAGAGAGGGAGGCGCAGAGGTGGGAACAGCTCCTTGAGACAGCCTGAGAGCAGGATCCCTCCTTGTGCTGGAAAGGAAAGGGTTCAGATGAGGATTGGACCTGGGAAAGAGCCAACTGCCCTAACAGTGAGCACCCAAACTCCCTGCCTCCTCTGGCAGCAGCTCCAGGAAAAGATGGGCTTCAAAAGCTCAAGTGCTGCCAGGGACTCTGTACTGCAGGGCTCCACAGAGGCAGGATTAGAGATTCAAGGGAAAAGTGAGACTGGAAGGGCTCCAGGGGGCACATGGACCAAGCTCCTGCTCAGGCAGGCCAGGTTCAAAGCCAGAGCATGCTGCTCCTGAAGGCCTGCAAGGATGGAGATGCCAGGGTCTCCCTGGACAGAACTGCTTCCCTTGTGCTGAGCCAGAACTGCAAATTACACCCATTTGCCATAATGCAATGTCCTGCCACTGTGTGCCTCAGAGTTTGGTTCTCTGCTTTCTATGAACTTCTTTTAGATGGCTGGAGACTGCAGTTAGATCCCTCCTGAGCCTTCTCCTCCTCAGGCTAAATGCCACAATTCTCCCATCCTTCACCATGCAGTCAGACCCTTCCATTCCATTCCATTTCCCATCAGCCTTCCACTCCACTTGCTTTAACCTGGGAATATCCCTGGTCTCAGTGGGCTCAGGAGGATTCAGGGACAGACACACATTTCCCTGGCACCTGTCTATGCACAGCCAGCCTTGGGCACTGCAGGTTATCCACCACAACTCCCAGCCTGCACTCATGCTGTCCAGAGATGCAGTCCCCATCCTGCAGAGATGATGGAGTTTATCTCTCAGCATCCAGGAAATTCCTCTGGCTGCCCTGGAGGCTCGAGACCCTGCCAGGGCCTCAGAGACCTTAGCACAGAGCCCAAGGCCCCTGTGCCTTTGATTTAGCCCTTGGAAAAAACAATTACCAACCTTGTATGAAGAATTACAAGTCAAGAAAGTTTAAGTAGAATAATAGTTAGTCACAGGGTGAAAAATAGATTTTTGAGGTTTTTAGAACGGGGGCTTGGGGTCCTAAGATGAAGGAATTTGGGTGTGCCTTGTCCTTCTTCCTTCTTCTTCCTAGCCTCCATCTTCTGGGTGATGTTGGCATTTTTAGATTGGTTTAGAGTAGAAGCTCACTGTCTAACATAGGTGATAGGTATTGGGAAGTAACTGTAAATAATGTACATGTAGTTTTTAGCATAAAAAGCTAACACCACCCCAAGGATGGGCAGTGTGCCTCAACCCAACCTGCCAGACAGACCTGTGGTGGGTCAGAGAAAGAATGTTATAGATAAGAAACAATAAACAACCTTGAGAAGAAGAATAGAAGAGCTCTGACTCTTTCTTCGACTGCTGGGCTGGGAAAAGAGACTTTCTAACACATCTCAGGGTCACTGACCAGCAGAGATTCTGAGATTGATCCTGCTCAGGATTCCGCATTTGCCTTTGCCCTTGCTGAACCTCAGCCAGCACCTCTCAGCCCAGCACTCACCCTCTGATTTCTGCCCCCTGGAAAAGAGGGTGCATCCTCTGCTGGTGTCTTGGCCTGAAGAGGTTAAACACAGCCCCACTGTGTTCAGCTCCCTGCCAGCTGGACTTCAACCCATGGATGACCATGTACTGCACTTCTCCCAGGCCTCCCGAGTCCTTCACCCGCTTTGCAGCTCACCCACCCACTCTAAACCTCCTCAGCTCAGCTTTGATGAGAAGCTGAGAGCTCAGAAATCCTTATGGCAGGGTCTGCCAGTGTGCAACCACAAATTCCTTCTATGCATGGCTCATAATTCCCCTGAATAGAGAGCTAAACACAGCAAGGAAGGCAGGAAAATGGAAATACAATGAAGCTTTCCACAAGAACGTCCTTCAGCTCTGGATTAAGAGGATTATACCACTTAGAATAGCATTTTTATAACCCCTTGAGTCCAAGTTTTCTGCAGATAAACTGAGAATTGAAATTCCCCACAGTAAAGCTGCTCAATTCTTGCACAAACTACACAGTAGCCCACTTATATATGCTGCTCTCCCTGCCTGTGCAAAGTAGGTTCAGAACAACTTGAAATTCTGAAAGCAAGACCACACAGCAAAACAACTGCATTTCATGGTGACACTGCAATATGACTAATTTTATTAGAATAAATGTTGGGGGATTGCTATTACACAGTGAAACATATTTAATAACAAGACCTTAGATCATCCACATCCTGTTTAATTGTTTAAGAGCATCAGAACAACATTATAAAAGTACTGCTAAGCTTTCCAGTGAAAAACACAGCTAGAAGGGATGGACACAGATAATTGAGATGGATAGGATGATGGTGGATAACAGCAGATAATTCTGACTGTGCCCAAGCTCATGGCACTGGCTGTGCCAGGTGGTCACACAGGGCTGGCCTAAAGCACAAGGAACCTGCACAGCTCTCACCTGGTCTGGTGTGGTTTTGGCATTAACCCTTTGTCACCTCACATCATGACATGCGGCTCTCTGTGCAGGAGAGACTCCTGTGCACCTCAGCCCACTGCACAAGCCAAAGGAACAAGCAATGAGTTACTTGTAATGCCAGAAACCTTCCAACACCACAGTCCCAGCCACAGAATGAAAATCTTCACAGAACTTTGTTTTTTATTCCCTGCAACCTGACCGGTGTGATAGAAAAGCTTTTCAAAATAACTGAAACTGCATTTTGCAAACCCAGCAGATGAACCCCAGACTGCAATATAGCTGTGCTATTAACATGAACTCTTAGAATAAACAAAATGTGCACAAATGCTTCCTGCAGAACGTCCCTTTGTGTACAGACCACACCTTTGTGCAAGGCACTGAAGTGACTGTGAGAGAGTCAACACAATTTGCCCAATTTATCCTGTCAACTTGTCCCACAGTTAAATGTGGCGGCAGAGAACTGAAAAAAACCTTTCTGAGCCATCAGGTCCTGTCCCTTCATAGTGCAGACCCCCATGCATTGTCTAGTTCTATCACAATCCTGAAGACAGCTTCATTTTAAACCTCTGCAGGTTGTTTGCACCATTATTTGTTTAGTTAATATCCTTCAAAAACCAGTTCAAAAAGCAGTTAGGTGTTTCCTATGTAAACCCAACAAAAAACATATTTCTAAATTTCTTCACTAGTACATAATGCACTGAAACATGGAACTCTAGAATAGTTTGGGTCAAAGAACCTTAAAAACCATCTTGTTCCAACCATCTGCTGTGGGCAGGGACACCTTCCACTCGACCAGGCTGCTCAAAGTCCCATGTTAATACACAAATTTGTTAATACACTTTGATTCCAGGGGAAAAAAAAAAAAAGTTGAGCAGAACAAACCCTTACAGTAAAGTCAATTAGTCAGATCCTCTAAATAAAAGTAATAATGATATTTTCCTCCCATATTTGTTCTCTGTTTACCAGGAGATAAGCAGTTACTTCATAGAGAAATGTTTTTCATCTTATTTTCAGAGTAGCAGTGATTTTCTGGAGATGTAATGTGGTGCTTTCACAGCAGTTCTTCTCTCTCCTGGTCACTCACAGCTGATTCAGAGATGCAGAACACAGTTCCTGTTACTTGTGCTCTGCAGCTGCCCAGACCTGCAGAGCCATCGCTGAGCCCATCCTGGCAGCACTTCCCAAAGGGTTAAATCACAAGGGAAGCCACCATGAAAGGTCTTCTCACCACAGGGACTTTAATTCAGCAACTACAAGTGCTAGCCGTAGAACACCCAGCAGGAATCCCCCAGGAAAAACCAACCCTCTGTTGCTGGAACAAACTCACCCTGAGGCTCTCCCAGAGCTGCCAGTACCAGGCTCGGGTTAATCCTATTGCAACACCAGTCCTGTCTGAAGGAGATCCTACTCTGGCCTTCCAGGCAAAAAACACAGGCTGCCACAGGCACCAGCTCAGGCAGGGCAAGAGGAAAGGCTGTGGCTGGACAGTGAATTAAGGGACACCACATATTTAAAAATATCCAGCAAGGGAAAAGTGTGTGACTTGTGATACAGTTTATAATCAAAGTCTGCTCAGAGCCCAGCCCTGATGATGACCACATCATCTTAGAGCATGGTTTTGTCTATACTGAATTTCTAGATTTATTACCTAACTTTTGTAGTGGACCTTGAAAATTCTGGCCTAAAGAAGGCCAGAGACAGGACAAAGCATCATAATGAAAGGGATTGGGTAGAATTCTGGTTTTCATCCACACTACGTGAGATGCAGGAAATGAGTTCATACATCCGTGATCTCCTGAGCATGGAGAGGCAGAAAAAACCCAGCAGGAAACAAGCACAGAGATGCTTTACCCAAGATACAATAAAGCAAATTCTCCTTTTCTGAGAACACCTTCCTTTGTCCCAGCAGAGGAGCTGAATGGGTACAAACACACACCCAGCCCCAAATCTGCACACATGAGAACTTCTTTGGGCTGCTGAATTTGTATTCAGTCTGAAATGTTAACTGCACCTGCTTGCACATTAAGCTTAACACCTATACATACATTTTTATTTCAAAACACTCCCTCTGATTGCTTCTAGGCATCCTGGTTCCCACATGGGCTCAGCTGTAGGATCCGAGGCCAAAAATGAACTCTTGTACCAAATTTCACAGCCTGCAGCTCCCTGCAAGCACTGAGATCTCCATGACAGAGGGAGATGACCACACTCTACATGTCACTTACAGAAAGATATGCTATTTAAAAAGAAATACCATACTTCATTCAACTAAAAGGTTTTTACAGATATTTATGCTGATTTCAAAATGTATAAAAGTGAAACATCACCATTCTCAAGGAAGGGACTGATTGTCTCAGATTTCATGATGAGGGTATCTGCACCCCAGAATCAGCACCTACCCCAACCTCTTGACTTCGAGTCTACAGCTAGATTGGATTATTATTCCAATTATGTAAAAAATATTATTTTAACTATGACCTTACTGAGCAAATAATCTTCTTCTAAACTTAGAAGTTAGAACTTTCTCTTAGAACTTCTAAACTTAAGAAAGAGATTTTAATAACCTCTTCTGAAATAGATTAATTTCATTTTGTTGATGCATGACAGCAAATTTCTGAAAAAGCAATAAAATAGAAACTAAGTAATAAAAAGAGGAACTGAAGAACAAAGAAGGGCACTAAATAGTAAACTCTGAGCATTATTGGCAAAGGAGGAGCACCTACCACAGCTTTGGGTTTGCTGCCTGCCACCAGGCTGGCCAGCAAGTCCTCATCGCGCAGCTGCCCAAACACGTGGGCATCGTAAGCCACCACCATGGAGACCTCTTCCATCATCTTGGCTGCCCCTCAGCAGGTGCCAGGCCAAGGCTCAGCTCCTGTCAGTTGTTCACACCCAGCTGGAGACGCTCCTGGGGAAGGAGTGTCACCAGAGAGAAAACATGACCCAGCACATCGGGTTTGCCTCCCAAGGGCGCCTTCGGTCTCACGGGAGGCACACAGGGCACACCTGCTCCCACTCCCAGCACCTGGCTTGCAAAAGGCTTCTGCTGAAGTCTGGAGGAAGGCAGGAACCTCTTTCAGTTCCAGAATGAGGCCAAAGATGAAGCAGCAGGAGACAGAACGGATTAATATTAAATGAGGCAAGATCTGTCAGACGGCACTGAAATCACGGCTGTGCTTCTCCAGTTTGGCAGCAACTGTTCATTCTTTATGTCCACTTTTCTCCCATGAAAGATGATATTCCTGTCAGCAGAGTCTTCCCTTCCAATGAATTGCTGCTTCTGGATTATTTGTAAATTCACAGAGATCGGTATAACGCTGATTTCTTTCAAGCACTCCTTGAAATTTTCTGCCAGTTTCTAAATCTCTCCTTTAAAATCCTTTAAAACACACACTTCTGCTTTCCTGTAGATCTCAACTGATTCTGTACCCTGTAGATACTTTGATTTTAGCAAGAAGACGATGGCATTAAGTCACAACCCTCCAAAAAAGTGACCTTCAGTTTCCACACGTAATAATGGGTAAAACAGCCCTGAAAAATGCAACAAGGCTGTAAAACTTTTTCTTGAATAAACTGGTATCTTTACAAGTGAAATGAAAACAATTTATGCAATTAAAACTTCCCAAGAAGTTCTTTAACTGAGATCTGGCACTGGTCTTGTTTTAGGTAAGAAGTAATATGTTATCTCTTGTCTGTGAATCCTAAATAGCGGAGCAGCCTCCCAAATTGCTCCTGAATTCCCAATTAATTTATCATAACTTCTTTTATCTCTCTGACACAGAGCAAAAACAGCACAAGGAAAAAATACAGAAAAAAAAAATTATAACCACTCCTCTGAAAACTACAAATGAAAATCTAGAAAACAATACAGGATTTGAAGAAACAAACAAAATGTCCCCAAAGAAACTCCTTTCAGGACAATCAGGCAAGGTAAAACTCCATCCACTACATTTTTATCTTCTCTGGAAGCCTTTTCTTCCTGGTGAAAAATCATACCTGCTCAAGAAACAGAAATCATTCCGGCCATCCATTTGTCTCCAAAAAGAGTCCGTGCTGAATGCAAAAAATCTGATAGAAATGTCCAGTGCAGGTTGGTGTGGCATATGGTTACACACTCTTGTTTCCCAGAATGAATAGTCAGACCCACCTTGCTTTTCTTTCTCCTCTCTTCCTGGAGTATCGTTATCAAAGATTGCAGCTATCTAAAGAGCACCAGGTGCTATTTGCATTTGAATAAGAAACTTGAGCAACAGCTCTTGCGGTCAGGATTAAAACCCTAACATCTCTTCCACTTATACAGCGGGGAGAAATTACATGTTATTGCTAGGAAACAGAGAGTCCTAATAGGCTTATGGCAAACAAAAAATGTAGCACTTGTGGTTAAACTCTTGAGACTAAAGCAGATTCTGATCATGCTTAACCCTTGCAGGACGAAGAAAGATATTTTTTCCTTGACACGCACCTATAGTTCGTTTTTTCCTTGTTTTTCTTCAAAGGCATTTTTTTTTCCCAATGAATTAATTAATTCCTGCAGTAGAAAGACTTCAGATTCCAGCCCGGCTGACGAGAAGGTGTCTCTCCGTGTCACCTGTAGAAAATTCCTACCTGCTGTTCCAAACCCAGCTCAGGTTTTCTGAAGCCTTTAAACGCTGCTTCCTCCTCAGCTCCATTGCCTGGGGGGGTTTGGGATCTTCCTGAAGAGCGAGTTCCGAGCGTGGGGCTGCTGGTGCCCCTCCCTGCAGCGCTGCTGGAGCTGGGTCCCTTCCCACATCCCTCCCCAATCCCTCCCACCCAGGGGCTGGCACCTGCCCAGGTAGGCAGGGCAGGGAGCAGGTGGTGTAACAGCAAACGTTCCCGTGTTAATGAAAAACCAATTTAATGCTGCAATAAGGGCAGGAGGTGGAGGTGGCAAATTGTCAAACACACTCCACAGCTGCAGCCAGTCGAACCCCTCCCCTGATTTGGCCAACAGGCATTTCCATTTAGAAGGAATTATTTAGCTTTTTCTTTTCCTCTTTAGACAGAGAGGTTACAGTTATTTAACAGAACTACATCGGCATATTATTGTATAATTAGTTCAGTAATTCTCATACCTATTCATAACAAAGGGATTACAATTTTGGCATGTTCTAACTAGCAATTGCAAGAACTAACAACTGATTTGTGACGTCGGCTGATGCATCTCTTTAAATAGAATGTTTTTCAGTTGTTTCAAGCTAGTGAAGCCGAGCTGCCTGCAAATCCTGTGATCCTCCCTGATAACAGCCTGTGCTCTACCCTGAATCAGCACACAAAATTATAACTATCAAGCCAGGTAAACGAAATATTTTGAATTAAACTGACCGAAGCAAACACATCCAGCCAGGCACAAGTGCAGCCTGCTCACACCTGAGTAGCTGGAAGGGAGAGGGCAAGCACAGCTGCCCTCCACCACCTCCCCAGGCCACACTGCACACTCCTCCCAGCCCCTCCATACAGAGCCTTCCCCTCTGCTGGGCTTTTTGGATGCTGAAGTGATAAATAATCTACCAAAAGACAATAAAACCCACGCAGAAGATTCGTATTTCCTTACAGCGAAGAGCGAGTCTCTGCCCAACACCACAGCTACCTTCCTCAAGGACCAGGACCGCAGCCCCCTCCACGACACAGCTGTGAAATCCTACCTCTAAAGCAGGAATTTTTGGAGAAGCCGTGCAACCAAGAAGCCAGGAGACAGAGGAGAGCCAGCAGAAGGACAGGTGAACTGCAGAAAACTGTGAACTTGTTAAGGAAAGGAGCTCTAATTGCAGTTGTTGGGATTTATATGCCGGCGGTTAATAGAGGTGAACGGAAAATTCCTGAATTGAGCAAACCAGCTCTCCTAGCAAAGCAAAATCCTGCTCACTCCCAAGATAAATTCATTCTCACTCCACCCCCAGGAATGTCTTGCTGCTATCTGACAGGGATAGGATCTTCTGACAGACGGGGAAGTGAGGTATGTGCAGCTCCTTGGTGAGCCTCCCTTCCTGCCACAGCTCCAGGAACACAAAGGCCCTTTCTGTGATTTGCCTCTCATGCATTAATGAATCCGGGAAGATCACAGCCGTCTTCAGAGAAGGAGACATAAAACCCCTTTCAGAGCACTTGGAATGGCATTTGGCAGTCTTCAAGATAAGTTTACATGTCTTTTTCTCCCCAGTGGGAATGAATAATGACAGTATCAGCTCTTCTTGTAATTCTGAACCCACAGGAAGGGCTTTTTCAGACACATCCAGCTAGTGAAAACCACCTGGTTACAAGTCAGACTCTGTGGATCACACACACGGTTCTATTCTCTTCTCTCCCACAAAGGGCTTGCCAACCATCAGAGAGCAGCAGAAACTGGAGCTCTGTTCCAGTTTTAGAGATGCTTCTGGATTCCACGTGATGCTGGAATGCAGAGTCACCATGGCTCTCAGGAATGACCTGCACCATTCCAGAAATGCAGTTTCCAGGCTCTGACTGATCGGTGACTGCTTCTCCAAGATTTATTTTTATTATTTAAAATGTCAAATTAGCATGGCCTATTCCCCCCCCCAAAAGAAGTGGGTGTATGCACCTGTGTTTCTCCTAAAATAATTCTCCAAATGTGTGGAAAAATCTGGGCTTGATGTGCTTTAGCACATCCAGTTACAGGGGCAAATCCTCCCAATTAGCTAGCACAAGTGTAAACTCATTTCTGCAGATTAAAGCCAGCAAAGCCATCCCACTGGAGAGGGGGAATGTGTTCTCCCAGGGGTGGCAGAGGTGGAATTGCTGAGGCATTCCTGACACACCGGTGATGCACTCCCTCTCAATGGAACTGTGTATCCCAACATAGGGAAGAGCTGAGGACTTGGAAATCTTCATTTCAGGGTGCCAAATACCCAAATTCTCCTCTCCCAGCCTCCCCAAATCTGCTGCATGTCACTACTTCTGCTTCCAAGCAACAGCTGCTGCATAAGGATTTTCTTCCACAGTGTTCCTATAGATGATCTTTAAAGAAAGAAAGTAAAACTCTTTATCAGCCGCACCCCAAAACTCCAAAGGGGGAAGAGCAGGGCAGCCAATCACTGCCCAGCCTACTGCAGCTCACTCCCTGGGTATCTCTAAGCCCATTCTCAGCTAACTCTGTTCTGTCTTAGCTCTGTTCCTCACTGAGGTGGTTATTAGCACTTGAAATCTTAAGGGTTTGGGTCAAGTTTCCTCTTCATTTCAGGTTTTACATAACTTGGAGAACTACAGCTAAATAAGGCATGCCCAAAATAAATCTGCCTCTTTTGATTTCTAGAACCACACAAACATGAACAAGATTAAACAGCAGCATAGCTGGGACACCAGCCTACAGGTACATGCTCATTATTCACCTCAGTCCATTCCAGATTATTTCGAACCTTTTAAAATGAATTCATGAACCTCTTTTGATTTTTAATTTATTAAGTTCACATTTTTACTTCATGTGTTCATCCATCTTTCCTATCCTGCCACTATCAGCTTTTCTGAGGGCAACAGAAGTAATTTCCTCTCTCCAGCTAGGCTTCCTTCAGATGTGAATTGTCTGCCAGAAATATTTTGCTTCACCAACTTCCTTCTTGCCTGCTGAGAATCTGGGTTAGAGTTGCACTGGCTTTTTGCTTGTTCATGTTTTTTCCAGTGGCAAAGGTAGCACAGGACTCCAACTGAACTATCAGTGAATTTTATTGCTTAGCCCCACAAAGAGCTGTGGTGTGATAGGTGACAGAGGAACAAGAAAAGAACCAGACATCCCTGAGCCAGTATTGATACCAAGTAAAGGAATACTGAATCTTAGTGTGTCTTTTAAAATTCTGAACAGATTTTACAGGATATTTGGGGCATACTTTGTATTTACCTAATGTAACCAACTGAGCTGAGCATATTTCCTCTCTCCCCATCCTTTTGTTTTGGCAAAATAGGGCATTTTTTTTTCTTTTTGGAAAAGCTGAGGGTGGTACCAGTGAGCTCCCCAAAAGGCAAACTCTCCTCCAGCCTAATGCTCTCTGAGTGGGCCAGAATAGTCTGGAGTAGTGAGAACACTACAGAAACCATGCAGAATAAATGGGTAGAAATTCCTCATCTGCCTTGGAGCATAATTTCCTAAAAACCAGCAGGCTTCTGCCACCTGTCTCCTGTGTCCCCCCTTCACTTTGGGGACCCTTTTTTGTCTCCTTCCAGTTCCATGCCAGCAGACATCCACAAGTAACTCAACTCCCCAACTTTAAGAAGTGGTGACAGCTCCAGAGCAGGGCCAGGTACCAGGGGCCTCCCTACACCTGCCCCACAGCCATGGCCAGTGTCTCCTAAACCTGTTCGAGCCAAATCACCAGCCCTCAACAGCTGAATGGGCAAACATTAACAACCTGTTTGCCATTACAAGTGTCCCTGATGTTCCCTGGGGCTACTAATCCAAGAACTGAATAATGCTTGCTTGGCATTTAGACCACACAAATGGCATTTAGAGCAAAATTCCATAACAAACTCAACACTACCCGGGAAATGTACTTTAAACTTGTTGCATTTATCGCTTCACTTGGTATTGAAAAGAAACCAAAATTTGAAAAGAAACCAAATGGGTCAAGCATATTATCCAAGCAAATTAGCATAAGAGTTGTATAGGGATGCTTTGCACTTACAACGATTTACATGGATTTCTGGCCTGGTTTCAGTACAGGTTGATTCAGGGATTTCACCCAAATAGCCTGCTGTCTTTTCACTTACAGCAAACAAAAGATACTAATTAACATTAATCAGCACATTAAATAGCAACATCTGTCACATAAAGAGACTCACACAGGGCCCAGGATTCCATCTTTCTATGTTTTTCATTCCCTTCCCAAAGAGGAGTTAACAGTCCTTACCTACATCCCTAAGGAAGACTAATAAAGGTAAAAATAATGGGAAATGCAAAACTCTAAGCTGTATTATTACTGATGTCTGTCAAGTTTGCTCCAGTGCTGAAGCAGCCACGCTGCACAGGGAGAATGCAGTGACTTGTTCACCGAGATGACCTGAAGTGCCCTGCTTCAGGTCAGGTTTTACTATCTTTACTGACTATCGCTTTGCACCTGACCTTCAGTCTGGGACACGAAAAAAAAGGGGAAAGAAGGAAAGGCTGGAGAGCCAGATGCCATGAGAAATTGTTGTGGTTAAGTAACAGGAAATAAAAGGCAGGACCCCAGCACATCCCCTGCTCCCACAGGAGCTGGCCGTGCACAAATTCACCTTTGCTGTGCTGGTACCTCACTGACACCCTGGACAGGAACCCTAAGGGAAAGCTGAGACATTTCTATATGGAAACAGCACGATAGTAATGGTATATTCCCCAAACAAAAAATAAATCTGCCCTATGACTGCTTGAAAGACGAGATAAGGAGTAATTAAGGCTGAAGTGATGTGGGTGAGCAGGAAATGGCACATGGTGTCAGCCAGGCTGGGCTAAACCAGGCAGACCAGTCCAGGCACCTTCCCTGAGGTTTAGCAGTCAGTGGGACTGTGAGACACAGTCTAGACTGAGGCATGCCTGATGACTCTGAAATGAGATCATTCCATGCATTTTGCATTAAAAGTACAAATACTGCCACCTTCCAGGAGAGTGGCATGGCCCTCAATGCTGGAGTTAAAAATCAAGGCATTAACTTGGAGGTCACAGGACTGAGTGCAGCCCAAAAACATCCAGCAAACAGCACTTGCTGGTAAGTGTAAATACTAAAGGCAACAAACAGCCAGCTGATACAGAGAAGGCATTTGACCTGAGACCCATTTGCTGGGAAAGGCAGAAAACAGCTCCAAGTCTCTGTACTCCCCTGCACAAATTCCCTGGCAATTGGCACAGGTCAGCTCCAGGGGAGAAAGGAAGATCAGGACCATGCAAGCAGATCAGCTGTATGAGACTACCAGTAGTACCCACTAATCTAAACCCCACATAATCCTCTGCCCCTAAATCCCCCTAAATTCATCATCATCCAGTACAGTGAAAGGGAAATTCTGTTCTCACAGGATGATTTGGGAGACAAACTGTTCCAGTACCTAACTGTGCTGATCTAGTCTCCCACTGGGAAAATCTGCATCTCCATTTAATGCTTCAGTATAACACAACGAGAAAAGCTTCTGTATTTACATGTGATTTAAAGATTACCCTGTCTTGATTTGACTGTTAATAAGCTTATTTTAAGAGTTCAAATGGTATGTATGGAGGGGCAGAGAAGGCAAATGCTGCCACCAGTTAGCAAAGAGCTCTGTGATAATCAGGTATTTCTTCAGAAACCAGAGATTTCCATATATTTTTCTATCCTCCCCAAGTTTGTCTTTTATTTAAAATCTTGACTATAGCTCTTGTATTACTACTATGATACTCAACTAAAATAATGAGACACTCCCTAAAAAAATACCAAGCTAAGGGATTGCTCCAGCTCAGCACAGATGTCCACAGGGCAGGGGGACATTTTCTCCCTGTATCCACATGCTCAGGCTGGGCACAAAGTGCTGCTTAAGCTGAGGTCAGGTGCAAGGGCTGAGCTCCCTTAGAAGCTCCCTCACTCCTATGACTCCTCTCAACATCCAGCTAGACGCCTATATTTAGATACAGAATTGAGCACTAATTTCTAATCTGTATTTTAATTTTTTAGTATGTCTTTCATGTAGAGGAAGTGTTTGTGCAAAATCCATTTTGCAAGAGAAGTGCTGGTTATGAGTGGGAGCTAGTTTCTGCTTGATCTAAAGGAAGAAAACCCCATCAAACAAAGAAAAACAAAGGATGCAATAAAATTTAGAATTATTTGCAAAAAATGTTTTTAAAAAGAGGCTTCTATCACCGTAAAATTCCTTACAGTATTTCCAAAGTACATATTTTATATGATCACCATCATTAGTTTCACTATTTGGAAAGTCAATGAAACAAAATAAACCAGCTCACAAGAAAGCAATAACTAAGATGAAAAAGAAAAGCTATGCTGCTGTCTACAGTGAATTTCACATGTCATGTAAATCCAGGTACCTACATAATGGTTTCCAAGGTTATAGATGTCCTCCTCTTATTTGTGACAGAATGACTCTGTCACAGAATCACAGAATGCTTTGGAAAGGACATTTAAAGATCATCTTGTCCAACCCTGCAATGAGCATGGACATCTTTAAAAATAATTCCTCTAGGAAAGCAGTGATGAATTTGATCCCCTTTCTCAGACACAGAATCACAGATGAAAAAGCTGTTAGGGCTGTTTCTTCAAATGCCACACAGTACCTTTCTTCTGGAGATATTTCTCACTGCAGAACCTTCCCAGAGAAATACACATGGACTCAGTAACACTCCTGGCACTGCAAGAGCTGCCTGGGGACTGGCAACTGATTTATCAGGACATTAAATGGACACCCCAGCTTTAAGGACAATGAAACAAGTGAGTCCCTCTGGTGACACTTTTATAGAGCCTGACACTGCTGGCTCTGACATGAGGGTGAAGGTATCTCATGGGGAAAACTCAAACCCAAAGGGTAATTTCCTTCATGCTAGTTAGAACTGTGAAACTGAGAAAGACCACAAACAGGTCTGAGTCATTTTTCTTATCTCTCCTAATTAAATGCAACAGCAGCAAGAGAAAAAGCCCACTCTGAGCTGGAGATGGAACACCCTAACTTGGTTTCTAAGTGCCTTTGGCCATCCCTTATCAGCAGTGCATGGCAAAACATCAGGATATTTTGTTGGGCAACACTATGATTTTTTCTCACTTTGAATTTTTTTTCATTTTTCCAGTAAGAATTCACAACTTGTGCTCTGTTTATCAGTGCTGTTTGCATTCCTGTGCTCTTCTTGAATCTCTCAGAGTTACAGGATCTCAGAGTACAGAAGCTGGCTGGGCCCACTCCCACCAAAGAGAGAACCAGAGTCTGCAGCACAGATCAGAGATCAGCCACAGGGCAGCTGTGTCTCTGCAATGCCCCTGGCAGCTCAGGGTGACTTTGCCCTTTTTCAGCTCTGCAAACCACCCCACATTTTGCCAGAGCTCTGAAAGTTCAAGAGTGACATCTGAGTGTGCCAGGTGGGAAGAGCCAGAATAGAGAAATGCAGAGATCCTCACCCATCCCAGCCACTTCTCTGCTTCTGGGTGTAATTCAAGAAGTTAAACATCATCTCCTGTTCCCTAATTTTCTGACATCTCCCCGTAGGAAAGATCCTATTCTTCCTATCTTCAACAAAGGAAATAAAGATGTGTTGACTCATCTTTTCAAATGTACCTGAAAAACCCTCTCAGGGCAGCAGAAGTTATTCCTGGCCATTCAGGCTGGTACCAAGTCTCCAGAGCTTTGTTCACAGCTCAGCTGAGAGAATACATGAGGTAACTTCCCCATTTGCCAGAGCACCTGAGCTCTGGGTGAACAACGGCACCAAAACCCACACCTGACACAAACAGCACAGCTTGGCTTGTGAAATCTCAGCCAAATTACAAATCTACATGGAGCTGCTGGTCAGCAAAGGTTTTATAATCAGCACCCTCTGGGTGTAAAGAAGTGGACAACCCAGTGGCAGATGTGTCAAAAGTAACAAGACCAAGAGTCTATTTTGAAAAAATGAGAATACATCATGAGCATGCCAAGCCATTCAGATATAATTTAGCTTTCCAAATGCATAATTGAATGCTTAGATAAGAAGAAAATTCAATCTGGACTTAAAACATCACCTTCCTCATCTCACTTCAATGTAAAAAAACCTACATCTGGCCTTGGGCACAGTCCCTGTTTTGCAGACCTGTATGTACAAACCCAAGTGTTCATGTCCTTCTCTCTGTTCTTCTCCAGAGAATCAGGTAACAGCTGGATCATCAAAGCAGAAAAATTATATTTTTTTTTAGCAAAAATAATTCCACAATGAAAACTACAGCAGTTAGACAAAGAAGCTGTCAGTTAGTGCAGCCAGAGGCTGTAAGGAGAGGCCCAAAAGGCAACATCTGTTGAAAAAGTATAGTCCAGAGACTGAGCTTCGTCAGAATGCTGGCTCTGCTTCATGAAACAAAAAGGAAATAGGGGGAAAAACCAGTTTGGTCCCTGTTTGTTCAAATAAATCTCTACAGGATTCACTCACTTCTTTCTCAAGCTACAGTATTGTGCCAGAGGTGCAAAATACTGGAGCTTCTGAGAGGCTCTGAGTTGTCTCTGAAGTTTTTGCTGAGGAGTGTGGCAGTGCTTTCACCAAAGAAAGATGTGAAAAATGCGTATTTTATGATTGGTTTTTCACAAATATTCAAGTGAATATTATATGTGTTATGTTAGAAAGTTAGGCTGTAATAATTTTCTTAAGTAGTGTGTTAAATATAGTTTAGGTTATAACATAAGGTTAAAATAGAAACTATGCTATGTAAGATACTTCTTTTAAGACAGGACTTGCAGTGAGATAGCAGCCACAGGACTCCTGAATCTTTAAGACAAAGAGAATTTCTAGCCCTCTTATCAGAAGAAACGAACTTCTTCCTGCCTTGCTCAGCCATGAAGATGCTATCAGGATTCAGAGGAAGAAGCTGACACTGCCCAGACAGAATCCTGTGTTTGAATGGAATTTATGCATCATGTCTGAGATGTATGAATA